>CM069858.1:105038769-105396269 GCA_036172795.1 Pelodytes ibericus | reverse complement strand
ATACTGGAATATATTAAATGGCAAAATACTGGCATATTATTGGGAAAATTGGCTGTGGGTTTTTAATGGCAAAATAATAATGGCATATTAGTGGGCAAATTGGCTGTGCCATGTTTATGGGCAAACAGTGACATATTAATGGGAAAACTGGTTTATTTTAATTGGCAAAGTGATGCTGTGGCATGGTCTGTGGGGCAACATAACATTTACTATGAGAAAAGTGACACTGACGCTAGTTCTGTGGGGCATTGACACTGTGGCATGCCAAATCGTGTAGGTAAAATGAGTGCAAGCCAAGTGCTGTGGGTGCAATTTAGGTGCATGGCAAGTTCTGTGTGTACTGTATGGTGCTGTGTTAAGTCCTTTAGGTGCAATGTGGGTGCAGAGGAAGGGAATAAAAACAAGGAATGAAAATTTTCAATAACATTTTTATTACATATGATAATAGTTGAATATAATATTTAAAAATTAAAATAAGTATAAATGCAACTAGTTATAGAGAGAGAGATTTCTGTGTGTTTAGATATGTATTGTTTGAGAACTGTATAATTGTCACCTCGTGGGGCTCCTGTGTGTTGCATAATTAATGGAGGTCCCATGTGTGGCATATTTATTGGCTCCTAAAACTAAATTACATTTTCTGCTTTAAAATACCATTATTTATCTTATAATTTACTATGAAAAAATAAAATATGAACAAGAAAAAAACACCTGATATGAAAAATATTTTACACAACTAAAACAGTAAAAAAATACCCTGTCTAAATAGTTTCTAAATTTTGTCCTGAGTTTATAATTGTCATGTTTACATATTTTTCTGTTTTTCTTTTGGTTTGCATATTTTTCCCCTAACAACTTTCCCCTACAGTAATCTTTTCACCCCAACCCCTGATGATCAACCAACTTAACCCCAATTCTATCTATAAGCCTTACCCAGACATGGAATGGAGAAGGATAGAGACAGACATGGGGGGAGAAAGGAGAGAAACCAGGGTCAGCGTCTAGGACAATTCAGCGTTGCTGATTCACTAGACAGTCCAGAGCGGCTGTTTGAACGCTGAACTGTCAGCGGTGAAGGTGAACACGGCCGCTTCATCGCGGCAATGTAAGGGCTGACAGTTCAGCGCTGAACTGTCAGCGCTTACAAACATACACCCCCAATAAATGAAACCCCCCAAAAGTGACCCTCCAACCCTAATACTAAAATTAACCCCCTAATACTAAAATTAACCCCCGAACTCTAATACTAAAATTAACCCTAATACTAATGCTACCCCCCAATACTCACCTTTAGCAATGAAATGTCCCGCGATGACCTCTCGCGCCATGAACCTGGCCATCGCACGAGAGGGTGCGGTGAAGCTTTAATGCAGCAGCGATGAACTGTCCCATCCCCCCTCCCCCCCCCCGGGTTAGGGGTCCAGAAAGCAGGGTAGTAGAAATAGGGTGAGCCGGGTCAAGGGTTTCAGAAATCAGAAAAGTCCAAAAACAAGCCAGCGCAGGTCATGGGTTTAGTAGGAGAATCTAAATAAACAGGCCAGGTCAGGAAGTCCAGAGAGCAGGGAAAATCCAATGACAAGCAGGGTCAAAATCGCAGGAAACAGAGTCAAACTCTGGGTACAAAGCTTAGTTAATAGCCAGGGAATTTTAAATGACATCTGAATCACGGTACATGTCCTCTCCAGCATTACAAAATATCCAAGCCTTACACATGGGAAGGGAGAGGAGAGCGAAAGACATGGGAAGGGACATGAGAAAGACAGATATGGGAAGGGTGATTATTTGACCACAAAAAATAATGATGTGATCAAAAATAGGAGGTAATACATTTAGAAAGACTCTTAAATGTCCCTCTTTAGGAAAGGCAGTCCCCAGTTTTGCTCAAATCTCTTTATCCCTCTTTTCTCCTCTGATGTCCATATTTTCTAAGAGCTCATAATTAGTGATGTGTATGAGTGTATCACAGAGCTCCGAAGCAATACTCATCACAGTGTGTTTATATATTAGTTCTTGTAAATAAAAATGTTGGAAGTTATGACCAGGGCCGGCGCTACCGTAAGGCAGCACAGGCGGCTGCCTTAGGGCGCCCCAATGGGGGGGCGGGAAAATCGCCCGCTCCCCCAGGCCCGTTTACTTACCTCCATGCTGCTGTTCAGGTCCGTGGCTGAGAGGGAAGCGCTGTGCGCTCCCCTCAGGCCGTGCGCATTCAATAAAGTGTGTTGAAACTTTTTTTTTCAACACACTTTATTGATCCGCGCGGCTGGAGGGGAGCTCACAACGCTTCCCTCTCAGCCACGGACCTGAACAGCAGCATGGAGGTAAGTACTGGGGTCTGGGGAAGGGGGGAGGAGGGAGGTATAACGAGCATCTGACTGGCACAATATTCCTGGGCATCTGACTGGCACAATATTCCGGGGCATCTGACTGGCATAATATTCCTGGGCTTTGACTGGCATAATATTCCTGGGCATCTGACTGGCATAATATTCCTGGGCATCTGACTGGCATAATATTCCTAGGCATCTGACTGGCATAATATTCCTGGGCTTTGACTGGCATAATATTCCTGGGCATCTGACTGGCATAATATTCCTGGGCTTTGACTGGCATAATATTCCTGGGCATCTGACTGGCATAATATTCCTGGGCATCTGACTGGCATAATATTCCTAGGCATCTGACTGGCATAATATTCATGGGCATCTGACTGGCATAATATTCCAAGGCATCTGACTGGCATAATATTCCTGGGCTCTGACTGGCATAATATTCCTGTGCATCTGACTGGCATAATATTCCTGGGCATCTGACTGGCATAATATTCCTGGGCTTTGACTGGCATAATATTCCTGGGCATCTGACTGGCATAATATTCCTGGGCATCTGACTGGCATAATGTTCCTGGGCATCTGACTGGCATAATATTCCTAGGCATCTGACTGGCATAATATTCCTGGGCTCTGACTGCCATACTATTCCTGGGCATCTGACTGGCATAATATTCCTGGGCATCTGACTGGCATAATATTCCTAGGCATCTGACTGGCATAATATTCCTGGGCATCTGACTGGCATAATATTCCTGGGCATCTGACTGGCACACTATTCCTGGGCTCTGACTGGCATAATATTACTGGGCTCTTACTGGCATAATATTCCTGGGCTCTGACTGGCATAACATTCCTGGGCATCTGACTGGCATAATATTCCTGGGCATCTGACTGGTATAATATTCCTGGGAATCTGACTGGCACAATATTACTGGTCTCTGACTGGCAAAATGTTCCTGGGCATCTGACTGGCATAATATTCCTAGGCATCTGACTGGCATAATATTCCTGGGCTCTGACTGGCATAATTTTCCTGGGCATCTGACTGGCATAATATTCCTGGGCATCTGACTGGCATAATATTCCTAGGCATCTGACTGGCATAATATTCCTGGGCATCTGACTGGCATAATATTCCTGGGCATCTGACTGGCATAATATTACTGGGCTCTTACTGGCATAATGTTCCTGGGTATCTGACTGGCACAATATTCCTGGGCTCTGACTGGCATAATATTCCTGGGCTCTGACTGGCATAATATTCCTGGGCTCTGACTGGCATAACATTCATGGGCATCTGACTGGCATAATATTCCTGGGCATCTGACTGGTATAATATTCCTGGGAATCTGACTGGCACAATATTACTGGTCTCTGACTGGCAAAATGTTCCTGGGCATCTGACTGGCATAATATTCCTGGGCATCTCAATGGTATAATATTCCTGGGCATCTGACTGGCACACTATTCCTGGGCTCTGACTGGCATAATATTACTGGGCTCTGTCTGGCATAATATTCCTGGGCATCTGAATGGCACAATATTCCTGGGCATCTGACTGGCATAATATTCCTGGGCATCTGACTGGCATAATATTCCTGGGCATCTGACTGGCACACTATTCCTGGGCTCTGACTGGCATAATATTACTGGGCTCTGACTGGCAAAATGTTCCTGGGCATCTGACTGGCATAATATTCCTGGGCTCTGACTGGCATAATATTCCTGGGCATCTGACTGGCATAATATTCATGGGAATCTGACTGGCATAATATTCCTGGGCTCTGACTGGCATAATATTCCTGGGCATCTGAATGACATACTATTCCTGGGCATCTGACTGGCATACTATTCCTGGGCATCTGACTGGCATACTATTCCTGGGCATCTGACTGGCATAGTATTCCTGGGCATCTGACTGGCATAATATTCCTGGGCATCTGACTGGCATAATATTCCTGGCCATCTGACTGGCACACTATTCCTGGGCTCTGACTGGCATAATATTACTGGGCTCTGACTGGCAAAATGTTCCTGGGCATCTGACTGGCACAATATTACTGGGCTCTGACTGGCATAATATTCCTGGGCATCTGACTGGCATAATATTACTGCGCTCTGACTGGCATAATATTCCCATTGAAATACTGGTAAGTTTGTTGATTTAACTTTACTTAATTTTAAATATTGTATTTGTTCCCGTTTTGTTTCTTCACTGCAAAATAAGATATATGCAGTGTGCATAGGAAATTGTTCATAGTTTTTGTTTTTACTATAGTCCGGCCCACCAACGGTCTGAGGGACAGTGAACTGGCACCCTGTTTAAAAAGTTTGAGGACCTCTGGGCTAAATACTGGCATATTGAGTGGCAAAATAGTGTGTCTCAGGTTATGTGTGAATTGGTGTAACTGTGTGTGTGTAAGTGGTAGTGTGTGTGTAAGTGGTAAGGGTGTCTCTGTGTGTGACTGCAAGGGTGTCTTTGTGTTTAAGGGTTTCAATGTGTGACACATTTAGAGCATGCCAGTTGAATATTTAGATGTATTTATTTTCTACACTATACATTATTCATATATATATATATACCGTATTTATTGGCGTTTAACACGCACTTTTTCTCCCTGAAAATAGGGGGGAAATGGTGTGTGCGAGTTATACGCCGAAAAAAAAAATTAATCTAAAACTTACCTCGTTCCTGCTCTGTCCCCCGGTGCTCTGAAGCTGCGTGGCTGTGAGGGAAGCGTTGTGAGCTCCCCTCCAGCCGCGCGGTCAATAAAGTGTGTTTTTTTTAAAACAAACTTTATTGTTCTGCGCGGCTGGAGGGAAGCTCACAACGCTTCCCTCACAGCCACGCAGCTTCAGAGCACCGGGGGACAGAGCAGGAACAAGGTAAGTGCTGGGGTCTGGGGAAGGGGGGGGGGGCGGAGGGTGGCATAACGAGCATGCTAAGGGGCAATATCCTGGCATATTGGGGGCAATATCATGGCATATTAAATGGCATATTGGGTGCAATATCATGGCATATTGGGGGCAATATCCTGGCATATTAAATGGCATATTGGGCTTCAAAGTTCTTTATTTGAAATTTAAGTTTTTTTTTCCTGAAATTTCCTTCTTAAAATGAGGTGCGTGTTATACGCCGATAAATACGGTATATATATATAATGTAAGGAGGCTTAATGGTTTGGGAGGCGTGGCGGATCAGAGCAGGGGGACACCAAAATGCACCTTCGCCTGTGTAGATGAAAATCCTTGCACCGGCCCTGGTTATGACATAGAAATATCAAATAGAAGTGATTTTATGCATGTTAATAATAATCATATTTATCTTTTAAATGCTTGTGATTTAGGGAATGAATATTAAGAATGAAATGAAAAAGATTGTGGCAAGTTGCATTAAAATGCAATTTAGCATCATGAGGAATTCAATAATTATAAATGCAAAATCAAGAATTTCTCCACTTCAGAATACAGGAGTGAGGAGTCCCAGATACAGGCCTTCAGAACAGGTTTGTGTAAAGCAATCTACAAATCATACACTAAATGTTAGCCAGAGCGACATTTTATAGTTAGACTTCAGTATCGTTTGCCAAAGGGCCTTGCATACCTTTATATTGCAACACTTTATAATCTGTGCCGATTCCTTTAGTGTAAGATTTTAACAACACTAAGCTATGGGGTGTTTTTGACCATGCATTTGTTATGTTCATTTATCTCCATGTATTTGTCTCTCAAGGGCCCAACATATGTTAATACACATACAGCAGTAGTGTAATATTTCCCTGTTAAACACAAAGCGATAATTTAGCTTTTAGTTCCTGTTTTGTGAACTGACTGAATTTAAAGCGACTGTCTAGTTCCCAAAATGCATCTTCCAAATGTTAATGCATATTAATGTGCTTTCAAAATTCTTTAAAATGCATATTTTACATTTTTCACTGCAATAACACTGGAAAAAAGCCTATGCACTATACAAGCAGTAATCTTCATCTTGCACCAAAGGGAGTTTGGAGACTAGACTGTCCCTTTAAGGAAATCATGTTCTGTAATGATAGTACGTCTCTCAGCAAGGCAAAAAGATACAGAATGTAGCTACCTGATTTTGTGTTTTGGTCACTGACACTACCGACCGACAAGCCGAAGTAGAGAGCAAGTTAGAACATAGAGTATCAGAAGTCAGTAACGCAGCTGGAGGTAGGGGCAGCATTTGCTTTAGGGCGGCTGCTACAGTTCATCACGACCCCCTGCAATGAGCTGTGCTGCGGATCCTGCTGCAGATTTCTGCAACGGGATCCCTTCTGTCAGATGAGGCCAATTTGAGTGGCCTCAGTCTGACATGGAAAATATAGCTGATGCTCAAAGTGAGCACCAGCGACATTTTCATGAAACGCAGCATGCCCGAACTTCCTGATTCAGGCACTCCTTCACAATGTCACAATTTACATTTTGAAGTATTGCAATATTTTAGAAGGGACCCATCTGTAAAGATCCTGATCGGGTCTCTGCCTATGTGTCCCTGGCTCCCTGATCACTCTGGGAGCTACATTTTGTAGGTGTATTGAGTTTGCTGGCCCTCTCTATACACACTTTTTTAAACCACTTTACACCAAATGGTGCCTTAAGGACCAAAGAGCCATCCAGCGGTAAGGGGTTAAAAAAAAGTGTATTTTGAGAGCGGTAGCAAACTCAGGCACCGCTAACTAACTCATTGTCAGGAGTGTGGTACCACAAGGAGTACTCTCAGATAATGTGGACCCTAATGTTAAGCAATTTGAGAGAGTGAAGAATAGGTTTTATAGGACATTAGCAAGTCTGGTCTAGCTACTGTGTTTTCAAAGCGGTTTTGAAACGGCACCGCTGATTATACCTGCAACGAAGGTACACTGATAAATAAGCTCTCCTTCGTGGTGCAGGAACCAAAGCGGCACCATTTTATTAAAGTCCTCCTCCATCTGCTCCACAGATCATGCCACAGTGTCACTTTGCCCCACATAACAGCCAGGGGCGGATCCAGAGTCTGATCTCGGGAGGGGCACATGTCCGTCTGTTTTATCCTCTCTCCCATGCCCGTCTGTCTTATCCTCTCTCCCATGTCCGTCTGTCTTTTCCTCTCTCTCATGTCCTTCTGTCACGCTCGTCTCCCTTCCCATGTCTGTTGCACTCCTCTCACTCCCCGTGTCCCTCTGTCTCTCTTCCTTCCATGCCCGTTTCTCTCCTCTTCCTTCCCATGTCCGTCTATGTATCCTCTTCTTTCCCATGTCCGTCTGTCTCTTCTCTCATTTCCCATCTCTCTGTCTCTCCTCTCCCATCCCATGTCTGTCTGTCTCTCCTCTACCATTCCATTTATGTCTCTCTCTTCTCCCTTCCTATTTATGTCTCTCTCCTCTCCCTTCCCATGTCTGTTTGTCTCCTCTCCCCTTCCCATATCTGTCTGTCTCTCCACTGCCATCCCATATCTGTCTGTCTCTCCTCTGCCATCCCATGTTTGTCAGTTATTTGCCATTTTATATGCCCCAGCCAATTTGCCCAGTAATATGCCAGTTATTTGCCATTTTATATGCCCCACCCAATATGCCCAGTAATATGCCAGTGTTAGTTGCAATTAATATTCCCCAGCCAATTTGCCCAGTAATATGCCAGTGTTGCCTTATCATTAATAAGCCCCTGCCACTTTCCCCAGTACATTCCCCCCATCTCCCCACTCCCCAGCACTTACCTTTCCCTGGTGGCTAGTGGCAGGCAGCATGGTCTTCTCCATGCTGCCTGTTCGTCTCACAGGTGGTTGTGCCGATAGGTCACGTGACACGGCGCGCGTATGACGTCAGCGCGCCGGTCACGTGACCTGTCGGCACTTCCGTGTCGGCACACTACACGGGGAGCCGAACAGGCAGCACGGAGGTTTCTCTGTGCTGCCTGTTCGGCTCCCCGTGCAGCCTGGCAGGCAGGCAGAGAAGGTGAGGGGGATCTTCCGCCTGCAAGCGTGTTTTTTTTTTTACAGTTTTTTTTTTCTCTCTCTTCTCGGGGGGGGGGGGGGGGCGGGCAATTGCCCCGTTGCCCCCCCCCCCCCTGGATCCGCCACTGATAACAGCTCTGGCAGAACATGCCAAAGTTTCACTTTGCCCCATAGTGACACTGCAACATGTTTTGCAGGAGCTGGTCTGTGGGTCAAAGTGACACTGTGGCATGATCTGTGGGGCAAGTCATATGGGTGCATGTCAAAACGTGTGAGTGCAATATAGGTGCATGGCTAGTGCTGTGGCTACAATATGGTCCTGCTGCAAGTCCTGCGATGTCACTTTACATAATCTTTCGCTTGTTGAAAAATCTTCCACCTTCCAGTAATATCACTTACAGTTGACTGTGGAATATTTAGCAGGGATGAAACTTAACAAACTAACATATTGCAAAGGTGACATCCTATCACAGTACCACACTTGAAGTCACTGAGCTCTTCAGAACGAGGTATATTTTTCACAAATCTTTGTAAATGCAGACTGCATGGCTAGGTGCTTGATTTTTTGAAGTGATGTGTTCAATTATTTTTTTCCATGTAGTGTATGTTTCACCACTTTTCAGTATGTATAATTCATATGTGTTCCTTGGGAGTTCAATTTATCAAGGTAGTTTCTATGGGATCCATTCCTTAAGTTGTTCACTGGTTCCTGTTGTGATGTGTCCAGCAGAAAACTGGCTGACCTGGTAACCCTAGCTGTACAACTGGTGAAAACACGCAGATGCTTGTTCTGGCAAGTCGATGTGCAATATATGTATGCAAGTATTGTTGTCATTTGAGATACCTTACTTTTTACTTTTTTGAAACACTAAAATGCTGCTTTTTTTTCCTCCCAGGCAAAAGTCAGATGCTGAGAGTTGACTGAGAAGATCAGCAGAAGCTTCAAACCTAACATTTGTGCATTAATTAGACATAGTTAGAATACTGATAATGACATTTTAATCAATACATTATTTTACTTTAAAATACATGGAGAAAATTTGCTAATTTCAAAGTCTTCACCTTGGTAAAAGGTACTCTGATTACTCCAGAGTATTTCATCTCTCAAATTTTGTGTTAGACCACAAATAGTGTAGCTGACTGGTTTAACAAACATTCATTTTATACCACACCACACAACTCAATATTTCATGCAATTGGCACCACAATTTTTTTTTTGGTAGGGGAAAATTATGCTGTCTGGTATTTTAAAGTTTATGTTTCTAAATTGTTCTTACAATATGCACTTTGTTGAAATCAAAATGTTTTAAGTGACTTCCAAACAAACTGATCTTGGTTTACTATTTCTTTATTTTTAGATTATATTCTTAGACAGTTAGACCATAACATAAGTGCACACAGCCATGTCAGTGTGTATAAGTAATTCTTTTGATAAATAAAAATATCAAATATCCCTTTGGTTAAAGCATAATGTTTTTTTTAATGTGTGACTTCCAGTTATGAGATTATAAATCCAATACGGCTTGTGAGTAACTACAAGACTACATTGGTTAACAACATGTGTTTAATTTTCAGTAACAACAGCAAATAACAAATACGAAGAAAATGGACCACATTCCTTCTACGTTATGTCAGTTGCAGACAGAGTTTATAGTTCTAGTCCTTTATTAGTCAAATGAGAAAAGAACAAAATTGCTGATGAAACATCTACGGCATTTCCTCTTGTTTCTGAAGATGCCTTAAAAGCTCAACTTATTTATTTCAGACAGCCCTTGAACGAACAAAAAAAAAACGAACTAGAAAATATCTATATCAACATTTAATGATTTTTTTAAATGAAAGTATAAGAAAGTGTACGACTTAAAAGCTCCTGGATAAAGAAAAGAGTTGACCCTACCAAATGTTAAAAAGTGATGGTGTTACATATATATTTTCCAGAATTAGTACTATACTTCTTTGTTTATTTAAGAAGAAATCCTGAAGTATGTCTGGAACACGAAAGTGGAAACAGACAGAAATCAAAATATAACAGCAGGGGTAATAAAGAGTACAGAGAATGTAAAATCGACAATGAGGACTATAAAATGCCACTTGTATAGATAAAAAAAATAGTAATAATGATAATAAGCAAATTAAGTCAACGGATAAAATATCAGGAGATAAAAAGCATATAAATGAGTGCAAATGGCAAATATATCAGCACAAAATAAATAAATAAATGTGGATGCTATAAAGATATAACTATAAATGTGTCCATATAAAAACTTACATAGATGGTAATAGTAATGGACGCAGTTCATATATAGATTGAAGGTACTTGGCAAAGGCCTTACATTTGCTCCTTCACCTAAAACATCTATGCTCAATGCCTATACTGACCTACATAAGTTTATCAGAAAACTCACTTTGAGGAAATATTTCCATGAAGATAAAAGTACCGTAGATACCATTAAGACATGTAACGATTTCACACAGACTTACATCCCAAATCTTTCTATCCAAAAGCCCTTAAGGGCCAATTTCTGGATACCTTTCAGAAACTGGCAGAAAACAATCTCCGGAAACTGGAGAAGACACAGAATAAAACTAAGTTTAAAGATAATCTCAGCAAGAAAGAAAGAGAAGCTTTGACAAATTTGAGCGAAAATGATCTAATTACCATTAAACCAGCCGATAAAGGAGGGAGGGGTAGTGATATTAAACACCTCCGATTACAAAAATGAATGTCTCAGATTACTAAGAGATGAAAAAACCTATCAGAAACATTCAGCAGATTCATGACTGAATTCTTATCTGAACCATTATTAGAATATGGCTTATCTCAGGAGATATTATTACAAAAAGAATGACTTTATTTTCAATAAATATCCTCAAATACCAGTGTTCTATCAACTACCTAAAATACATAAAAGTATTACAAATTCCCCTGGTACACCAATTATTTCCGGCATCAAATCTTTTACATCTAATTTGTCATTATATATAGACAAATTTCTACAAAGTGAAGATAAGAAACTTAAATCGTACATCCAGGATACTACTCAAATTATTAACATACTATCTGATATAACATGTAATGAATCATACATTCTTGCCACTGTTGATATGAGTTCTTTATAAACTGTAATTGAACACCTTCAGGGATATGAGGCCAACCAGTATTCACTGGCCAAATACTCAAATCTGCAGAATGATCAGAAAGACTTTATGGTTGGTGGTGTGACTTTTATTTTAACTCATTTATTTTTAGTTCAATGACGACCTCTATTTACACCAGGAAGGCACAGCCATGGGCACAAAGTTTGCTCCCAGTTATGGCAATCTATTCTTGGGCAAGTGGGAAGACGAGTTCATATGGGAAAATTGCCCACTGGGGGCAAACCGTGTGCTCTGGAAATGCTACATAGATGATTGTATTTTCATATGGAAGCGAGACCAGACTAGTCTGGACCAATTTGTTGTATACCTGAATAACAACCCTTACCATCTCGTTTACTCATAAATCTTCTAGGACGAATATTCTATTTCTGGACTTAGAATTAAATGTATAGGACAATGTGTTGCAGACTAAGACCTTTAAGAAGGAAGTAGACTGCAATAGCATGATCCCTTTTGATGATCATTTTTGAATGATCATTTTAATCACTGGCTCAAGAACATTCCTTTTAGACAGTTCAGACGTCTCAAAAGGAACTGCTCAGGCAAATCTGTACTAAATATGCAAACATCACAAATGATGCAAGATTTTAGATTAAAGGGCTACACTGAGAACATACTCCAGGATGCTGTCTTAATAGTTCAAAATATAGATAGAGAAGAGAGTCTTGCTATCAAAAAGTGAGAAGGCCGTCGATGGAGTAGGATGTAGGGTGCGTGAGCTCCGATTCCGACAGTGAGTAAAGCGGTTATAAAAATGGATTATTGAAGAGTTCCGTCTTCAAAACTGAGCGGGAGGTGTCTGAAAGCGTGTGGCATGGCGTCGGCTAAACACGGCAAACTTAAAGATAAGCCAAAAGATAAACTGGCTCAATTCTTTACCCCAAAGAATAAACAGAAGGTGCGACTTCAAGATGGAGGAGATTCACGCGTTTCTTCACCTGGTGGTGGGAAAACCTCTTATGAGGATCAGGACAGTCTTTATGAATATGAGATTGAAGGTCCAGCGATGGGCAGCCAAATCAACGGTATGCTTGAGACCTTATACTCTAAAATTCTATCTGATATTAAAAAGTGTTTTTAATTTCCAAAATGAAATGAAAGAGATTGGTGAACACACTGCTCATGTGAAGAACAAGATGGCCGAATACTGTGAAACGATTAATGCACTTGTGGATAAAACTAATGGCAATGAGGATGAGGTGATGATGCTTAAAGGCAAGTTGGCAGATATTGAAGATCGTTCACAAAGGAATAATGTACGCAGAAGATGTGCTAGCCTAAGACCCAAAGCAATACATTCTTAAGCTCACAACAGCCATGGTGCCGAATTTGTCTGAAAATGAACTGATGATAGATAGGGTGCATAGATTACCCAAACCGAGGAATTTGGCTAAATCGGATTCAAGGATTACAAAGGGAAAATGGAGCCGATTCCACAGGAGTATCAACATCTATCTACCTTTGCAGATTTATCTTCTTTCACTTTGCTAAAGCACAGAGAATTTCGTGAGATTACAGCAACGCTGAGGAAAGGTGCTGTGGATTACAAGTGGGGTTTCCCAGTTGAATTGATTGTCAGAAGAAATGGAGTGATTTCTGTTTTTGTGTCACCTGAAGAGGCTAAGGCGAAGTGGGCAGATTGGGGCCTGAAATGAAAACACCATCCCCCACGCATAATGCTAGAAGATTTATGCAAGAATGGGCTCAGTTTTCTACTAAGTTGACCACGTTCCTATAAGTGTTGCATAGTCACACTTCGTTTTTTCATGACAATTAAGCTCATGTTATATGATGAGTTTAGTAAGAAAAAATAAATCATATTCTGCGCCTATATGTGACAGAGTGAGCAGCACCTGGACACAGCTAGTGTTCCACTCCTAGCAAGAAAAGTGCATAAAAATGGGAAAAAAGTGACTTTGTGCGCTGGACCCAACACCTAGCACCCTAAAAATTACCCTTTTCAGTAAGATGGTCGCTTACAAGTGTTATGTAAAGGGGAAAAAATAAACATAAACAAAATATGATGAAGTAAATCAGGACAGTGTAAAAAAACACTCAAAAAAGTGTATAAAGTGTCCACTCACATGTACCTGAGTAGTGATCTGCTCAGGGATAATAGCATCTGGGAGCCCAGAACAGGTAAATGGAAGAAACACCTGGCATTTTCCTTAAAACAGCTCCAGAGATATCGCACAGGGGAAGAGAAGGCAGGAATGTAAGTATAAATGTTTAATACAAAACAACTAAAAACACAGTAAAATCTTACACTTAAAATCATAAGATTCTTCAAAGCAGATAAAGTGAATTTCTTGAAAAAAGTGTTCATGAATAAAGTGCTTTCATCAGTAGTCCCTTCTTCCCACACAACGTGTTTCTCTTCTTCAACGAGGCTTTTTCAAGTGTCCCCATGTGTTCACGTAACTCTTCTTATATACCGTCGCATCTGATGATGTTTAGCTGAAAAACTCCTCCTTTCCATAAACGTTATGATGGATCCTTTCTCTTCTCTTGCTTACTCCTCCTTCTCCTTCATCTGATTGGCTTATTTTCCCCCCCCCCCCCCCCCTCTCAATGTACTCCGTTAATCGAGACATGAATCTCGAAAGAATGGATTTAGCACTCATTGCAGGGGATGCGGTTGGGGAAGGACATAAAAACGGAGGAGAGAACTTCATAAGAAACAGAAACAATATAAAAGTGTTTATGTGCATATATAAGAGAAAAAAAGAGAGGTAGCAAAAAATGGCACAAAAAAAAAGTGTAAAAACTAGTAATTTTAATTGGAATGAAAAAAATATTCAGTATAACGGTGGTAAATCACAGCAGAGGATACGGAGGCAAAATAAAGCAGTGAGGACGGGCTTGTTGCGTTTTGCACTTCTACAGTTTAGTCATAAGCTGGCAACAGTGTGGGTGAAGGAGATTTAAATAGTGCACCAAAAGAGTGATGTCACAAGTGGGTGGAGAGAGGAGGTGGTTGTATTCATTCACAGAAACTCTTAATCGAGAAGTTACAATGAATGTGGGTTAGTCAGATAATTGGGTGTGTGAAGAGGAAACAACCACACCTCAAGTGAATGATACAATATAAATAAAGAAGTTTTGACTTAATGGTGTTTTAAGTGTGTCTGGACTGTTACGATTTAAAAACAATGTGGACATAGGATTTTTTTTCCTTCTTCACCTTCCCCCCCCCCTCCCTACGTCTTTAACTCTCACACTGACTTGTCACACCTATTTAACTCTTCTCCCTATTCTCCTTCCCTTCTCCCCCCCCCCCTTCCTTTTTCAACTACATCCTTTAGCTCATTCCCCTCTCCCGGTTCCCAACTGCTGTATATCTCTCTATATATCTAAAAATATATTAATCTTGCTTTATTTTAACCAATTCATATTGTACATTATCATTACTATTCATATTTATTTTAGCCTCCATATGAAACCTCTATCAGTTTATAAACTAGCACTTATGCAGTAATATATTTAAAACGATATCTGATACAGTTTCTAAATATTTTCATTTTTTGATATATATAACTCTTTGTCTAGTACAAATAATGTTCAAAATATAACCTATTTTGTCTTCTATTAATTAAACTCTGTTCCTCCTATCTATGTCCACATAGTTTTTAAATAGTAACAGTCCAGACACACTAAAAGCACCATTAAGTCACAACGTCTTTATTTATATTGTATCATTCACTTGAGGTGTGGTTGTTTCCTCTTCACACACCCAATTATCTGACTAACCCACATTCATTGTAACTTCTCAATTAAGGGTTTCTGTGAATGAATACAACCACCTCCTCTCTCCACCCACTTGTGACATCACTCTTTTGGTGCACTATTTAAATCTCCTTCACCCACACTGTTGCCAGCTTATGACTAAGCACTAGAAGCGCGAAACGCGTCAAGCCCGTCTTCACTGCTTTATTTTGCCTCCTTATCATCTGTTGTGATTTACCACCGTTATACTGGATATTTTTTCATTCCAATTAAAATTACTAGTTTTTACACTTACCATCTCAAGAGTGCCATTTTTTGCTACCTCTCTTTTTTTTCTCTCATATGTTATAACTGGTGTGGGTCTCACACCAGCAAAAGGCACCAGAGTTGAATTAGCGGGGATTTTCTACACCTAAACTATTTGGCTCACCTGGGCAGCCCGGTTCACCTTGCTTCTCTCCTATGTGCATATATACCTCCCAAAGCATAAAATATGCTTTGAGATGCTTTGAACAGAACGGAGAGGATTATTAATGAATAAAAACAGAAGTACCGGATTTCCTCGATTATAAGACGACCCTGATTATAAGACGACCCCCCAAACTTTGGATATTCCTTTAGGAAAAAAACTTAAATACTGAATATTAGACTACCCTAAAGGAAAAAAGTTAAACTTGTATATATTCACATGTAAATTGCCTTTTTAATAAAAAATTATATCAAAAAATGCATTTCTTGTTTTTATTTCCTTTTATGTGCCAATGCTGCCTCTCTCTTTCCCTTGCCCCCAGCTTTGTCTCTCTCCCCCTCCCTTTGACTCCCACCTCTCCTGTCTCTCCCCCCCTTGTTTCTCTGTCCCCCCTCCCTCTGTCTCTTCCCCTCTTCCTCCCCTTGTAGCTCTGTCTCTTCCCCCCTCCCTTCCCTTGTTGCTCTGTCCCCCCATCCCCCTGTCTCTCTTCCCACCTCCCTCCCCTTGTCGCTCTGTCCCCTCCCCTCCCCCTGTCTCTCTGCCCCCCCCCTGTCTCTCTGCCCCCCCCTCCCCCCTGTCTCTCTGCCCCCTCCCTCCCCCTCACCTGGAAGTCGATCCCTGGTGGATAGTGGGGGCAGCCGGGGGATGTCTCGGACAGCTGGTCCGTCATAATAGACTGCCGTGTCGGGCAACATGGAGGATGTCTGCACGTATCGTGCAGACATCCCCCAGCTGCCCGATTCTCCCTGGTGGCTAGTGGGGCAGCAGAGGATGTCTGTGCGATGAGCGCAGACCTCCCCTGCTGCCGACCGGCATGACCGCCGGGACTTCTGTGACGAAGCCGGAAGTACCCGGCTTCATCACAGAAGTCCCGGCGGTCGTGCTGGGCGGCAGCAGGGGAGTCTGCACTCATCGCGCAGACATCCCCTGCTGTTAGAGAGGGGGATCCAGGTCCCCTGCAGCTCTTCTGGGGACCTGGATCGCTGTTTTATAATCTGACCTCAATTTGAGGTCAGATTATAAAACGACCTCGATTATAAGACGAGGGGTGTTTTTCAGAATTTGTTTTCTGAAAAAAACCTTGTCTTATAATTGAGCAAACACGGTAATACAGCAATGTTTACATGTGTATATATATTTAGACTGAAGACTTCCTATATACTGTGAATGCATTATAGAATAAGTCAGTGTGGCACTCTGTATAGAGTATATGAATCAAGAGTAGAAAAATCATAAATCATAATACATTATTAACATAATATGTTCCCTACCGTATGACAAAAGGAAAATAATTGCGTTTAGGAAATTGCGTTTAAGCATAATTTCTATTGTTTTCTAAGATTGACAAAAACCTCCTCTATTTTGTACTTACTTTTTTGCACTTGGTATTTATGTTTGCATTCACTGATCCATTTATGCTTACAGGAAAAACTGATTCTCAACATTACTCTAACCCTAGCAGGGGCCAAACAATAGGTTTGCACAGCAGGTGTAATGCATCCAAAACCATCTTTTTTTATATATAATTTAAATTCAAAATGTTTCCTTCTTTTAGAAAACAGGTTATTCAAAGTATATACATTTCATATTTGTATAGCAAAAAAATTACAATAAAAACACAACTTAAGTTACTCATAAGTAGCTCCTGGCAAACATCTGGAAACAGTCTTCTTTTATATCTATAAGTCAAATAATGCAAAATATGTTTATAAGAAACAATAAAGAAAATATGAAGAAAAAGAGAGAAAAAGAAAAAGGAGCCTACTGAAGAGCATACCCAAAGAGCCCACTAGGGCAGGGTCTGGGAAGGAGAAATCAAAAGTGCGTTAAATAGATCCAATGATCTTAAATTTGTGTAAGGAATTAAGCCGTCAAACATTTAAACTTTCTTGTTGGTATCTTATGCATCATCAATTTATTTTACTTTCTTTTATTATTCCTTTTTATGGTGATTTCCAAATAGCCCATATTTTCTTATATTTCTCCACTGAACCTACCATACCATAATACAATTTATCATTTCTTAGGTTGCTTTCAATAAATTGTTGGACCTGTAAATTTGATTTGATTTTACTTGTTTTCCATTTCCTTGAAATTAAATTTTTTAACTGCTATTTATGTCCTATAAAACATTTGGCTAAGCTCAAGTGTAGGACCTGAATCATGCAGGTCCCGGTAAGGCTTTTGTGGCAGGAGAGCACACTGATCACATTTTTTTTATAGCTTTCTCTCCCATCTGTCAGAAAATGGGCATTTATCTGGGGCCTCCCACTTCTGCAAAACATTATAACATACTAACATATTCTTTTATTTTTTAATCCAATCTATGCAAGAATCAAATATTTTTTTTGAAAAATGTCACCCATATTTGTATAGTTAACTTTGTGCTAGGTAAATTAAGCATTCCTTTCCGCTGAATCCCATATCCATAAGAAATCACATACTATATTAGGTCTCACCATGGTTTTCTCCATGTTCTACCAGGCAACAGAGCCTGAGTCATATTTGCTGCATTATAATGATTTAGGTTTTGAATTCTTTTTTTTTATTTTTCTTAATTTTTATTACAAAAATGGAAAAGATTGACAAACATTATAACTAACAAGGTACATGACAAACATTACATTTACATATAGAACCACTTCATTTTTTAAATATACTTATTAAAATATTATATATTGGGTTTGATCTGTTTTCCGATAAAGTAATTAACATTCTTAATGAGCTTTTATCTTTACTTACCAGCTCAAGGGAGGGGGATTCTGCGTCTATCTCTAATTTGTTCTGTCTTGTCAATTGGTTATATGTGTCAGGGGACATCCACTCTAATATCCATTCCTCTTCAAATTTTTCCCATATTTTCTGTTTTTTAATATTCAATTGTGCCCAACTTATTTATTTTTCCATTTGTAACTGGAAAGTGATTTGTTTTTTTACCGCTTCCCAGTCAATTTTCCCTTGTTTTTTCCAATTTCGGGCTATCGTGATCTTTACAACCATTAATATATGGGTAATAAGTAGTCTATTTGCTAGGGACATTTTAGGCCAGTTGATGTGTAACAAGGCTGTACTTGGTGTTTTGAGTATTTTATACTTTGTAAGGGTTTCTATCAACTTATATGTTTTATCCCAGATCGTTTGTATATCTCCACAGCTCCACCATATATGTGTGTAAGAGCTTTCTTCCTGGAGGCATCTCCAACATAATGAGATTGCAGATGGGAACATTTTTGCCAGGGAAGTTGGAACATAATACCATCTATTAATAATTTTGTAGTGTGTTTCCACCAGACTTAAACATTTGATGTCTTTTATAACCATAAGGAATGCCTTATACCATTCTTTTGTATTTACTTTTATATTTAGCTCCTTTTCCCATGCTATAACTGCTGGGGGATTGTCACTTGTTCCTGTCTTCTTAATAATTTGATCCTTAGACTGCGTTAACCATTTATTGGCAAATCTAGATTTCTGATTGTTATGTACTATGTAATATATTAATATAAGTTTGAATTCCTTTTAAAGTTGTTATCTGTATTCTTATTGGCAATGCTCTAAATATATACATTAACTTTGGCAGAATTATCATTTTCACTGCTGATAGACTACCCAACTATGATAAGAACAATGTTGACCAAGTAGACAACCTGCTGCAAGATCCTCCACTTTGGCAACAAGTTCTCATTCAAAAGTTTTTCATGGTTATCAGTTTGTTTAATACCCACATATAGGATATATTCTGCTCTCCAATCAAAGTTGTATTCCAATTTTAATATATCAATTTTGTCTTTTGAAATTCTTAATGGAAGTGCTTTTGTTTGTAGCTGATTAAACTTATGATACAATATTTTGCTATATGTATTTAATATGTCTATTACAGGTGGTAAAGCAGACTCCAGTTCAGACATGACAATAAAAATGTCATCCGCAAATAATCTTCACTTCCACAGATGGAGAAAATCTATATCCCTGAATTTCACAATGGTCTCTGATCAGGAAGGCCAAGGGCTCCAGTGCTAGAACATATAATATTTGTGACGGTGGACAACCCTGTCTGGAGCCAGTAGAAGTCCCGAAAGGTTTAGATTGAAAGCCCTTATATGAAACTAATGCTGAAGGTGAAGAATAAAGTGCCAATGCTGATTTAATGTAGCGTGACAGAAAGCCATACCTCCTTAGTACAGGCTCCAGGAAGCCCCAGAGCAAGCGATCAAATACTTTTTTTTGGCGTCAAGGACTAATAATAGGCACTGGGACTTCCTGAAGTAAGCATGTTGCATTAAATTAACACATTTCCTAACATTATCTGTTGACTGTCACCCTTTCACAAATCCCACCTGATCATAATACAGAAGATAAGGTAAGATCTGTTGGAGAAAAAAAGAAAGCAGCTCGGCACTCAGATGTCAATTGATTAGAAAATCATTTATTGTGATTCAAAGTGTCAAAAAATCCATCACAGCAATATATGTGGAAAACAAATCGGCAGTCAGATAAAGGCTTGACACGTTTCGCGCTTATAGCGCTTAATCATAAGCATAATTCACTATGTGAACTGATATCTTAAAAATACGGTGCCACAAATTGAAACAATGTGTCATGTGCTCTATGATGGCCAACCGACTTTGAGACACTCCCACCAGTCTTAATGGATCTCTAATAGTATGGTAAGTAATTAATGGGAGTGTCTCAGAGTCGAATTTAGGCAATTGGTTGTGTTTTATTCTATTGATCATTTCTAAAAGCAAAAAAATATTATAACAGTGTGAAAATATATTATTAAATAATTAAGTGACAATGTTTATTTTAACTTCATAAGAAGTTCCAAATATAAGATGAATTAAAAACAATCAGTTGATTCTTCAATAGTGTCACTCTGTGTTCTATGTGAACAGAATATAATTTGATTTGAATTTAAAAAGACAGGTAAGTACAATAGAAGAAATGAGACACGTTCACATAGCATGACATAGTCAAATATGGTATGAAAACCCTACATAATTGTGAAACCACTGTAATGAACGTATTGTGTGCCCCCTTCATATTTATCATACCATATGTTGTAAGATCTGTTGGACCATTGTAGCCAACATTTGTGCAAATATGCTATTATGGAAAATATTTAACAATTTCCATAGAAATTAACCACTTAATAATATAATATATGGAGGATTGAAATGGCCAAAATTGCTGAATTTGGGACTAATTTGGCACTTTAAGAATAAGGGAAATCCTCCCCAGTAACCCGAACCAAATTTTGGACGAGATTACCTATTTTGAATAGTATATTTCCTAATATTATCTGTTGACCATTTCGGCCCATCAAGTCTGAACAATTTTCCAAATACTTTTATTAGTCCCCAGTTCCCTATCTTATAGCTAGGATAGCCTTGTGCCTATCACACGCATGCTTAAAATCCTTGACTGTGTTTACCTCTACCACTTCCGCTTGAAGGCTATTCCATACATCCACTAACCTCTCAGTAAAGTAATACTTCCTGATATTACTTTTAAATCGTTGCCCCTCTAATTTTAGACTATGTCCTCTAGTTGTGGTTGTTTTTCTTCTTTTAACACCTTTGCGACAAAGGACGTGCCAGGCACGTCTTGGGAGAAACTCCCTTAACGACAAAGGACGTGCCTGCGGTGAATCAAGCGGTTTTCGCGATCAACGATCGCGAAAACCGCTTTAATGGTGCTGGTCTATTGCCTCGATGTCGAGGCAATAGCCAGCACTGAAATTTCTGTTTTGGAGCACCCACGATCGCCCCACGGAGCATGCTGCTCCGTCAATATGGCTAAGCCCTCTGCCGGTCTGAGCTTCGGAAGTGAAAGTAACTTCACTTCCGTCACTCTGAATATGCTACTTGACTGCCCCTAGTGGTGGTTAAGTAGCATTGCCATGGAAAATATTTAAAATACATATTTAATTAATTAAAAACAGGTTATATAACTATATTAGCCTATAGGGTTAAAATTAAATAATTTTTAGCATAAGGGATAGGGTTAAAATTAAATTAAAAAATATTAAGGGATATAATAAGGATTAGAGTTGGGGTTAAATTTAGTGTTAGGGTTAAATTTTGGGTTGGGGTTGGGGTCAAAAGGTCGATATAGGAAAAAACAAAAAAACACTATTTTTGGTTTTTGCCCCATAACTCGCCAAAAAAAAATACCAAAAAATATGGAAACATGCATATTTTTGAACTCGGGACAACATTTAGAAACTATTTTAGATGGGGTCTTTTTTAATGATTTTATTTGTGTAAATTATATTTTAGGTCAAAGTTAGAAAAAGTGGGTTTTTTAAAATGTTTCATCATATTTTATGATTTTTTTTGTAGTAAATTATAAGATATGATGAACATAATGGTATCTAATGAAAGCCCTTCTTATGATAAAAACAACATATAATTTGTGTGGGTACTGTATGTGAGAAAGAAAAAAATTACAGCTAAACACAAACACCCTAGAAATGTCAAAACAGCCATTGTCACCAAGGGAAAGTCAAGGTGAAAATGTCTTGTCACTAAGGGGTTAAATATACCCTCTTCCTTTACTGTGTTGAGTCCCTTTATGTATTTAAATGTTTCTATCATATCCCCCGTTACCTCCTTCCTCCAAGCTATACAAGTTAAGATGCTTTAACCTTTCCTGGTAAGTTCTATCCTTCAACCCATGAACAAATTTATTTCCCACCAGATCGTAAGTAATACAAAAGATGTGGTAAGATCTGTTGGAACTTTGTAGCCAAACTTTTTGCATATATATATATATTTTTTTTTTAAATTAAAGTTTTATTGAGTCATATGTACGGTACAATAAAGATCAATAGGTCATCTTAGAAAATAAAAGTATAACACTGTAATACAAGGTTCTGGATATATTCTGCATTATAGACTCATTTTAAAATATTTTTTGTTTAAGAAAAAACTAACAATGTGTGGTAGGTTTTAAAATTTACAATAAACAGTAAGAGAAACATCTAGCTAAAAATAACAGTACTAATAGCATAGGTTATGAGTGTGAATTGAAATATGATGTTAAAGTGAAGCCCTCTAGTAGTCATATTTAAAACATGGAGAAAATAAGACTGTAGCGTGTAGTTACCAAAAAAGATCTAAATCATCCTTAATGTTGGCATTGGTATGGGGCTCAGTCGCATAAACAGTACTTTAAAAGATAAAAGGAGATGGGAACATAATAAAAATCATGGCAAAAAAGGAAGAAGGAAAAGGATAAGTAACTGAAAAGGGGGAAGTGGGTAAAGAATAGCTTGGAAACAGAATTAGAGGGCAATTGTAATTGTAAGCCGATGCAAGGGGGCTCTGTAAAAAAGGACTTTATGTCTATCAAAGTGTGAGATTTGCCCTGGAGGGGGGATCATGCATAAACTTACAAAGAGGAGAAAGACATTGAGAAAAGGTGGTAAATAACTACATGTTAAGCAACATGTTTGGGAGCTCCCCACAGAGGTTCAGGCAAAAAATAAAACCATTAGCTCTTCATGTATGCCAGAATCCAGGGTTAAGTTCATCGCACATAATTAAGGTGGAACTTAGGGCTTTCACGGACGGCGAGTGAGGCATGCATGGAATAAGGAGACTGATCATGTAAAGAAACATTTGGTATAGACTATGTGAAACAATATGTATAGACTATGAAGAACAATCTGTGTCTGTTATGGGACAGACACTCCAACAGTCACATAATTTACAGTTCGATCAGGGAGTTATGAGAACGCTTATGTGCCGGATCCGTCCAGTAGTGTTGGGAAGTTCAGCGCATGTATTAAAACTGCTATATCTTTGTGATAAGTGATTGTCAGCATTTTATTATCCTTAGTCACTGCTTGCGACTGGGGTAAATCCCTGTGATATCGTATTGTCAGGTTGCACAAGCGTCTAGTGAGGAGACAACATGGTGTGTCTCCATAGCAGAGTTGCTGCAGTTAAGTGATCAAATAATTGCAGGTGGGACTTCTTAAATTCTACTAGCATTTTTTTCCGGACAGTAGTAAAAGAAGCCAGTTTGTCCATTACTGAACAAAATTGTGTTATCATGTTTCTTGACACTTTGGTTGGGACCCTCTGGAGCTTCCAAATACGGAACACATCGTTAGTTTGGTAATCCGGGTGAGTTGCCTTAGGCCTTAAGGACAATAGTAATTTTTGGAGAAGGGGACAGTGGGAGGTGGGGCTTACCTCCTCTTTAATCCCCTTATTCTTAGGTTTGTGTGCTGCTGTTTGGAGTCCAGTATGGCTACTTGCTGATGTAAGGAAATTCTTTGTATGGCCAACACCTCATTTAATTCCTGCGTTTTTGCACACATCTGGATTGTGATTTCCAAGGTTTCCACCTAGTCTTCAAGGAGTCAGTATAGCCATAGCTTTTGTACATAGCACCTTTAGTGGAGTGAGTCTCGTCTGGTGTGGTTAGTGTTGGCAGGGTGTTGGGACTGCCTCTCGAGGTATCATCAGAGTCATCTGATGTAGTGTCTGAACTGTCTTGATAGCAGGTTCCTGGAAGGGAGTGGCAGGCTGAGGCCTAGCAGGCTTTGTCAATAAGGCACCTGTGCCCATTTTTTGTCAGAACATAGCCCTCTTGGACAGTCTCCCTACCTCAAACACTTTTTCTAAATTTGACCTAAAATATAATTTACACAAATACAGTCATTAAAAAAGACCCCATCTAAATAGTTTCTTAATGTTGTCCCAAGTTCCGAAATATGCATGTTTCCATATTTTTCAGTATTTTTTTGCGAGTTATGGATCAAAAACCAAAATTAGTGTTTTTTTTCCTATATTCACCTTTTGAACCCAACCCGAATCCTAAATTTAACACTAAAACTAATTTTAAAACCAACTCTAACCCTTATGCTATCACTTAATATATTTTAAATTTAATTTACTTTTAACGCTATCCCTTATGCTAAAAATTATTTAATTTTAACCCTATAAGCTAATCTTTTTTTTTTTGCTTGCTCTAGGGGTAGGGGCCGGTCTTCCAGGCCATTATGGGGGAGCTTCACTACCCAGAGAGGGACTCCTTTGCCCTACGAGCTCACCGGGCATTCTGCAAGTGCCTGCAGTACCCCTTTTCAACCACCGGAGGTGGTAGTCTGGCAATTATCCCTGACAACCCTGTAAAATCCTCTTCTGCACTTCAGTCAGTGCTCAGTTTCTTCTTTTGCTGTCATAAAGCATGCACTGTGTGTACCTCTACGTTCCTTACTGTGTTTGTTCTTGTTCTGTGTTGCTGTCACAATTACAATTTCTCCCTTCTTATGTTGCTTCTGTTTTGAAGTCAGAAACTGAGAGACATTTCATTGGTTCCCTGTTTCCTCCTCTTCTCTTTCTCCCCATTTCTCTCCTTCTCTCTCGCTGGGATGTCATATTCATTTATTTTTCACCTTAAACACAGTTTAAATTCCAAATTCCTCAGTTGCCGCTGTCTTTTTAAATTATCCTTCTAACTAAGTATGGTTATAATCTTAGGTATAGGAAAGTCGGGTGGATAAAGTTAAAGTTCCTATCTGATTTTTATCTCAGATTATAAGTAGGTTGAAATCCTTCAACAGTCCTTTAATTTTATTTCCAAAATAGTTGATTAAAAGAAGCATAATAGGTAAGTTTCAATATAAAATTCCCCCCTATCTTCTTTCTTCCTGGCTTGCTTATAATTAAAGCTGGTTGTTATCCCCTGTAGAATGTGCTTAGAACAGCCCTTTAACTGCAGTTTCTATTTAGAGTATCTCTCTCCCTTATCTTCAAAAAAATAAACATTCACATGGAGAATGAAACTGTATCAAGTTCCTACAAGCAGTTTGATTGTTAAACCTTTTCAGTTCTGCTAGAAAATATCTATGCAGCTATCCAGATTCAAAGGAGATTTTTTTTTTTTTTTAATAGTTACATATGCAGAAATAGATCATTTATACCAGTTGTGTCAATCCTTAAATGTGTACTTGCCCTGCTTCTTACCAAGAAAAGGCATTTAGGTCAATGCTTAATTTCCTTATTTTGCAAATTTCATTTATTGCAGAATTGCTTGGATGGGTCTATATAAGTATTAGTTAAGATGAGCCCTCTGGAATTTGGTACACAATTATAGAATAAGTTAAAGTATCCCTTATTAGGAGTTCTCTGCACAGCGCCCATAATGCTGCCTTGTAGTTTAAGCAGCATATATAGACAAACAGCCACAAAAATCTCCTTTTAAGAGTCTCTACTAAACGCCCAATACAATTTCTATACAAGAAACATTTTCACCAAATGGTGTTTCTTATTGTCAGATGTTTTCACATTATGTCAGCTCTGTTTACTTGTCCTCATCTCAAGTTGAACATCCAAACCTCAACTGTATCTTTTTCCTGTACACAGCTAATTTATTCGCCGGGGTGTTTTATGAAGCTTTATAAATCCCTCTAAGGGAGGAGAAGAGATAGGAGGGGAGAAATATGTATCAGGGGTTTTGAGTTCTGTTGGAACCACTGATCATCAGGCAAACTTGACAGGCTTGAGCGGCTTGCCATGACTGACCCGAGGTACATTACACGTGTCTTTACATGACGCCCCCTGTTTAGGTCATGTTAAAATAACTTTTGATACCTGTCACAAGACGTCAAGAGCTATGATGTCTCTTGCCCGTTGTAGGTTCCACAAGATTCCTCCTCAGGTCCCAGTAAGCACAAAGTCTCTCAAACGGGCTATAATCACTCTCAGCCCTGCTCAGTATTCCCCCAACATAACGGACAAGACTGGTCTTGTTAGGGTAAACAAAATGAGCACACTTTATTTAGCAAAACACATACAGTACAAAAAGTAGGGGAGCACACCATAAAAATGATATTCAGAGAGGTGTCAAGGACAAATGTAAAATGTTGCAATAAAAAAGGGTATGACAAACCCAGACAGATAAGACTGTTATAATAATATACCCATTTTTATAGCAACATTTTACATTAGTCCTTGAGCGCCTCTCCGCATATCATTTTTATGGTGTGCTCCTCTCCTTTTTGTACTTTTTATTTGAGTGGTTGGACGCCACTTTTGGGAGTGCTCGCAAGACTTTACTACATTTTCCTGCCAGTCCTCCATATTTGTTTTAAAACACATACAGTATTTATTCATTACAAGATCAGATAAAAATAGATTGAACAATGACATTTAAACAGTTTAACTCAAACACAATAGAAAACCTAACTGAATTGGGTGACAGAATATCTGACAACCAATCAGATTCACCGAAGAATCAGTAGCGACCAATCCCCAGCAGCGGGAGGGGTCACAACCAAAGTTAGCCCACTTGATCCCTTTAAATCATGCATTTTAAGTACAGTACCTACGATGGGGGCTTGGACTGAGCAACCAATGGGGAAAGCGCCTATTTTTTGAACCAGAAAATTAGTTCAGGAGCCTGGATAAACCTTTATTGTGAAGCGGCTGCCAAAGCTCCATTCCTGGGGAAACTGTACAAGTTATTAGGCTTTTTCACAGTGCACTATACACATTAAAACACACAGTTAACACAGGGTGAAAAATGGACCATGGGGGAAGCAATGAGTGCATTTCTTTTTGTTTGGTACACATATGGCTTAAGGACCAATCAGAGACTGAACTACTTTTAGCTCTTTAAATGGGCAACCAATCAGTATGTGAGCTACCAGCAAGCTGTAGTGGACAGGGGCGCAGGTTTAGGTTCCTTAAAATATTCGATTTATAGTTTATGGACTATTATTTCAGTAAAGCTGTGTTCTGTAGCATTTGGAACAAAAGTTACAAAACCAACCAGCACTCTCCAAAAGAGAGGACCAGTTTACTGAGAGGGCTATAACAGTGACAAGTGAAAAACTGCAGTAGTACATGCAATCAAACATGCCAAGGTATCCTATTAATAAGTCATGAGTCAATGTAGCACATCTATAAGGTACATGTTTTAATGCACGTCTTATAGTTGGACAGGTATTAGGTTAGGCAGGCATAGGTTATGCATCTTAAAGGAGACATCATTATGTTGTCTTAGGAATAGACGTTGTTAAAGAATGGGGTTAGGTAATCATTTTACTAATAGGGGACTTTATGAACCTCAATCTATTCACTCCACCTATTGTGTCCAGTGACTGCTGTTGCTCATTCGAAAGTTGATATCATCTGAATCTTGAGGCAAGCTAAATGCCTATAAATCCACACCAACCTTGCCAGAACTGGCAGTAAATAATTTTAACATCTCTACAAACATTAAATGCAAAAACAAGCCACACAAACTGTACACTATATTTTGCATGTGCAGTTCACTTTGTTTTGATTATTACCTAGTACTACTGTTCCATCTTTTTGCTGCACATAATGTAATGTATTATAAATGTCATTTATGTAAGCCTTGGGAATAATCTATATTATCATAAAAAATTATTGCCTTATTATATGGGAAGCCTAACAGTCCTGAACTTAGATTGCTGAGATTTAAAAGCAACCTTTTCCAAGAAGACCATGTATTTCATCAGACAGAAAAATTCAACTGTCTGCATAGTTCTTTGGATAGGTATTTATGGCTGAAATGGTTTGTCCCAGAACATGAACATTATTTATGAGTCTTAGTTATAGTCATCTTTTTTTAGCTGAGATTAATGCTCACCAACCATGTACTGTTTTGGTAAACATAACATGGTAAGTTGGCATTTTATCTGAAGAATCTAATATTTCAGTGGCCTAAAGACTTGTCATCACAATTGTACAAATTAAAAACATTGTTGTAATCTGTATCTTTACCGCCTGCCAAGCAGCATTACTGCTCGTCCTTCAGACAAGTATCCACTGATCTGGGTGAAGCTGGATGGAGCACAATTCACATACCTGGTCACATCTTCACTCTCACCATTAGCAATTCTAAATTTAGCTTCTGACCTCATAATTGTTGAATAAAATGAGATATTCATAAACGTTTTCATATTTTAATGTTCAAGTACAATTGTAATGACAATTGTAAAAAATGATTAAAAAATATATACTTTTTTTTGGTTGTTAAAAATAAATATACCTTTATATAAACCTCTAACAGGTTTTTGCTCCTGTTAATTGACAAGTGTATCTAAATATTACTTTATTCTTGAACCTGTTAAATAAGAAAACTATCTGGAATATATGTGTTTTGTATAATTTGTATCTAACTACACTTAATGAATAACATTTGATATGTGTTTGTGTAAAATTATATTTACTAATAATAATTAAACTATGTAAACTGTTTATGTATTTATGGAAAATCACTTTATGTAAATTGTGATACTTCTGGAAAAAAAAATATTTATAAATAAATAGGTGTTAGAAGTGGAGGATTCATCCTATGTAAAAGTTCATGATGACAAAATGCGTCAGGTGCTTGCTAAGGTGCAATTGAAGATAAGCATGCTGTTCATCACTCAGCTTCAGTGTAATAACAAAGACCACTCAGGTAGAAAAAAAGAAGAATGCAAAATATAATTTATAGGTGGTAATGAGAAGTTGTAGGTCTATGGTAAGTCTGAAATTTCCAGAGGCTTTTGGAACTAGAAAAAAAAGTTAAAATACTCCTTTGCCTTCTTCCTAGGCAGGAGCTATTTTAATCACCCTTGTTTCTTGAAATGTTGGACAAGACATTTTCTCTGTAGAATTCAGGGAATTACTAAAGATTAGTACACTTTATTTTCAGGTTATTTAAACAAGGAACCATCTTGTGTGTGTAAAAGATTTGTACATGATTGGTAATAGCATTAGAGGGGACAGCACATGTGAAAACTCCTGTAATGTCCTCTGATTGATCTAAACTTGACTATACACCGGCAGAAATTCGATTAGGTGATCACCAGTAAAGTCTTATTGAATGGTCAGTTGAGATGTTTTACAATAGGATGCTATCCCCAATGAAGTTAGAAAGTCACACTCCTTATGTGAAAGCAGCCAGTACAAAGACAATGTAAATTGACCAAATGAAATAAGGCTCTACCCACATACTTAGTACATACTGCAGCATATAAATAAAATAATTCAGGTGATCACCTAAGTGATCTATTTATTTATTTATAACAAAATGAAAATGAATAGTAGGCAAAAATCCTTGGACTTCATAGAGAGAGTCTCCGGGATAAAACTGCCAAGATTTCCCCAAGCAGCCCTGCTGCACACAGAATGGTCAAAGATGACAAAGTTCTGTTTCCTAACTGATTGTTTGGTGGCTTTATAAATAACTGTGGCTCGAGGTTGGAGACAACCTACATCCATAATATGAGATCAGGTTAATATGCAAATTTTAAACCACGTTAGAATGGAAAGAGATTTAAGCAGGTCCTTCCTAAATTCCCCAAAAAATTACTGTATGTGGAGCCAATGGCACTATAAGATCACTGGCCCCACATAAATCATCTGGACTTTGGTGAAAGTCCAGATGGCCCTCCCTCTTTGGGTCTCTCTCTAAAGCCTAATTTTTGTTTTTGTTTAATGTTTGCTGAGTAACAACTGTTTTTGAATCTGTGTGTTTCATGACAATGTCTTTGTATCCGTTTACATAATTCTCCTTATGTACAATTTTGAAAACAATCTATTATAAGATCCACATATCTGTTTAAAAACATTTTTATCTATTTTTTTTATATTTGAAAAATAATGAAAATATTGACAATAAAAACCCCCCCCATATAATTTCTTCCAAATAGACGGAGTATATAATGCATTACGTTTGTTAGCAAATCACACTTTGTATCTAAAAATCTGAAATTGTGGACACTCACTAGAATAATTGCTTTAAATCATGTAATAAAAACTTTTCGGGATGAACTTTACTGAGGCTTAGTGGAAAATATTTCCCCTGGTTACATTTTTGTTATTATTTTGTCATTTAAGAGCTCATCCTTAACATGTTCTGTATTTATCTACTATGCAGTATTCTCCACATCACTGGCTTGTTCACTCCTGGATGATGGATTTTGCTGGTAGCCTCTAAAAGTGAGAAAAGTAACTTGTAATCAGAGGCGTTGCTAGGTTTCCAAAAGATCTGGGGCTATAGCCCATAAGACTTTTTTAGTTTTTTATATGGAACCATACGGGCACTTACCAATATATGCTCATCGCTCTGAGCTTCATGCCAGTTTTGTAATTTAGGAGCCTTCACAGGGGCTTTCCTTTAATGGGGCAGCTGCCGCAGGCGGCACCCTGGCAGGGGCGGCACTTTGCTGCTCTATGCAGCAGTCTTTTTTTTTTTCTTGTGTCCAGGGGGGCTTGATTGAAGGAGGTCTCAGCCAATCAGGTGGGACTTCTCAACTCTCCTGATCGGCTGAGAGTTCCGAAGCCTCCCATGATTGGCTGAGACCTCTATTACACTGCGCTCAAAGCAAAGAGATGCGTGCAGCAGGTAAGTTAAAAACTGACAGTGTGTGAATGAGTGTGTGTATGTCAGTGTGAGTATGTGCATGTCAGTGTGAGTGTGTACATGTCAGTGTGAGTGAGAGTGTGTGCATGTCAGTGTGAGTGTGTGCATGTCAGTGTGAGTGAGAGTGTGTGTATGTCAGTGTGAGTATGTGCATGTCAGTGTGAGTGTGTGCATGTCAGTGTGAGCGAGAGTGTGTGTGTCAGTGTGAGTGTGTGCATGTCAGTGTGAGTGTGTGCATGTCAGTGTGAGTGAGAGTGTGTGCATGTCAGTGTGAGTGAGTGTGTGCATGTCAGTGTCAGTGTGTGCATGTCAGTGTGTGCATGTCAGTGCAGTGTGAGTGAGAGTGTGTGCATGTCAGTGTGAGTGAGAGTGTGTGCATGTCAGTGTGAGTGAGAGTGTGTGCATGTCAGTGAGAGTGTGTGCATGTCAGTGTGAGTGAGAGTGTGTGCATGTCAGTGTGAGTGAGAGTGTGTGCATGTCAGTGTGAGTGTGTGCATGTCAGTGTGAGTGAGAGTGTGTGTATGTCAGTGTGAGTATGTGCATGTCAGTGTGAGTGTGTGCATGTCATTGTGAGTGTGTGCATGTCAGTGTGAGTGAGAGTGTGTGTGTCAGTGTGAGTATGTGCATGTCAGTGTGAGTGTGTGCATGTCAGTGTGAGTGTGTGCATGTCAGTGTGAGTGAGAGTGTGTGCATGTCAGTGTGAGTGAGTGTGTGCATGTCAGTGTCAGTGTGTGCATGTCAGTGTGAGTGTGTGCATGTCAGTGCAGTGTGAGTGAGAGTGTGTGCATGTCAGTGTGAGTGAGAGTGTGTGCATGTCAGTGAGAGTGTGTGCATGTCAGTGTGAGTGAGAGTGTGTGCATGTCAGTGTGAGTGACAGTGTGTGCATGTCAGTGTGAGTGAGAGTATGTGCATGTCAGTGTGAGGGAGAGTGTGTGTATGTCAATGTGAGCGAGAGTGTGTGCATGTCAGTGTGAGCGAGAGTGTGTGCATGTCAGTGTGAGCGAGAGTGTGTGTACGTCAGTGTGAGCGAGAGTGTGTGTACGTCAGTGTGAGCGAGAGTGTGTGTACGTCAGTGTGAGCAAGAGTGTGTGTGTGTCAGTGTGAACGAGAGTGTGTGTATGTCAGTGTGAACGAGAGTGTGTTCATGTCAGAGTGAGAGAGAGTGTGTGTATGTCAGTGTGAGCGACAGTGTGTGTATGTCAGTGTGAGCGAGAGTGTGTGTATGTCAGTGTGAGTGTGTTGTGTGTGTGTATGTATGTAACTGGCTGTGTGTGTGTATATGTATGTAACTGGCTGTGTATGTGTTGTGTGTGTATATGTATGTAACTGGCTGTGTATGTGTTGTGTGTGTATGTGTGTGTATGTAACTGGCTGTGTATGTGTTGTGTATGTATGTAACTGGCTGTGTATGTGTTGTGTGTGTATGCATGCAACTGGCTGTGTATGTAACTGGCTGTGCATGTGACGTGTGGGACACATTAAGGAATTATTTTTTTATTTAAAAAAAAAGAAAAAACTTGCTGACTGGTGTGTGTGTAACTGGCTGTGTATGTGACTGACTGGATGTCTGTGAGGTGTGTGCATGTGAATGTCTCTGTGTATGTATGCTTTTCTGATGTGCCATTGTCTGGCTCCTACATTTTTTTGCTGGCTCCTAAAACGAAATAAAATTTGTCAAGCCCTGATATAAACATAAATCCTTCCTATGCTGTTTGGCAGTCCTGTAATAAAACATGTCACACATACACATAACACACATGTGTGACGTTATTTAGTACAGGACTGATACACAGGATAGGAATGATTTATGATATATATATATATATATATATATATATATATATATATATATATATAGCATAAATCATTATGCATATGTAACGGGGTTTTGCGCAGGTCCACCTATACCCCTGTGGTCCTTTTCCCCAGTTACCTTTTTGCGCTCTGCAGATTGATCCTGAGTCTCCGCTACCTGGGAGTTGGGGTACATGACGGCGGCAGTGCCTCCACCCAGTGGGGCATCCAGGGTATGGATGGGGGGTCCCACTGGGAACATATCTACATAAGAAATACAACTGACACAGAACTAACTTAAATATAACTTTGTATTGCACAGTAAAAGCACTATGCAAATAAATAACAGAGAAATAAACATAACACAGTAAAATATTCAGAAGAGCAATTACCCATTTAAAGCAACCCGCAATAAATACTGCAGCCAACCCCACAAGCAGTCTGGTACCGTTAGTTGGTGCACATAGTTGGGGCCCATAAATACTGTAATCCACAATATGGCTGAAGTTAAAATGAAACAGGCATGAAAAATGGAAGATCAAGGACTTTTAGCTGTGTGCTGACTTTCAAGGTGCCCTGTGTGAGACAGGGGGAGAGGGTTTCAGCTTGGTGCCCTGTGTGAGACAGGGGGAGAGGGTTTCAGCTTACCACTGCACCACAGGCTGCAATCACATCACTTCACCTGCTATCTCCTCACTGTGACAGCAGGCTTTGCCACACACAGCTCTGTATGCAGGTCTGCTGACTTCCACATGCAGGAATATTCCTCCAGGATGCTGCTGTAATCCTTCTGGGCATTAGATCAGTCAGGCCTCAGTTCCTAGATCCCAACAACTGCTTGACAGTGTCTTTCTCCTTCTCTCTCCAGCTCTGAACTAACTTATTTCTTAAAATGGAGTCAGGGTCTTTGTTTTTAGTCTTGCTCTCTCAAGATCGCCATCTGCTGGGCACCACACAAAACTGCAGGCTAGTCAGTGACACAGCAGAAATGATTGTAATCCCAGAGGGGTTACATGCTCCCTCTTGAAAATTACTTGCCTTCCACTGGCAAGTCCTGGTCAGGAGGCCATCAAAAATAGAATAACATAAAACATATATAATATCCTAAAATAACAGTTCTTGCTAATACAATAACATTCTAGCTAACCAACTGCGCTAACACAGAGAATGATTAGCATCTACTACTTCAGCTAATGCATGTAGGAAGATGGTCATTTTAGATGCTGCCTGTGTCAAGGGAGCGTAACTGGGATCTCCCATATTATCATAAACCAAAGATCTAGGTGGTTGACGTACCCTGGTGCTGTGTCTCAGTTCTCGCTGAGGAAGGGGATCTTCTGGCCGTGCCCGGGAAGCTTCGGCTCCTGCCCTGTAGTTGGGGAGGTCACCAGGAGCTTGAGGCCCTGGTTCTCCCATAGAACTAGAGTCTCTAAAGGTGGTCCCAGGCACAAAGCACGGGCTTTCTGGATTCAGATTTGGAGAACTGTGAGACACAGGAGGGGTTCTAACACTATGAGGAACCACAGGGGTAGAAGGAGGCAATTGCTGTGCTTCCTCATCAGGAGAGGACCACCACTGATCATCTGCATTAAGAGCTCTTGTGGTTTCTTCTGTCCCACCTTCAGGACTCTCTGTTATGCTTCTCTCCAATTCCTCATTACTTCCTTCCTCATCATCAGTATAAGCTACTGGCAGGAGATGGTTCCGATGCCAAGCTTTTATCCGGCCTTCTGGCCCTTTGATGTTGTAGACTGGTAGCCCCTTCAGCTTAGACACAACTTCAAATAGGGTATCCTTCCATCTGTCGGCCAGTTTGTGTTTTCCAGGTACCCCCAGATTCCTGAGAAGAACCCTATCTCCAGCTTTGATTTCACGGTACTTCACCTTGGTATCATATCTTCTTTTATTTCGTTCCTCCAATTTGGCTGTAGCTTGAGTGGCCAGCTCATAGGCCCTGTGAAGGTTGTGTTTGAGCGTCCTCACATACTGGAAGTGGGAGTCTGAATTTGTCCCGTCCGGGGAAACTCCCAGCATGACATCAATCGGTAATCGGGCTTCCCTCCCGAACATTAGGAAGTAGGGTGAAAATCCTGTAGACTCATGCCTTGTACAGTTGTATGCATGGACCATGGCTTCCACGTGCTTGCTCCAGGACCGCTTCTCTGTGTGTTTCAGAGTTCCAAGCATGTCTAGGAGAGTCCTGTTGAAACGTTCAGGTTGTGCATCACCCTCTGGGTGGTAGGGTGTTGTTCTGGACTTATGAACTTGCAACACATCCAGGAGCTCTTTGATCAACTTGCTCTCAAAGTCTCTTCCTTGGTCAGAATGTATTCGATTGGGTAGACCATAATGTATGAAATACTTCTGCCAGAGAACCTTGGCTACAGTCACAGCCTTCTGGTCTTTAGTGGGAAAGGCCTGAGCATATCTGGTAAAATGGTCCGTTACGACCAGAACATTCCCGATCCCTGCGGTATTATTCTCAATAGATAGATAGTCCATGCACACAAGATCCAGGGGTCCTGTACTTCTCAGGTGGCCCATGGGGGCAGCTCTCACAGGCAGGGTCTTCCTCTGAATACACCTCCTGCAGGTCTTCACATATTGTTCAACGTGCTCCCTCATGCGAGGCCAATAGAAACGATCTTGTAGTAGACCATAGGTCTTGTCAACCCCAATATGCCCATGTTGATCGTGGAGAGCCCTCATGACCATCCCCCGATATCTATATGGTAGTACCAGCTGTTTTCGATCAGGGTGGTCGTGGTATTCTATAATTCTATACAAGATCCCATCCTCCAGATGTAACTTACTCCACTCTCGCCGGTACAAGTCTCTCTGACCGATGGGGAGAGAAGCCAGCAATTTGGGCTTCTTAGCTCTCATTACCTTGAGGACTGTCCCTATATACCAGTCTTGTGATTGGGCTTTCTTTTTGTCTTCAGTGGTTATGCTGGACCACTGTTGGAGCATAACCGGAGCACAGAATATCTCTGGAACCGCTTCTGGGGAATGACTGATGGAATCTATTCCTCTAAGGTCAGAGAATTCATCTTGCTTCTGTGCCACTACATATGTTTGACAAAGGGCCCCCACCCCAGGTCCAGGGATTTCTTCCCAATCCTCATCTTCTTGGTGGGGAGGGAGTCCAGGTCTGCGGGACAGGGCATCTGCACTGACATTCTTAGGACCTGGCTTGTATTTCAGGCTGAAACTGTAGCTTGACAATGCAGCCAGCCACCTATGTCCGGTGGCATCCAGCTTAGCTGTGGTCTGGATATAAGTAAGTGGATTGTTATCCGTCCTTACTTCGAAAGTTGCTCCATATAAATAGTCATGTAATTTGTCCACAATGGCCCACTTAAGTGCCAGAAATTCTAGTTTGTGAACTGGATAATTTTTCTCTGCACCAGTTAGACTTCTGCTTATGTAGGCCGCTGGTCTTAACCCCTCTGGGTAGCTTTGATGAAGTACGCCCCCGAGGCCTTCCATACTGGCATCAACATGCAGAACATATGGCTTTTCAGGGTCGGCATATGCCAATACAGGAGCTTCTGTGAGTCTTCTCTTCAAGGTTAAGAAGGCTTCTTCACATCCTGGAGTCCATTTCTCTGCAAAGAAATCTTTAGGATGTGGCGCCTTGGCACCCTCCACGTCTGGTGTAGTTTTTAACAGATCATGTAGCTCTCGAGCAATCTTCGAGTAGTCTTTCACAAACCTTCGGTAGTAACCACAAAATCCAAGGAATGACCGCAACTCACGGATGTTATTCGGTCTAGGCCAGTTTAACACCGATTCAATCTTGGCCGGGTCAGTGGCTATTCCTTCTGCGGATACAATGTGCCCTACATATGTGACAGAGTTCCGGGCAAACCGACATTTATCTATTGAAAGTTTCAGCCCCTCTGCTTGGAGTCGATCCAATACCTTCAGCAGTCGCTGTTCATGTTCTTCTGGTGTCCTCCCAAACACTATGAGGTCATCTAGGTACACCAGGCACTCTTTGGGATTCATATCCCCCACAGTCTTGTCCATCAGTCTTTGAAAGGTTGCAGGAGCTCCTGTGACCCCTTGGGGCATCCTAGTAAATTGGTAGAAACCCAAGGGACAGATGAAGGCTGTCTTTTCCTGGTCCTCTTTCTTCATGGGTACCTGATAATACCCAGACCTCAGATCAAGGACGCTAAACCACTGGCTTCCAGAGAGGGCATTTAGTAGATCTTCTATTCGTGGCAGCGTGTATTGATCTGGCACAGTTCTCTTGTTCAGAGTGCGGTAATCTATGCATAGCCGGACGGTACCATTCTTTTTCCTTACCACTACTATGGGCGAGGCATAGGCGCTTCGGGACTCTGTAATAATGCCAGCCTTCTCCATCTGTTGGAGTATATCCAGGACATCTTCCACGTCTCGTGGGGGTATCCTCCTTGATCTTTCTCTGAAAGGAGCAGAGTCAGAAAGCCTTATAGCATGGGTGGCACTCTTTGCACATCCCACATCCATTTCTTTTCTGGAGAAGACTTTCTCTCGAATAGTTAATTTGGATCGGAGGCTATCTTTCCACTTTTGTGGTAGAGGAGAATCTTCCAAGTCAAACACTCCAAGTGCTTCATCGTCATCCACTTGTTCTGCCTTCACAGACATGACGGAAGAGACTTGGTCTAACAAGTGAATCACACCAATCTTCTGGTGACGATCGATTCTGACCTCCGTGGGTGTTAGATTCTGTATCATTACAGGAAAACTTTCACACCGGTGGTTCCGCCAGTCTTTCACCTCCGGTATGAGGGTCCACCCCTTATTTTCATCCTCTTCAGGCAAGGACTCAACAAGGTATTGTCTGTTTCCTCCCGATATTTCATTATGCATTGAAGCTATGGCTCGTAGTGTCTTGGTTTCACCAGGCTTCACAAATACAGACTCAATGCCTGAGTAGTGGCATGACCCTGGTTTAGTTTCTAGGGCTATTCGATGGCACACTTTCCCTAGAGTGGGACTGACCTCCATCAGTCGAGCTAGAGAAACATCCCCCACTTCTGTAAGGTAGGCTCTGAATATGTCCTGCACCATTCTTGCATTGGTACCCAAGATTATCGGGGCGCATACTTTTTTAGCCACGGGGCATATGAGAGCTTCCAATTCCATAGGGCAGATCATTCCTGTATTTAACTGGGGAATGGTCATTGTCACTCTTATGCATCCATCCACAGGCTGGGCCTGAGATCCCACTCCCCATAATTGGAAATCTCCTGCAGGCTCCAGAGGTATATGTTTTAAGTGACGGTCATAGAAGTCTCTATAGATAATGGTGACCTGGGAGCCGGTATCTAACAAGGCTGTAGCATCAATTCCATCCACTTTCAAGTGTATCAAGGATTTAGGCCCGATCTTGGACTCCACAGAAAAACTGCGCATGTGTCTTTTCTTCCTTTTCTTGGGGGAACTGATAACGCGGATCTCTTCCAGCTCAATAGCTAGCACTTCCACATCTATGTCTGAGGAGTTGGTGGGGCACTCCCTCTTGAAATGTCCTAATTTTCCACACTTAAAGCAATTTCCTCGGGGGGTTGATTCCTCATGGAACACTCTTCCTGGAGTCTCCCGACGATGTTCCCTTCTGGTAGGAGAAGATCCTGTCCTTCTCAATGATGGTCTTTACACTAACTCCAATTCAGCTACCTTCTTTTTAAGGGCTGCGAGTTCCATATCCTCTTTCTCCATTACTTTGTGTGAAGGAGGTGGGCACATTTGATCCTCCAGCCTTTTTGCTTTGTTGATCAGTGTGGAATAGGACAAGACTTGATCATCCAACTTAACTCTTAATACGATCATGACTGGGTCATTGCTAAGGCCTCCCCTCTGAATTTGCTTAGATAGTCGAGCATCCAATTCAGATGTGGTAACTGCTCCTTTATGAAACAATTTACCTAGTGACAATTGTAATCGATTGATATAGTCAGAAGCTTTCTCATGTTCCTTCTGCTTGGTGGCTAGGAATTTGACTAATAGATCATCTGTGTCTTCTGATTTTCCATAAGCATCCTGCAAAACCTGCAGGTAATCCTGTGCGGTGGCTTGTCCATTCACCCCCTTGAACAGCCTTATCATGTCCGTAGCAGGGAAACGAAGACTCTCCACTAGTCGTTGTTTCTTTATAGTGTCCGTACAGGACCATTTCTCCAACAATTGTAGGGCATTATCCTTCCAGGCCTCAAAAGTTTCCTCTCCCGCAGGAACAGGCTGGTTCCCAGAAAACACTTTCAGCTTACGGTAGCTGTGTGTGTGTGTGGCCGTCACTATGGCCTCTGAGAGTCTTTGCAGTATATCGGTTATGTTACTACCCTCTGATGTAGTGTGGCTGCCTGGCATGGGTGATGTTGGAGACGAGAACAATACAGGGTTCAAGGTCTTCAGGGTAGTTGTCCCTTGCTCTCTGGATGAGTGGACAATTCGTTTGGGGATAGCCCCAGTCTCTGAGGGTGTATCTGGCAATCTCCTGGTGGATTTCTCTGGCACAGGGGTCAGAAACTGAGAATAATTTGAAGCAACAGAATATTTTAGACCTAATCTGGAGGGTTGTTGCGGTGTAACCACTTCCTCCATGTCAGGGAGAGCATACACTAAGGGGCACCCTTCAGGTTCTGCTCCAAGAAGGTATAGTACTTTAGGCCTTCCATGGCCTCTCAAATCTACATGGGAATAGGCTAACATGTAAGTTTGACCGTCTGAATCCTGCAGGATATCTCTGATGGTCACCATCTCTATTCCCAGTATGAGCTCTAAACACTTAGTGACATGTTTCATCTCAGTACAGGGAGGTACTTGGCATATCATCACAGCATGATGTAAAGGTATTTTCTGTTGCTGGGCCCATTCTGTTGCAAACAGAGGATTGGGACGGGGAATTAGCATATCCTCACTTCTTGTACCCCAGTTCATCTCAGCAGGGCCTCCATCTGTAACGGGGTTTTGCGCAGGTCCACCTATACCCCTGTGGTCCTTTTCCCCAGTTACCTTTTTGCGCTCTGCAGAGCGATCCTGAGTCTCCGCTACCTGGGAGTTGGGGTACATGACGGCCGCAGTGCCTCCACCCAGTGGGGCATCCAGGGTAAGGATGGGGGGTCCCACTGGGAACATATCTACATAAGAAATACAACTGACACAGAACTAACTTAAATATAACTTTGTATTGCACAGTAAAAGCACTATGCAAATAAATAACAGAGAAATAAACATAACACAGTAAAATATTCAGAAGAGCAATTACCCATTTAAAGCAACCCGCAATAAATACTGCAGCCAACCCCACAAGCAGTCTGGTACCGTTAGTTGGTGCACATAGTTGGGGCCCATAAATACTGTAATCCACAATATGCCTGAAGTTAAAATGAAACAGGCATGAAAAATGGAAGATCAAGGACTTTTAGCTATGTGCTGACTTTCAAGGTGCCGTGTGAGACAGGGGGAGAGGGTTTCAGCTTGGTGCCCTGTGTGAGACAGGGGGAGAGGGTTTCAGCTTACCACTGCACCACAGGCTGCAATCACATCACTTCACCTGCTATCTCCTCACTGTGACAGCAGGCTTTGCCACACACAGCTCTGTATGCAGGTCTGCTGACTTCCACATGCAGGAATATTCCTCCAGGATGCTGCTGTAATCCTTCTGGGCATTAGATCAGTCAGGCCTCAGTTCCTAGATCCCAACAACTGCTTGACAGTGTCTTTCTCCTTCTCTCTCCAGCTCTGAACTAACTTATTTCTTAAAATGGAGTCAGGGTCTTTGTTTTTAGTCTTGCTCTCTCAAGATCGCCATCTGCTGGGCACCACACAAAACTGCAGGCTAGTCAGTGACACAGCAGAAATGATTGTAATCCCAGAGGGGTTACACATATATAGCATAAATCACTTATTTACATCCACCTTTGTGTATTCAGCTATATATTGTTGGTTTGAGGTTCCTTATTACAGGACTGCCAAACAGCATAGGAAGGATTTATGTTACATATATATATATGTAACATGAATCATTCCTATGCTGTTTGGCAGTCCTGTAATAAGGAACCTCAAACCAACAATATATAGCTGAATACACAAAGGTGGATGTAAATAAGTGACCCCAACCCTCCCCTCTCTCCACCATACCCAGAGCTTACCTGAGTGGGAATAGACCTGCTCTGTATCTCCCACAAGGTGACAGCCTGCAAGGATTCCTTCAGAGCTGCTTCATTGTCCCACGTGGAGCTTCCTTCACATCCCTGTGATCATGCTGTGTAAAAGCCCTGCACTGATAGGATGCTCAGTGATGTGTCAGCCAATCAGTGCAGGGCTTTCACACACAGTAATGATGCTGTTTAAAAGCCCTGCACTGATTGGCTGACACATCACTTAGCCTCCTATCAGTGTAGGGCTTTCACACACTGTCTGTGTGATGTCAGGGGGCGGAGCTATAACGGAGCTGCAAAGACTCGGGGCTTTGCTCATTACATTCGGGGCTTCAGCCCCCTTAGCCCACCCCTAGCGACGCCTCTGCTTGTAATGCATAAAAGTAGCTAAGTTCCCATTCTTTACTAGCCACCCATCACTGACATTGCAGTGCTATGCCCTTCTGGTTCTCTAATGGCCTATTAGAGACAAATAGACTACAGATAGAACAGAAAATATTTAGCAATAAATGGACAAATAGAGGAGTTAGATAATCTACTAGTTGAGGAAATAGCTAAAATGACAATGAAGGGGGAAGTGATCATCATGGGGGACTTTAATCTTCCTGATGTGAACTGGAATTCAAAATAGCTACTTGCGCCAGGAGTACGCACATCCTAAACTCCCTACTGGCATTATCTTTAAAGCAAGTAGTTGAGGAGCCAACTTAAAAGCAGGCCATATTAGATTTAGTGTTCACAAATGGAGATTTGTTATCATATATTACGTAAGGTGAAAGTTCAGGATCTAGTGATCACCAGTCAGTGTGGTTTAATATAAGAACAGTGACGCCGCACAAAAACAAACGTTTTAGATTTTAGAAAAACCAACCTTTCTAAAATTAGATTATGTGTAAAGGAGTCATTATTCTTAGATACATAAATGAGAAAAGGAAAGTAAAACAATGATTAGTTAGATTAAAAACAAAAGAAGTATGCTACGTAGAAGAGGATAAAGGCCTTGCAGACTGCCTTAATGAATATTTTTGTTCAGTTTTTACAAATGAAAATGAGGGTAAGCGACCTCATTTAGGGAAAAAGACAAATTTACCTCATTTAGGGACAAAGGCAAAATGAGTCTTTTGATGCATGTCAGTTTACAGAGGAAGACGTTTTACTTCAGCTGTCTAAAGTAAAGACAAATAAGTCGATGGGCCCTGATGGGATACATCCTAAGTTATTAAAAGAACTTAGTGGTGTACTTGCAAAACCGTTAACTGATTTATTTAACCCAGGGGTCCTCAAACTACGGCCCGCGGGCCACATACGGCCCGCCGAGGACATTTATGTGGCCCGCAGGGGGTGCTGCCGGCACCCCCCACCCCCCCCACGCACTGTTTACTTTTTTTTTTTCTTTCGGGCAGCCGCAAAGGATGAGGCTGCAGGAAGAAAAAAAAAAAACGTTACGTCACATCCGGATCCGGTAACTGTTTCCCTCCTCCACAGGAGGACACCGCGCGAGACGTCCGGGGACACAGCAGCTGGAGGTAAGTGATGGGGAAGCGGGGGAGGAGGGAGGTATAACGAGCACTATTCCTGGGCTCTGACTGGCACAATATTCCTGGGCATCTGAATGGCAAAATATTCCTGGGCATCTGACTGGCAAAATATTCCTGGGCATCTGACTGGCAAAATATTCCTGGGCATCTGAATGGCAAAATATTCCTGGGCTCTGACTGGCAAAATATTCCTGGGCATCTGACTGGCATCATATTCCTGGGCATCTGACTGGCATAATATTCCTGGGCTCTGACTGGCAAAATATTCCTGGGCTCTGACTGGCAAAATATTCCTGGGCATCTGACTGGCATCATATTCCTGGGCATCTGACTGGCAAAATATTCCTGGGCTCTGACTGGCAAAATATTCCTGGGCATCTGACTGGCATCATATTCCTGGGCATCTGACTGGCATAATATTCCTGGGCTCTGACTGGCAAAATATTCCTGGGCTCTGACTGGCAAAATATTCCTGGGCATCTGACTGGCATCATATTCCTGGGCATCTGACTGGCATCATATTCCTGGGCATCTGACTGGCACAATATTCCTGGGCATCTGACTGGCATAATATTCCTGGGCATCTGAATGGCATAATATTCCTGGGCATCTGAATGGCAAAATATTCCTGGGCATCTGACTGGCATCATATTCCTGGGCATCTGACTGGCATAATATTCCTGGGCATCTGACTGGCACAATATTCCTGGGCATCTGACTGGCATAATATTCCTGGGCATCTGAATGGCATAATATTCCTGGGCATCTGAATGGCATCATATTCCTGGGCATCTGACTGGCATCATATTCCAGGGCATCTGACTGGCATCATATTCCAGGGAATCTGACTGGCATCATATTCCTGTGCATCTGACTGGCATCATATTCCTGGGCATCTGACTGGCATCATATTCCTGGGCATCTGACTGGCATCATATTCCTGGGCATCTGACTGGCATCATATTCCAGGGCATCTGACTGGCATCATATTCCTGGGCATCTGACTGGCATCATATTCCTGGGCATCTGACTGGCATCATATTCCTGGGCATCTGACTGGCATCATATTCCAGGGCATCTGACTGGCATAATATTCCTGGGCTCTGACTGGCAAAATATTCCTGGGCTCTGACTGGCAAAATATTCCTGGGCTCTGACTGGCAAAATATTCCTGGGCATCTGACTGGAATCATATTCCTGGGCATCTGACTGGCATCATATTCCTGGGCATCTGACTGGCATCATATTCCAGGGCATCTGACTGGCATCATATTCCAGGGAATCTGACTGGCATCATATTCCTGGGCATCTGACTGGCATCATATTCCTGGGCATCTGACTGGCATCATATTCCTGGGCATCTGACTGGCATCATATTCCTGGGCATCTGACTGGCATCATATTCCTGGGCATCTGACTGGCATCATATTCCAGGGCATCTGACTGGCATAATATTCCTGTGCTCTGACTGGCAAAATATTCCTGGGCTCTGACTGGCAAAATATTCCTGGGCATCTGACTGGAATCATATTCCTGGGCATCTGACTGGCATCATATTCCTAGGCATCTGACTGGCATCATATTCCTGGGCATCTGACTGGCATCATATTCCTGGGCATCTGACTGGCAAAATATTCCTGGGCATCTGACTGGCAAAATATTCCTGGGCATCTGACTGGCATCATATTCCTAGGCATCTGACTGGCATCATATTCCTGGGCATCTGACTGGCATAATATTCCTAGGCATCTGACTGGCATAATATTCCTGGGCATCTGACTGGCATAATATTCCTGGGCTCTGACTGGCACACTATTCCCATTGAAATACTGGTAAGTTTGTTGATTTAACTTTACTTTAAATATTGTATTTGTTCTCGTTTTGTTCAAAATAAGATATATGCAGTGTGCATAGGAATTTCTTCATAGTTTTTATTTTTACTATAGCCCGGCCCTTCAACGGTCTGAGGGACAGTGAACTGGCCCCCTGTTTAAAAAGTTTGAGGACCCCTGATTTAACCAATCATTGTTAACGGGAGTAGTCCCATAAGAAACTGGAAATTAGAAAATGTTGTGCCCATTCACAAGAAAGGTAGTAGGGAGGAGGCAGGCAACTATAGACCAATACGTCTTACTTCAGTAGTGGGGAAAATAATGGAAATCGTGTTAAAGAATAGAATTGGTGAACATCTAAAATCGCATGGATTTCAAGATCAGAGACAACATGGGTTTTAGTTCAGGGAGATCATGCCAAACTAATCTTATTGATTTGTTTGATTGGGTTGGTGACTAAAATAATAGATCAGGGTGGTGCAGTAGTCATTGCTTACCTAGATTTCAGTAAGGCATTTGACACTGTTGCACATAGAAGACTTATCAATAAACTGCAATCTTTGACTTTGGATTTCAATATTGTTGAATGCATTAGACAATGGCTGAGTGATAGGCAACAGAGGGTTGTAGTCAATGGAGTATATTCGATGCAAGGTCTTGTTACTAGTGGGGTACCTCAGGGATCTGTACTTGGACCCATTCTCTTTAATATTTTCATTAGTGATATTGCAGAAGGTCTTGTTGGCAAAGTATGTCTTTTTGCTGATGATACAAATATTTGCAGCAGGGTTGATGTTCATGGAGGGATAAGCCAAATTCAAATGATTTAGCTAAACTTGAAAAATGGTCAGAGCTGTGGAAACTGACATTTAATGTGGACAAGTGCAAGATTATGCACCTTGGGCATAAAAACCCAAAAGCAGAATATAGAATATTTGGTACACTCCTAACCTCAACATCTGAGGAAAGGGATTTAGGAGTAATAATTTCAGAGGACTTAAAGGTAGGTAGGCAATGCAATAGAGCAGCAGGAAATGCTAGCAAAATACTTGGTTGCATAGGGAGAGATATTAGCAGTAGAAAGAGGGAAGTGCTCATGCCATTGTACAGAGCACTGGTGAGACCTCACTTGGAGTATTGTACGCAGTACTGGAGACCGTATCTCCAGAAGGATATTGATCCTTTGGAGAGAGTTCAGAGAAGGGCTACTAAACTGGTTCATGGGTTGAAGGATAAAACTTACCAGGAAAGGCTGAAGCATCTTAACATGTATAGCTTGGAGGAAAGACATAACAGGTGGGATATGATAGAGACATTTAAATACATAAAGGAATCAACACAGTAAAGGAAGAGAGTATATTTAAAAGAAGAAAAACTACCACAACTAGAGGACATAGTCTAAAATTAGAGGGGCAACGATTTAAAAGTAATATCAGGAAGTTTTACTTTACTGAGAGGGTAGTGGATGTATGGAATAGCCTTCCAGCGGAAGTGGTAGAGGTAAACACAGTCAAGGATTTTAAACATGGGTGGGATAGACACAAGGCTATCCTAGCTATAAGATAGGGAACTGGGTACTAATAAAATATTTCGAAAATTGGGCAGACTAGATGGGCCGAATGGTTCTTATCTGCCGACACATTCTATGTTCCTGTGTTTCTATTAAATTCTAATTCCCTGCAATTTTCTTATTTCCCCCCATCAATCTCTAAACTTCTGTATTGCAAGTGTTTCACCCAGTGCGGTTTACACACCCCACACTCTCTTAGTGACACCATTGTCCTAGCATTATATCTGTCCCAAACTGCATCCCAGCATAATCTCTGTTTTTATTATAGGGGTTATACCATGAGTTAACGCACTGTGTGACACCAACCATAGTGACACCACTGTATTTCGGTGAATGTTACATCTCAGTTTATTATTTTACATTTACAAACACGAGCAAGAGATAATAAGATTTATTTTCAATGACAGACTCATTCTGATATGTTTTCACCATATAGTCTTTTGGTAAAAGAGTACAAAAACTGCAGTACCAATGTTTAGTGTCTAGCTCAGTATATAATGATGGGTATTAAGCTGTATCAGCATAAGTGTCTGGCTCAGTATATAATATTGGGCGTTATGCCAAATCACCGTCAGTGTCTGGCTCAATATATAATAATGGAAGATATGCTTCGTTAGGTCCATTGGGTCTTGAGCAGCAATTATGCACTATGTTACAAGCAATTTTTGCTAGCAACTCCTCCCTTTGAGATTCCACAATGCTAACTGTCTCTTTTTTCCTTCGGGGAGGAATACCTAGACCTTCCTGCCTAGATGTGGCTGTGGTAGCATCATGCTATACAAGGTCTCTCTATCTAAAATCTTAAACTGCTGGTTACCCTTTTCTTTTTGTAGAAAATTTAATTCCTATTCCTTTGGGCCTCTATGGGAAGCCCATGGGATTTATGCCTGTTTTGGGGTTTAATATTGGTGGCATAGAGAACTCTGGTGATGCCCACTTCAGCACAAACAAGAGGTGTAACCAGTACTAGGTAGTGTGTATGCCTGCATGTGTATCAGTAGTGCTGATGAACAAGCTTGAAGGGGGTGTGATGCAGTGGTGTATCTTGGTTTTGTGCTGCCCTAGGCAGACAAAATGTGGGCACCCCCCCTACACACACCCACGACATGCCCCATCACCCACGTTGCACACCCACGACATGCCCATCACCCATGCTGCACACCCAGGACATGACAATAACCCACGTTGCACACCCAGGGCATGCCCCATCACCCCCATTACATGCCCACATCACCCCATTACATATACATTACATGCCCCCATAACTACCATCAGATGACCCCATCACATGCTCCATTACCCAATTACATGCCCCCATCACCCATTACATGCACCCATCACATGCTTTTTTTAAATTAAGTTACTATTTAAATAAATTGTAGATCAGATGTGTAAAAAAACAACAACATTTATAGCAAGATATATGGCATCCTAGTGAAGGCATTACCATTATAATTACTAGTTATATTTACTTTGTATTGTAAACTTGCATGTACACGAATCAACCATAACATTATGACCACCTGACTCATATTGTGTAGGTCCCCTTTCCCCACCAAAACAGCCCTGCCCTGTTGAGTCATGGATTCCACTAGACCTCTATAAGTGCACTGTGGTATCTGGCAGCAAGATGTTAGCAGCAGATCCTGTAAGTTGTGTGGTGCAGAATTTGGAGACTAAGCCAACAACTTGAATTCATTGCTGTGCTCCTCAATCTATTCCTGAACCATTTTTGCTTGGTGGTAGGGCACAATATCTTGCTGAAAGAGTCCAATGCCATTAGGCAATACCGTGAAAGGGTGTACATGGTCTGCAATAATGTTTAGGTAAGTTGTCAAAACATCCACATGAATGGCACGACCCAAGGATTCCCAGCAGGACATTGCACAGAGCATCACACTGCTCTGCTATTATGGCTGATCGGTGTATAAAATTTCCATTTGTTAACCACAATGGTAAATATTAGGGCGATAATGGATAACCCAGTGGCGGATCCAGGGGTGGGGGGGGTGGGGGGTGGATGGCATGATGCTCTGCGTCATCACTATGCGTGGGGGTCCCAAGGCAGCACCGACCACACTGCACTACAGGGTGGCGGTGGACCTTCACTTCCGCACCCGGTGATCTGCACCAGTGATCCACACCAGACAGCATCAGGTTACACTAACAGGGGAGGGTGGAGAAGAGAGAACACGAGGGGAGGGGGGGATAGAGGAGAGAACACGAGGGGAGGGAGGAGTGAGGAGAGAACACGATGGGAGGAGTGGAGAGAGGAAAGAACACAAGGGGAGGGGGGAGATAGGAGAGAACATGGGGGGTGAAAACATGGGGGAGGGTGAAAAGGAGAGAACATGGGGGAGAAAACGGGGGGGGGGGGAGAGGAGAGAACACAGGGGAGAACAGGGGGAGAACAGTGGGAAAAAGGAGAGAGCACGGTAGAGGGGGGAGAATTAGGGGAATGAGGAGAGAACATGGGGTGGGCGAGGAGAGAAAATGGGGGAGAGGAGAGAAGGGGAGAGAATGGGGGAGGAGAGAACTAAAGGAGAGAGGAAAGAATGGGGGATGAGAGGAAAGAACAAGAGAGGAGAGAGGAGAGAACGGGGGCAACACTAACTGGGGGAGAAGAGAGAACACTGACGGATGAGGGGGAGAGGAGAGAACACTTATGGTAGAGAGAACACAGATGGGGAGAGAGAAGAGAATGCAGACAGGGGAGAGGAGGAAAAGAGACATATGGGGAAGAGGAGAGAGCAACCATGGGTAAGAGGAGAAATATACGTGGGTAGGAGAAGGAGAAAGACAGACATGGGAAAGAGAATAGAGAGAGACTTGGGAAGGAAGAGGAGAAAGACAGACACGGGTAGGAAGAGAGACAGACATGGGAAGGAAAAGAAGATAGACAGAAATGGGAAGGGAGAGCAGAGAGACAGAAATGGGAAGGTAGAGGAGAGACACAGAAATGAGAAGGGAGAGGAGAGAGATAGAAATGGGAAGGTAGAGGAGTGTAACTCACGAGGTCCTGATGGAAATAGACCCTGAATGCCAGAGATCAGGAGCTACTTTGCAGGGTGGAGACACAGGACCTGGTGCTGGGTAACTGCAATCCTTTGGAGGTTTGTCCCTTGTCAAATTGGTTCTAATAATTAGACAGTTAAAGTTTACTCCAGTGACCTGTGCCATCTTGAGATCCCAATATGACCGAGCCAAGATGTCAACTCTCCCATTTTTACTGGGACAGCCCTAGTATTTTGGAGCTTGTCCCATTCATTTTTCAGGTAACTGCAATCCCTTGGAGGTATGGGACCCCAAGTTTTTGCAGCCACGTCCCAGGCCCTGTGAAGCAGCTGCTGTATCCATATTACATTGCAGGTAAGAAATGAATTAAGAGACAGCAAAGCAGAGCTAAAACAGAAAAGCAACTGAGGAAGAATAGAACAGAAATACAGAAAAGCTGGCTACAGGACAAAGCCAACACATAAGCAAGATAAAGCAGAAACCAAGCTGAAGATATACAATTCAAGGCACAGGGTAAAGGAACCAATTGCCCAATTAGATGTTAGCTTGCCAACCACGTCAAGGTACCCCACATGAGGCAAGTCCCTAACTAAGACAGAATATTAGCAAAAGAATGAATGATATAATCTAAAAGACATACATTGAATAGACACTTACTGTAAACACAGAGAGAATACCTGTAGACTACACTACCAAGGACAGAACAGGTGTGGTTTAAATAGAAGCAAACTAACAAAGCAGAGGGAATCCAAGAAAACCTGGAAGGAAACAGAATGACAGGCAGAAAGGAACACATCGCAGGATTCCATGGCAGAGCTGGGATACAAGGCAGGAATACAAGGCAGGGAAGAAATAAGCATAAATAAAAAAAAAACAAGAAAGCAAAGGAAGAGGGATACAGATATGCCTGGATACTGCCTGGATGAGCCTGCACAAGGGTGCATGGTTACAAGGAAAGAGACAAAAAAATATGATTGAGAACAACATGCATTTCTTGTTGTTATTTGCTTTTAGTTACCAATCTGCCGCCCCCACCCAAACTTAGCCAATGCATCCCCCACACACGTAGCCATCTTCCCCCTGACTTATCCAATGCACCCCCCCCCCACACTTAGTCAAGGCAAACCCCACACACTTAGCCATCTGCCCCCCACATTTAGCCAATGCATCCCCCACACACGAAGCCATCTGCCTCCCAGATGTGCAAATGATCCTCCAGAGTCCCTGCTGTCTAGTGGGGGCATCCGTTGGATGATTGCGCACTGTGCTCAAACATCCTCTCATACTGCCTGAAATTTTCACCAGGGCTTCTATGATAGAATGCCAGGAGGTCATGTGACCCCAGTGTTCCGTCATAGAAGACCCGGCAGAAGTGCCAGGCAGCATTGGATAATGACTGTGCACAGTGCACAGCATCCATGGGTTGCATGCAAGGAGGATCCAAGTCTCCTGCAGCTCTGTGGGGCACCAGGAACATGGTCTTATAGTCAGACCTGTATTTAATTAATTTGCTCTGAAAAAACCTTGCCATATTTGTGCAAATGCAGTAGGGTTTATGAGATTAAGAAAAAATTAATTAGCTTATTAAAGAACCTTAATCGGAGTCTAGAAAGAGGAATAGGCATGTCATTTCCAGCAGTGTAGTGGGTTTTAGTTTTCCCCCTGGTGCACCATCCGTGGTCCTAAACACAGTTCCATGGTACAGATTATTCAGTAGACAGCTTAAACAGGAATAATTCCCTGCCATTATACTGACATTAACAGTATGTGATTTAATCTCTTCCATGTACAATTAGTCTTGCTCTTGCACGCAGTTTGCTGCTAGTGATGTTGCCACTAATACATAAACTCTGCTCTATTATGAGAACTGATATTTACAATTCATTATCATTTATTTATATAGTAACATAATTTTAAGCAAAATGAAACACCTAGTACAGGGTGTTACAAACTCAATAAGAGAGAAAATCCTAGTAATTTGAATAATTTAAATGTTAAAGTTAAGTTTCTTTGTAGTCCTGTGGACAATAGTTTTTAAGATATCTTAATGATCTGTGATTAGAACTACATTTCTGCAATTTAATTTTTTTAAAGAAATACACGTGAATCAGAATATGGTATACTAGAGACATCTAGTGGACATCACATGCAAGTGAAATTTGTTAAAGACAATACAAGGTGAGGGATAAGAAACCGTACTGGCATTGGCTAAATGTATTACTGAGATGTGTGTTTTTCTTCAAAATTTTAGCTTGACTTTTAGTAAGATTTTCTAAGCTAGCACACACATGCTGTTCACTATAACATAACATTAGTTTGTTACCATAATGTTTGTTTTTCTTTACATATGCAGTATTTTCATGAACATATATTAAACAGAGAATAAATGTAATTCATGTTTATACATAATTTGACATATGGATACAATACTTAATACAATTTATGTTTACTTTCTATACTAACCTAGAGGTGTTGAAGATTATTCTGAAGTGGGTCACATAATCAGGAAAGCATATTTAAATTGGGTCGCATTAAATAGTTTTATAACCTGTGATGTGAAAAATAGCATATTATCCTTAGAAACATATTTGAATAAAGTTAATTCAAAATGTTTTGTACTGCTTTTGTTTTACTTTTAAATAACCAAACAAAACTAAACATTTATAAGACTAATACAAATGTGAATGTTTAAGCAAGTTGGGCTGCATCTTGCTGTCAAATGGGCCGCATGATGGGTTATGGACTCTGGGTTAAGCTTTATTGCCCATTAAGCCTTTGTTTAAAAATAACAACTTTACTTTGGCTTGTACATATGGGTATTTAGAAAGCACTATGAATAACAAAGGGCTTAACATTTGTGGTTTATATAAGTATATCAAAGAGCTCCAGTGCAATAATAAAGTGTGATTAAACAGCAGTAAATGTGTTGATTTATTCATTTGCATAATACAAATATGTAAATAGCCACCAATTGGCCATAAAGTCACAAAAAAATGTTCTGATAATGCCTGACTGTAGACACACCTTCAGCCACTCCCAGAAAAATAAAATTGTCCCTCTTCAGCCATTTGAAATGTCGGGATTTTTTTTTTCTACCGAATAATAAAACATTAAATGTTATGCTCCAATATCTTCACCCACCTGCTAACTTGCTCACATTACCAAAGAATACCTGACTCAATTGATCATTTGTTGATTTTTTTGGAGTAATGTTATTGTTTTTTGGAATTAATTTATTGTATCTTACACTGGATTTGTGAGTAGATAGACTAGACATGCTTTATCAACAGTGATAGAATAGACATGTTATAATTAATTTTGTGGATTATGAGAATAAATATTCTTAAAATATTAATTCGTACCAAAAACATTTAAAATACAAAGTGATACAGTGATATGAGATATTACCACATATTTGGGAAACCCGAAACAAAATTTGTTTTAACCCAGGAATTCTTGGGCCCTGTAAAAACTGTTCATAAATAAATGCTATTTAACCCATACTTAAATACAGCATCATTAAAGCACAATATAAATGATACATAGCACATTTTGCTGCTATATTTGTTTGCATTGTGTGTTTATTGTATATCTGGACTGGGTCCCCAGGACATACAAGTGAAATCTCAATGTATTTTTCCTGGTAAAACACTTTCCAAATAAATAAGTAAAGAAATAAATCTATATTGGTTATAGTGCAAAATCTACTATTCAAAATCTATTTGCGGTAAGTCACCACATCTTGCAAGTCGTTCAACATTTTGCCAATTAAAGGCCTTTTCAATATTAATATCAGTCATTAAAATTCTATCAAAAACACAATTTCTACTGCAACCTGAGTTATCCCATGAAAAATTGCTTTTGCAATTCAAAATGTCAAATAATGCAGATCCACCCATCCCATTTGACAGGTAAATGCCTTAAGCACTAAAACCAAGTGGTCATGTGGCAGTACCTGCCTGTATATTGTAAGCAGTGAGTCTGGTGACATAGCAAGACAATTAGTTTAATAATACAGACATCAAAAAAACATATTCTTATGCAAAATGAGTAAAACAATCTGTAATGTAGCTTAAAAACGGAAAGAAAATACACAGCTGTATTTTATATTCCAGTCTATGCTTTAAAGGATACAATAAATACATCTAGTCTCATATCACAATGGAGGTAACGTACATAGCATTCTGTCTAGTTTGAAGATAATACATATTTGAACACAGTTGGATCAAAATTACAAATTCAAATCTAACATGTTACCATTTCCTTTATTTTCTCCTGTTCCTTTTTATGGTAATGTATTTTCGAATTTAAGCCTATGGAGAGACAAAAAAAAAAGAAAAACCGACTAAAGATTTTAACTAGTATCTTTGCAGGGGGGCTTTAAAGAGCAAAGAAGATTTAGTGGTGAAAAGAGCAAATAAATAGGTGCTCCAAGATTAAAAAGAGGGTAAAAGTACATGCTGAGCTGTTGAAAGAACGCTCCCTGTTTAAAGAAAAATATTGTTTGGTGCTTTCACCAGTGCATGATCAAAATAAGAGGTACAAATTAGTTCATGGCTGCTGAAGATACAAAACATCATGCAGAGAGATGTCTTTGGGAAGGTTTTAATGAGGAAAAAAGGTCATCAGAGTTTGACATTGCTTTTCAGAATTCTTCAAGAACAACACAGACTTCCTGTTCCAAATGCAGTAAAGAATGAAACAACCTTAGTAGTAATCTTACAACTTTTGAACTATGTACCTTAGAAATGCAGCGCTCATTTTGTAGCTTTAGTTAGTTATCTCAAAGAATCTGTGCTATATTTTCCATGTGCCCTTATTTCAAAAGTAGAGTGAAATAATGCAACACGATATTTATAAAATAAAGTTTTATTCAGTATCTGAGGAAATGGGATGTTGTCTTGCTCTGGGCAGAACAATACTGAATAACCGTGGGTGACTTCAAATCTTACAGTCTCTCTAAATGCTTTCTTTTCCATCGATATCTTATTGACATTGTGCTGAAGGGTTTCTCTTGAAGGAAAGTCTGCTACTCTTTATGAGTTTTCATGAAAATCTATATACTTAGTGTTTGTTATGTTCTAGGTACTTCATTGTAGACTGGCACTGTCTACTTTAACTCCACCTGCTGTAACAGAAGAGGAGGCATGAGAGTCATGAATGTAGGACTGATACAATGCAATAGTCTAGCTTTGGCTTCTTGAAACATAGTAGTCACTACATCATTTAAAAGAAATGACAAATCAATGTTTACTGTCCTTACTTTAAGCATGATGAACATTTTAGAGTCTTACAATATTTGTAATAATGCTATCAGTAAGAAAAGCTAACATTCCTATATATTACACGTAGACTTTAAGTAATCTAAGTTAAATTATATATAAATATTATGAGTACTGGAAATGAGTATTGCTATACAATAATCCACACAAAATAAAATCCTTATTTACTTATAAAGTTTTTTCCCCCAAGAAGGATACATACACACATATGTCCTGGGTCCACAAACATTGTACAAAAATTCACATCAAGGATGTGCAAATATTATACCAACTTAGATACAAAAATGTGTCCATTTCTTGGCGGGTCTGTTTAGCAGAAGTGTATACGTATTATTGTCATTCATATGATTTTATTGCATAGGTAAAGGAACATTTAGAATCCATGAACTGCTGATACATTCACTGATAATGCCACATCAAAATGTATTGTCTGAAAAGAATGTAATTAGGTAAAATGATAGGACCTTGCTAGTTGTAGGGTTAGAGGAAACAAGTGGAGTTGAAATGATGCCTAAATTTTAAAAGATTCTACAGCCAGAATGCGGACAATTTTTGACTCACCCTCATAGATTAATATAATGTAACTTATAACTCAGTCCCATGTTTTTGCACTCAGCATTTCCAATACTCAATGAATGAACTACCCTGGTGCTTAATCCACTGAAGTCTCATAGATATATTCCAAAAATGCAGGCACTCACAGATCTACCAGGAAATTTCCCAGTACCCCAGTAGTCCACGCCGGCCCTAGATATAACTCAAAAAATTAGCTCTGATTTTTTTAAGCCAATCGGATCACTTTAGGCTTCAGACCAATTCAGGCTAATCTGAGACCACCTATGTAGCCAATTATCATGCTGGCATTTTGGCAGATCAGCTGCTCAGACTTCTATGTGGTGGACTTTGGTTTATTTTGAAGCCATGAGAACAAGATAGGGGGAGCACACCACAAAACAAATAGACTAGTAAAGGGTATAATGCAAAAGATATTTTAATAAATATTAAATATGTCATAAATATCAAACAAGTGTACATAGGACAGAATAAGTGAGGAAATGACAAACTTAAAAAATATACAAACATATACATGAAAATGACAAGACAAATAAACTGAAAACATACAAGAAAAACGAATAAATACCCACTAATACACAAAATGCAAAAAAATGCAGACAGGAATGAAGCAGGGGAGGACACACTGCGCAAAAAAAAATTGGAGGACACCAACGTTTCGGCTAGAAGCCTTTGTCAAGGTGTCCACACACACAAATGAACAAGGAGCAGTATATATACCTGGATGCTACAGAGAAAACTGGCCTGGTTGGTCAGACACAAATGTGCCAGCCAACCAGAAAAAAACACGCAATGGCGGCCGCCATCTTGACGCATAGCGTGACGTGATGACGTCACACGTAGCGTCAAGAAACTTTATTTAATGAGCAACCAAGGACACAATGTACAAAAACGGTGCTGTGTGTCTATAGCAAGTAATGCAAGTCTGAAAAAAAGGGGAAGGGGCATACCCATACCACACATCAAATATTACTGTACAAAATAGAAGATTTAGAAAATAAAACAAATAAGAAAGTAAAAAAACGATAATAAGGAAAAAACAGATGATATATAGGAGCAAAAATAGCCACACAAGATGACATAAAGAATGAACACCAAAAAGGAACTACCTTTTCAACTAAATCCAACCAGGTACGGCATATAATTAATAAATTCTGGTTTGTCTTACAATCTGACAAAAGAGTAGGGCCCCTTTTTCAACAGCCTCCTATGATGGCTTTCAAAAGGTCACGAAACTTACGCGACTGTCTCACCGACAATAAACGCGGTTCTCAGACAGATGCCACTTCTTCCACCACTAACTGGCTTGTTCCACTGCCAGGTATGCATAGATGTGGTAGATGTGTTAACTGCAAAATTGCCATCCTTTCATCATCATTTACCCATCCTAGACAGGGCACCATTTTTCATATTTTAAAATATTTGAATTGCCAACACTCGTTTGTAGTGTATCTTCTTAAGTGCCCTTGTGGCCTTTGTTATGTAGGTGAAACCACTTGGCCACTCACCATTCGGATAGGTGAACACAAGAGTGCTATTCGAACAAACAATCAGAAATCTCCAGTTGCCCGTCATTTTAATAACAAACATCATGGAGTATCACAGTTACGGTTTCTGGCGATAGAACAAATTCCTACTTCCACTACAGGCATAGACAGAGTGACTCTGTTGAAAAGCAGGGAACTACATTGGATCTATCTGCTGCAGACACTTCATTGGATCTATCTGCTGCAGACACTTCACCCTCTTGGGTTAAATGAGGAAAGGGATCTGTCAGTATTCCTGTAGTTCTTAGGTGTGCTCCTTCTAGGGGTGGACCTATACTACCCTTTTCTCTGGGTGCCCTTTAAGCCCTTTTTGTCCATCATTTTGGGACCTGCACTGGCTCCTTTGCTTTTTGCTCATACTGCCTCCAGCTGTGTATGTATAATATTATTTTTTGTTGCAACAAAATATATTTTTATTCTCTTGTTTTTTGTAGTTCACTATGTTGATGGCTGTCCGACGACGCTTATCGCATTAAATTTTTCGTGAAGAATGGTGCTCCGCTGGCACACGCATCCTATTGAATTAGTCCATATTGTTTATGTGTTTGTGTTTTTGGTACTGCATTTTTTATTTTTCTATTAAGTGTGCCCTCCCCATTATATTTTTGTGGTACATTTACCCACGCCTCTCTATTTTGGTTCTTATTTATTTTTTTGTTTTTCTATTAGCAATTAATATTTGCATGCGTCTTATTCTGTTTTTTTGTGTTGGTGCATCCTATATACATAATATATTTTTTATTATTCTTTTCTTATTTTTCTCATTTTTCTTATTTTATTCATTTATTTTTTCTTATTTCTTTCATTTAGTTCCTTTTTGGTGTTCATTCTTTATGTCATCATGTTGTTCAATTGTGCATTATTCACATTATCTTTATTTGTATTTATTAGGTCATTATTATTGCTTATTTTCATATCTTTATATTACATATTTTATAGTATTTCCTTCTAAAGTTATCTCTAGTAATGTGTGGCTATTTTTTCTCCTTTTTAATCTGTTTATTAATGATCTCCCACGTTGTGCTGAGTGCCATGTCTCAGTGTTTGCTGATGACACAAAATTAGGTAAGGTAATAAAGACTAATCTTGATGTTTTTTCTTTACCGGAAGATTTGGACAGAGTGGGGAACTGGGCAAGAAAGTGGCAAATGAGGTTCAATATAGACAAATGTAAAGTTATGCATTATGGGAAAAATAATAACAAAGCAACATATACGTTAAATGGTGTTTCCCTGGGAAAAACTATTAACGAAAAGGATTTAGGAATCATTGTAGATAACAAACTTGGCAACAGTGCCCAATGCCAGTCAGCAGCTGCAAGGGCCAATAAGATATTGGCATGTATAAAACGAGGTATAGATTCACGGGAGGAGGACATCATCTTGCCTCTTTACAAATCAATGGTAAGACCTCACCTTGAATATGCAGTACAATTCTGGGCACCAGTCCTTAAAAAGGATATTAAGGAACTAGAAAAAGTGCAAAGGAGAGCTACAAAATTAATAAGGGGATTGGAGGATCTTAGTTATGAAGAGAGACTTAAAAAATTGCATTTATTTACTTTAGAAAAAAGGCATCTTAGAGGGGATATGATAACATTATATAAATATGTGCAGGGCCAATATAAGGAGCTCTCCAGGGACCTGTTCATTAATAGAAATGTACAAAGAACAAGAGGTCACCCCCTGAGACTGGAAGAGCAAAGATTTCATAGGCAGCAAAGGAAGGGATTCTTTACGGTAAGGACAATAAAATTATGGAACTCACTGCCAAGAGAGGTAGTGCTATCAACCACAACAGATGCATTTAAAAATGGTCTGGATGATTTTTTAGAAAAGCAGAACATTAATAGAATGAGCATTAATAATAGAGCTTTTTGATCCAAGGAGAAATCTGATTGCCCTTTTGGAGTCAAGAAGGAATTTTTTTCCCCCTAGGAGGCAACATTCGAAAAAGCTTCCTTAGGGTTTTTTTTGCCTTCTTTTGGATCAAAACGCAGAAATGATAGGTAGAAGGGTTGAACTTGATGGACTTTTGTCTTTTTTCAACCTAAATTACTATGTTACTATGTTACTATGTTACTATGTATATATCATCTGTTTTTTCCTTATTATCGTTTTTTTACTTTCTTATTTGTTTTATTTTCTAAATCTTCTATTTTGTACAGTAATATTTGATGTGTGGTATGCCCCTTCCCCCTTTTTTCAGACTTGCATTACTTGCTATAGACACACAGCACCGTTTTTGTGCAGTGTGTCCTTGGTTGCTCATTAAATAAAGTTTCTTGACGCTACGCGTGACGTCATCACGTCACGCTATGCGTCAAGATGGCGGCCGCCATCGCGTGTTTTTTTCTGGTTGGCTGGCACATTAGTGTCTGACCAACCAGGCCAGTTTTCTCTGTAACATCCAGGTATATATACTGCTCCTTGTTGTGTCCTCCCCTGCTTCATTCCTGTCTGCATTTTTTTGTATTTTGTGTATTAGTGGGTATTTATTCGTTTTTCTTGTATGTTTTCAGTTTATTTGTCTTGTCATTTTCATGTATATTTTTGTATATTTTTTAAGTTAGTCATTTCCTCACTTATTCTGTCATATGTACACTTGTTTGATATTTATTACATATTTAATATTTATTAAAATATCTTTTGCATTATACCCTTTACTAGTCTATTTGTTTTGTGATGTGCTCCCCCTATCTTGTTCTCTGTTACTTCTACTACTCGGGGTGTGTAGTGGACTCCCCCTGGGGTGATGCACCTAGTTACCTTGTTTTTTGCTATTTAATTTTGGTGTGCTTCTCTGACCATCTGTTTTATATGTTTATTTTGAAGCCATATCAGGAAGACATCAGCAATAAAGGAAATAGTCAAAGTCGTTCCTTAGAGGTCAACGGGAGGAGTTAGGATATTGTGGAAAAAGCCGATGTCCTTCTAAAATGGCCCTAACTTAAATAAAATTAAAAATAAATTTAGAAAAAAAAACCTCATAAAATATATTGAAATAAAATATAATAAGGTAAAATTCAATAAAATGAATACATAAAAAAATATAAAAATAAATGAATAACAATGTAAAAAATATTATATTAATGTTGTATGTATTATAGTTATACATGAAATGGTACCAATGTACATGTGGCATGATTGTAGGAGGTGAACAACAACTGGTGATGGGATGCGAGTCAGTAGCTGGCATGACATCACTGGTTTTGCTATACTACAAGAGCTGTTATGGTGGTGTATACAATGACATATGATAATGCATGTATATATGTATGTGTGGCCATTCACTCATTTTTACTGAGGTTAATAAGGGGTGTATGTGATATGTGTATTTTATATCACATGATATGTTCATTGACATGGTAATTTCATAATTTAACCCCTTAACGACAGATGACGTGCCAGGCACGTCACGGCAAATCGAGGACTTGCCGACAGGTGACGTGCCTGGCACGTCATGCACTAAATGGAGTAAAGAAAGCGACCAGCGGTCGCTTTCTTTACTCTAACGGTGTTGCTACAATGCCTCTAGGTAGAGGCATTGTGCAACACCCCCCAAATGTGCAGGGGCGCGCTACGATCACTCCACGGAGTGATCGTAGCAGCCATTTAAAAATGGCTGCGCCCGCTGCACACATGTGCTTAGAAAGCGAACGATCGTTCGCTTTCTAAGCATCTGCGGTGTTGTTAAAGTGCCTCGCTAGCGAGGCACTTAACAACACCTTCAGCTGCCCCAGAGCCGATGGTGGTCGCTCTCCTGAGCGACCCCATCGGCTCAGTAGAAGGGAACGCTGCCTATAAAGGCAGCGCTTCCCTTCTAATGGCAAGAGCATCGGAAGTGAAAGTATTTCACTTCCGATCCTCTAGGGGGAGCCAATCGATGCCGGCACAACAGATCTATGTGATCTGTGTGCAGGCATGTATGGTAAGTGCTCTGATGAGCCCTTACCATACAGTCAAAGGCAATATTAGCAAATATTGCCTTTGACAAGTATTGATCTGCCTCCCTCACCTTACTAGTTATAGTAAGGGAGAGAGACAGATCAGATAAAGTAAAAAAATAAAATAAAATAATAAAAAAAATATTTAATAAAATTTTAAACACCAAGGGCTTTTATAAAAGCCATTTAACCCCTTCCCTGCCATTGATCGCTGTGTACGCAGTGATCATACACAGCAGCACATTTTTTGCTGTCTGCATTTTTTAGGGGTTCATTTTTTTTTTACTGTAATTCATTACAGTATAAAAAAAAAGCTCTTTTAAGAGAGATTAAACCCTTTCTTGCTGTAGATCACTGCCTAAGCAGCGATCTGACGCAAATGCAGCAATCTTGCTGCAGAAGCATTTTTTTTTACTTTTTTATTACACCCGTCACGTGTTAATTATACCCGCTAGGGGACTACGTTTAACGTAAAAAATAACCGCATGTATAGCGATCAGTAATAGCTGATAAGTGACAAAGGCGGGTTGGCGTTTGCTTAGATGAGCATCACCATTCGTCTGGTTAGATCAATATTTGTAAATATTTGATCTGACCCGTGTAGATCTGCCTCCCTCTCACTTGAGTTTTAGTGAGGGAGGGAGACAGAGCTGTATAATGTAAGTTTTTAATTATAATATATTTAATAGAATTGAGACCCAAAGGCTTTTATAAAAGCCGTTTCCAGTATTTAACCCCTTCCCTGCAATTGATCGCTGTGTACGCAGTGATCTTACACAGCAGCACATTTTTTTTACTTTGATTTATTACAGTATATCAAAGGCTCTTTTAAGAGCTATTAACCCCTTCCTTGCCGTATATCACTTCCTAAGCAGCACATATGGTCACTGCCTAAGCAGTGCATATGGTCACTGCCTAAGCAGCGCATATGGAGCAATCTAGTCGCAGAAGGATTTTTTTTTGCTATCAGCATTTTTTTTGTCAGACTCGCTAGGGGTTAGTTATACCCACTAGGGGATTACGTGTATTCCTTTTGAAGCTGTCTGAACGCGTGTATAGCGATCAGTAACAGCCGATCAGTGGCAAAGGTGGTTTGGTGATTTCTCAGATGAGCATCACCATTCGTCTGGTTCGTAAATATTGTTCTGACCCATATGGATCTGCCTCCCTCTCCTCACTTGAGTTTTAGTGAGGGAAAGAGACAGATCTGTATAACATAATTTTTTAATTGTAATAAATTAAATAAAATGTTAAAAAATTGTGAGTCCCAAGGGCTTTTATAAAAGCCATACCCTTTGTATAGTGTAGTGTATTAACCCCTTCCCTGCCACTGATCACTGCACAGCAGAACCTTTTTTCTTGTCTGTGCATTTTTAGGGGTTAATTTTTTTGTACAGTACTACAAAGGCTCTTATAAGAGCTATTAACCCCTTCCTTGCTCTACATGTTCAAATTCCAAGTTTGAAAATCAAAAAGCGCACCTCTCAAATGTAGCCTTTCAACACCCAACAAAGCTGACAAAGCTATGCATGGGTGGTATCCCTGTGCTCGGGAGATGTTGCTGAACATATATTGTGGTATTGTTTGTCAGTGACACATACCGAAATATGTGAATTTGTGTCTAAAGTACAATGTATGTGGGAAAAAATACACAATAAAATGACTACCACAAACTTTGACAAAGGCTGGTGGTAGAATTGGTGCATGGAAAGTGTTAAAATAACACCATTTAAAATAGCCTAGGGTGTCTACTTTTACAAAATATATACTTTTTGGGGTAAAATACACTGTCCTACTTTAAAAAAAAAAGTCCCAAATGAAAGATGGGCTCAGGCTGGCTACACGTCAATATTCCAAGTTGAAAATGCGCACCTTCACAATGTGGCCCTTTTAGCCCCCAAACAACCCAACAAACCAATGCATGGGTGGTATCCCTGTACTCAGGAGATGTTGTTGAACACATATTGGGTTATTGTTTGGCAGTGACACATACCAAAATCTGTGAATTTATGTCTAAAATACAATATTTGTGAAAAAAAACCACACAAAAATTACTACCACAAACTTTGACAAAGGCTGGTGGTAGAATTAGTGCATGGAAAGTGTTAAAATACCACCATTTGAAATAGCGTAGGGTGTCTACTTTTAAAAAATATATGGGTTGATGGGGTAAAATACACTGGCTGGTTTCAAATATGTCCCAAATGGGACATGGGTGCAGGCGGTCTGCATGTCAAAATTTCAATTTGGAAAACCAAAAACTGCACCTACCAAATTTGGCCTTTTACCCCCCAAACAACCCAACAAACCTATGCATGGGTGGTATCCCTGTACTCAAGAGATGTTGTTGAACACTTATTGGGGTGTTATTTGGCAGTGACACATACCAAAATCTGTAAATTCATGTCTGAAGTACAAGGTTTGTGAAAAAAAAACACAAAAAAATTACTACCACAAACTTTGACAAAGGCTGGTGGTAGAATTAGTGCATGGAAAGTGTAAAAATACCACCATTTGAGATAGCCTAGGGTGTCTACTTTTAAAAAATATATGGGTTGATGTGGTAAAATACACTGGCTGGTTTCAAATATGTCCCAAATGGGACATGGGTGCAGGCTGTCTGCATGTCAAAATTTCAATTTGGAAAACCAAAAACTGCACCTACCAAATTTGGCCTTTTACCCCCCAAACAACCCAACAAACCTATGCATGGGTGGTATCCCTGTACTCAAGAGATGTTGTTGAACACTTATTGGGGTGTTATTTGGCAGTGACACATACCAAAATCTGTAAATTCATGTCTGAAGTACAAGGTTTGTGAAAAAAAAACACAAAAAAATTACTACCACAAACTTTGACAAAGGCTGGTGGTAGAATTAGTGCATGGAAAGTGTTAAAATACCACCATTTGAGATAGCCTAGGGTGTCTACTTTTAAAAAATATATGGGTTGATGGGGTAAAATACACTGGCTGGTTTCAAATATGTCCCAAATGGGACATGGGTGCAGGCTGTCTGCTTGTAAAAATTTCAAGTTGGAAAACAAAAAACTGCACCTCACAAATTTGGCATTTTAGCCCCCAAACAACCCAACAAACCTATGCATGGGTGGTATCCCTGTACTCAGGAGAAATAGTAGAATCTATTTAGCATGTTTTTTCGTTCGCTATTGTCGATGAGGAGAAGCTGTTTCAAATAAAAACAAAGAAATTTGTGTATTTTTTTTTTTTTACCATATTTTATTATTTTTTTTTAATAATATGATAAGATATGATCAAAAATATGGCATCCATAGAAAGCCCTTTTTGTCCCGATAAAAACAATATATAATATGTGTGGGTACAGCAAATGACGAGAAGAAAAATTACTGCTAAACACAAACAGCACAGAAATGTTAAAATAGCCATTGTCCAGAAAGGACAAAAATGTTTCAAAGGCTCTGTCCTTAAGGGGTTAAACCATTAGAACATATTTTAATAATAAATTACAATAATTACTTTTTTATAAATAAATATGCTATTATGACATATTAAAACTATTAACATGCCAATGAAACACTGATTAGTCATGTTTTTATTATATTATATACATTGCTATCATATATATAACATGTATATACCTAATATGTTTCTATGTTGTTATTAATTTATTTTAATGTGTGTTTTATATTTAAGTCAAATTTGGCACCTGATCAATGCCAAATTTGACTTAGTGTCAAAAATAGCTTTGATTATTTCAAATGTAACTTAGTCTCAAAATGAAAGTCAACCGCTAAAGTAGAATTAGAGTTAATAGACCCATTAATCTCACAAACTTTTTTTCCCTCAGAAATGTGTTTGGGAATGGTTAATTGAAAAGTATATTTGAGTGACACTCAACCAATTGTGGCCCACAGAGAGCACTGTGCATCCTGTTCCCTCAAATATTATAAAATGAAATTGGTTTTAACTAGATGATAAACATCCTTTTACATCTGCTTTCAAGATTTGTAAACTCACATGGGGCATGTTATCTTGTTCTATGGATAAGTTGATCTAACAAACTACCACTTGGTTCAGCCAGCCTCACTGCTGCCTTATATGAAGACACATATGGAAATAGAAGATAGCTATAACATACTTGAGAACTTATTTGTGGGTTTAAAATATTTAGACATGTTTAGGGACATTTATAAGTAGCACATTTATTGTGTTATTGGGGTTGAAAGACAAATAACTGTCAGAAAGTTTTGCTGTCTTGTGCCTCCTCAATAAATGCAGTGATTGTATGCACTAGATACATTTCACATGCACAGAATCGTTTTATGAGAATGATTTTGCATGTTTATTCACTGCTACTGTGTTTAATTGTTTAACTCGGTGTGACAGTGTAACATTCAAAATCCATTCATCAAAATTACTATCTACTACCTATTACCCCTGGTAGCATCTTAGTAGTATCTTATGGCCACTCATGAGAGAGCAAGATCTCTCTTTTACTGTTACGCCAAATTCTTCTAAATAGTAGTTAATAAAGAAGGCATGTAATTAAACGATTCATGGCATTAAGTTGACACTTATTGGTGTTTATTCAATAAAATTTGAATTTGGGGAGAGGAGGTAAAAGTTTGGAAGGTTGAATCTGATTTAATATAAAATTAAAGCTCCCAACTCAACCTCCTCCCGCTATTCACTAAGCTAAGTTTGACATCCCACTTTCCCTCTCGACAAAGTCCAACTCGAACTCCTATCAGGAGCTCATTTTCATGTAAACAAACAAACAAACAAATTGCTATTGACCAAAAAAATGAAGAGAATTTGATATGGGAGGCATGCAACCAGGGGGTAAAAAAGCAGAGTGTCCCTGGCCCCTTTTATAATAATCAGATCCTGATGCTGGCCAAAAGATTCCCAGCTTACATTAAATCAATGGGGCTAAATGCCCTGGGCTCAGATGTGAAATCCCCCTGTGCATGCCACAGCCGACCAAAAGGCTCCCAGACACCCTGTAAAAGCAAGTTGGTCCAGGATCTGGGCATTTGCCCCTGGCCCTGTTAAAACCCTTCTCCCCAATAAAATCTATATTACCAGAGGACAAGTCCCCACAGTTATATACTTTCCCCCTTTAATTAAATAGGGCACTTGACCAGCCCCTGCTCCCTCTTATAATAATGGGTCCAGTTCCAAGACCCAGGGATAGTAGAGTAGGCAGGAAAACTGCTTCAAATTTAGGTAACGGGGGGCTGGCAGGGGGCAGGAGCCTTTTGGCCTACTCCCAACCCCAATTATAATGGGGGGACCAGGACACTTTAAAAATGGGTTAAGAATGGGGGCCACAGTCACTTGACCAACCCAAATGTGTATTAAAGGATCGTTTCTTTTAAAAGGAATTTCAAAAAGCTTCTCATTTGGGGTTTTGCTTTCCCTGCTTCTGGATCAACAAATAAAGGTGTGTGGAAAAGTTTTTCTTTTTAGTTAACAATGAAAAAAAAAGTTTAAAACATATATTCTTTTGACAAATACTAAACAGGGGAATCAATTTAACCCACCATGGAATATTGGCTACAATTTCTCTTGACATCTTTTAAAATATACTGCAAACTGACTGAAGGGCATGCAAATGTTTCAAGAGAAAGCTGGTTTTCTGCATTAACCCCATTGATATGATTTCTTTCAAAGCCTGTTTGTTCTTCTAACATAACGACACTCTGATCATCTAGTTATTTTAATAAAGAACGCTAGTGCCAGTCTCACACATTTATCTTTTTTGTGATTGCAAATTGATAATGGTGTCACGCTCTCAATGACCTTGAGGCTGTACAATAATGCTAAAAAAACTCCCAGTGGCAAATGTTAAGAGACATCCCAGTGTATGGGCCTATCTTCTATTTTCAAAAGTCTGGCATATCAAACAAAATAGCAGAGTTCATTTATGATCAAGTTTTACACATTTGAAAAAAAAATTATTTTTAATGTTGACCCTTCATCAGCATAGAGTGAACTGTTTTCATTGATAGGGTTCCCTTTTTTGGCACAGACAGAGCTAAATACTTATCTTAAATTATGTTATGCTGCCAAAGGCGTTAGTGGTTAATGCCATACATTATTTAAAAAAGAACATAAACATATACACACACACACAAAAAAAAAAATATATATATAATTATTACAGTATTTATTTCAATTTAATTATGTTATAGTGTGTTATAACAAATAAATACCATGGACATAATGACAATTGGTGTCTTGGTTGTCTGGTTATATAAAGGATAATGATCCACCAGATTGTATTCACCAAATTAATCATGGGAGTCCCTGTTAACAGGTGTTTAAAAAAAAAAAAATCAAACTCTACTTGTTTTGGGATAGTTTGAAGGTCTTATACAGATCAGATTGACTAAACTGATATATAATTATAACTGATCATTCTGTGTTGTGTGCTCCACTCAGTTTCAGGTAATTTACAACCTTTGAAATATTATGGAACCATTGTCACTTCCAAAATCGATTAAAGGATTTAAGTCTTTGTTTCTTACTTTTTGCATGACAAAACTGATGAAAATGGATGAACAGAAGAATAGATGAGGAACAAGTGAGTATTTGAACAAATTGAACTTTTCACAGTTATGAATATACAGGATCCAGTATAGACTACAGCAAAATACCATATTTGCTCGAATATAAGACAAGGTTTTTTTCAGAGCAAATGCTCTCTTATATTCGAGGTCGTCTTATAGTCTGACCTCAAATCAAGGTCAGATTATAAGACTGGGATCCAGGTCCCCTGCAGAGCTGCAGGGGACCTGGATCCCCCTCGCTAACAGCAGGTGGATGCTGTGTACACATCCTCTCCTGCCACCTGGCACGGCTGCCATGACTTCTATGATGAAGCCGGGTCCTTCCGGCTTCAACATAAAAGTCCTGGCGGAAGTGCCGGGCAGCATGGAGGATGTCTGCACGTATCATGCAGACATCCCCCGGCTGCCCCCACTAGCCACCACAGAGCGAGAGACAGGTGAGGGGGAAGGAGGGGGTAGAAAGACAAGGGGAGGGAGGGAGGGGGAGAGAAAGACAAGGAGAGGGAGGGATGGGGAAGAGAAAGACAAGGGGAGGGAGGGGGGAGAGAAAGACGAGGGGGAGCAGAGAAAGACAAGGGGAGGGAGGGGGGGGCACAGAAAAAGACAAGGGGGGGCAGAGAAAGACAAGGGAAGGGGGGGAGAGAAAGACAAGAGGAGGAAGGGGGAGAGAGAGAGAAAAGTTTGGGGGGAGTTAGAGACAACATGGGAGGGGGAGAGAGGTACAGCACAGGGGGGGGGAGAGACAGCATTGGCACATAAAAGGAAATAAAAATAAGAAATGCATTTGTTTAATCTCATAATTTGTATTAAATAGTAAAAGCAATTTACATGTGAATATATTCAAGTTAAACTTTTTTCCTATAGGGTAGTACTTATGCAGGTTATAGGGAAGCAATAGGTGAATATACTGGAAAAAGGTAAGCTCTTTGCACAGTTCATATAATGCAGGATTGAGGATCACAGGAGCGTATGCAAGTTATACGTTGCAGATGTAAATGCACAGAAACAAGGTAAGCACTTTGCACAGTTATTATAATTCAGGATTGGTGATCACAAGTGCAAGGTAAGTACTTTGTAGAAAATAAAACAAGATATAAGGATTCACCAATTGAGGTTGGGATATCCAGGACAGACTTTACAGGACAAGTCTTCCACTTTGGGATATAGCTGAGAGTAGATCTGGTTTGGACGTGTATCCACAATCTTTCACGAGAAGTTCAGCTTAGGGTACCCGATTCAGGAAACAATGCAGCAAACACTGAATGCCTTATTGGTCTTTCACCTTAAGTAGAATGAGTGTCAGTTACTTCTGGCTTTTTCTGGGAAACCAAAGTAACTAAGGTTTCTCAGATGTTCTTCATTAGAGCAGAAGAGTGTCTGCTGGTAGTGGGGCTCGTGGCAATGCTTGTGAATGTCACTGACAACAATGCTACAGAGATGTGTGCTGGCAGAAGCACATAATTTGAAATCTCAACTGATTTGCCTTATCCCTACATTTCAGCAAATCTGAATGTGGTCTTGACTGCACTGGAATACAAGCAATGAACTGATTACTCACTCTGTCTGTCCATTCAGCGTGCGGTTTCAATCAGTGTGTCATTTGATTCTCACCCCTAGGGTATAATACCATTCAGGGGAAAAACACTGTTCTGTCTGACATTCTTGTTGTAGTGGTTAACAGGTAACCACTTTGCAGTTCCATACCTGAGTCCCCAAGTGCATATCTGTGACACTTCCTTGTTCACAGTCTACTCTGGTTGTATAAAAATACCTACCTAAGACTAAAAATCATATGTGCTCCAAGTGTCCTTTCTTTTGGATTCATATATATTCATATATAAATTTATGTAAACTACTTTGAATTAGCACTTTTTTAAAGAAGAATTTCTTTGCCTCAGAAAAGAGACACCACAAATTTTATTTTTTCCTTCCATTGTATAATAACGTTATTTATAAAACTATATAACATTAATTATAAATATCACACAGGCACCTGAAAAGTTTCTCTATAGATGGGAAGACTGTGGGAACAGAAGCAAGGGAAAGGTTGTCACACCGATTAGCCATACCATTGTGACCACTGACAGGTGGAAAGTTGGCAGAGGCAGTGTGATGCTTTGGGCAGTGTTCTGCTGGGAAACCTTGGCTCATGCCATTCATGTGGATGTTACTTTGTACCACCTACCTAAGAATTGTTCCATACCATGTACACCCTTTCACGGAAACATTTTTTGAACATTCCAAATATTAAATGTTCACATATTGGGTGTCATTTAAGTGCTTTTTTCCCCATAATTATAATAATATTTTTTTGTTCTTGGTAACTTGTGAAGGTATTTGTGGAGTTTAATTTTTTAGCAATAAACAAATGCAGGCTTATATATATTAATATTTAACAAACATCCATTTGTTTAGTTTTGTGTTGTACTAAAGAAAATCTTTTGGGCTACTCACAAGCACTGCATCATTGGAACTGAGATTTAAAACATTTAAGAATTTTGTATTTCTTTAGTGTATGATATGCAAAAAATATACACATGTTAACAACTTGTGTCACTTCTTTGCGTACTCACTCTGTATTTGAATAAGCTGATTTATTTATTCATATCTCAATTTGTTGGTGAATGTTTTTCTATCTTATTTTTAATCCCACACAACACAACCGTTCTTTTTATTTAATAAATATTTCTCACTATAAGCAGATGTCTATTCCAATTAGCTTTCATGCATTGAGATTCGGAGCAGCGTGAGAGCGGTAGCTGTCCTAGAACTGCAAAATAATATAGAAAAGCACATCTAAAAATGGAAAAGAAAAGAGAATTGAGTGATCTAAACTTGCTTTCAATTATCTTGAAATGCTGGTTCCATAAGCAACGGAATCTGTAAGTTGTTAATATGACATAGCTAAAATATATTTGATGAAATACAAAATGTCATATAAAGAAAGCAGAAAAACAGAATTAAGTATCATGTTGTGATAAAATGTTTGGAAGTTAAAGTACTATATAAATTCATGTAAACTACTTTGTATTAGAGCTTACACTTTTTTTTAAAGAAGAATTTCTTTGCTTCAGAGACACCACAAATGTTATATTTTCCTTCCATTGTAGAATAACGTTATTTACAACACTATATAACATTAATTATGAGTATGACACAGGCACCTGAAAAGTTGTGCTTTTTTTTACTATTCTATATACTCAATTATCTTATTATATTATTCAGTTTATTTCCATACATCAGTTCAATGGCGCCACAAAGGGGGGGCAGGCGGTGCGGACCACACGGGTTGACGCCCCCAGTGGGGACATCCTCCTCGCAGCACATAGCGCTGCTGAACATTTTTTTTTTTTGGCAAGCCGCATCCGCTGGCAGAGCCTGTATGTTGAGAGCTGGCTGCGCACTATTTTCTCAGCGCTTTGGCATCTGAAATAAACCTATTTACAGCGTTATCCCTGTTTGTCAGCTATGTTATTGAAGGTCTAATATCACCATCCTCTCTGCACTTATCCACACGTTTTTGAGTTTGCTTGGCTGTGGAGTCTGAGCGGAGGTGAAGCAGATTACAGTTACAGTACACAGCACAGCCTGTCCAGAGGTCCTTCTTGTTTTCCTCCTGTAGAGTACCCCAGGTTCTAAACCTTTACCCACAAGTTGAGCCCACGTGGCCATACAATCAGAAGCACCATAGCAGATACAGTGGATATAAAAAGTCTACACACCCCTGTTAAAATGTCAGGTTTCTGTGCTGTAAAAAAATGAGACAAAGATAAATTATTTCAGAACTTTTTACACCTTTAATGTGACCTATAAACTGTACAACTCAATTGAAAAACAAACTGAAATCTTTTAGATAGAGGGAAGAAAAAATATAAAAATAAAATAATGTGGTTGCATAAGTGTGCATCCCTCTTGGGATGTAGCTGTGTTCAGAATTAAAAAATCACATTCCAAATCATGTTAAATAGGAGTCAGCATACACCTGCCTTCATTTAAAGTGCCTCTGATTAACCCCAAATAAAGTTCAGCTGCTCTAGTTGGTCTTTCCTGAAATTTTCTTAGTCGCATCCCACAGCAAAAGCCATGTTCCACAGAGAGCTTCCAAAGCATCAGAGGGATCTCATTGTTAAAAGGTATCAGTCAGGAGAAGGGTACAAAAGAATTTCCAAGGCATTAGATATACCATGGAACACAGTGAAGACAGTCATCATCAAGTGGAGAAAACATGGCACAACAGTGACATTACCAAGAACTGGAGCTCCCTCCAAAATTGAAGAAAAGACGAGAAGAAAACTGGTCTGGGAGGCTACCAAGAGGCCTACAGCAAAATTAAAGGAGCTGCAGGAATATCTGGCAAGTACTGGCTGTGTGGTACATGTGACAACAATCTCCCGTATTCTTCATATGTCTGGGCTATGGGGTAGAGTGGCAAAACGAAAGCCTTTTCTTACGAAGAAAAACATCCAAGCCAGGCTACATTTTGCAAAAACACATCTGAAGTCTCCCAAAAGCATGTAGGAAAAGGTGTTATTGTCTGATGAAACCAAGGTTGAACTTTTTGGCCATAATTCCAAAAGATATGTTTGGCACAAAAACAACACTGCACATCACCAAAAGACACCATACCCACAGTGAAGCATGGTGGTGGCAGCATCATGCTTTGGGGCTGTTTTTCTTCAGGTGGAACTGGGGCCTTAGTTAAGATAGAGGGAATTATGAACAGTTCCAAATACCAGTCAATATTGGCACAAAACCTTCAGGCTTCTGCTAGAAAGCTGAACATGAAAAGGAACTTCATCTTTCAGCATGACAACGACCCAAAGCATACATCCAAATCAACAAAGGAATGGCTTCACCAGAAGAAGATTAACGTTTTGGAATGGCCCAGCCAGAGCCCCGACCTGAATCTGATTGAAAATCTGTGGGGTGATCTGAAGAGGGCTGTGCACAGGAGATGCCCTTGCAATCTGACAGATTTGGAGTGTTTTTGCAAAGAAGAGTGGGCAAATCTTGCCAAGTCAAAATGTGCCATGCTGATAGACTCTTACCCAAGAAGACTGAGTGCTATAATAAAATCAAAAGGTGCTTCAACAAAGTATTAGTTTAAGGGTGTGCACACTCATGCAACCACATTATTTTATTTTTATATTTTTTCTTCCCTCTACCTAAATGATTTCAGTTTGTTTTTCATTTGAGTTGTACAGTTTATAGGTCACATTAAAGGTGGAAAAAGTTCTGAAATGATTTATCTTTGTCTCATTTTTTTACAGCACAGAAACCTGACATTTTAACAGGGGTGTGTAGACTTTTTATATCCACTGTAGATAAAATCCATGAGAAACTCCAAGGCTCAAGGCAAACAACATGTAGAATCTTCGGGAAGGAAGTAAGAGAACCAGGTAAAAGTGAAGATGAAAAGTGCAGTAATGTCATAGAGAAAATCAACTATCTTGAGCTAAGAGCAAGAGCAAAAGCGCACCTTAAATACCTTATTTAATAAGCACACACCCAACAAATCACAGGGTTGTGGGTAATCGTGCTGTAGTTCTTCCCCCAACCAACAGCATACCACCTGAGACTGGCTGAGTAAAGAAACAGCACTTATACAAGTGTGCACAATAAAGCACCTGTGAAGAACAGACAAAGTGATAATGATGTGTAGTTTAGAGTGAAGTAGTTGTGGACACTGATTCATTAGGATACTGAAATTGTCATTTATTAAGTTATGGATCACTAAAAAATATATTTTTTTTCTGACCATACTTATTTAAAAAATAAAAACACCATTTGAGTCCCAGGAGGGAAAGTAGGCAATGGGAGAGATTAGGCCAGATTAGAGAGATTAGGTTTTCATTCAGAATGTAAAATCCCAGCCCTAATGGGCTGAGATTTCAATCTGTGTCGATCCTGAGCGGATCATGGAGGCATGCAATTAGCAACGCATTTGTATTGTTTTCATAATTTTTTAGGGGGATTCTTTTTGAGTGATCCTATTCCATGATCTTTAGTAAAGTCTTTAGTAAAATCCCATTCCATGGTCTGAAGATGAGAAATCAAGGGACTCACTGATCATCGTTGGAATTTAATAAGGCAATATTTTTCCAACAGGTGCCGTTTTTGTGTGCCAGGAGGGAGGGCTGTGATTTTTTTTTTTACAGGTAAGAATTTTATCCTCATACCTGGGGTTTATCCTCATTACCTTCTTAGCAGTATTTAGTAATTTATTTTTGCAATTTGTATGGAAACTTGTTTGTTATATGTGTCATTTTATCTAGTACCAATAAAAGTTATATCCATACAATCCATATAATCTTTTTGTTTAGCTTAAGGGTTACCCCCTAGTGGAAATCTATTTCCTTTTATTGGAGCTATTATAGAGATTTCCTATATACATTAGTAGTAGTACAGGGATGAAAAGTCAGGTATCCCTGTGGTGTTCCGAAAAGCCGCCTTTATTGAACTGTCTCTGCACTGGGGTATCCCGTATGCAGTGCAGGATCTAGAGGGAGAGATCTCAGCGGCAAGCCTAGATCATGAAAAAAAGAATAAATACTGTGCAGGTTATCAATGCAAAGCATGTTATGCTCAGCTGTTACTGTGAACAGTTGGGGCAAACCCCATCTGTACTTAATATCCATATGAGCAGTTAGTGGCTTCATAGAGAGGTGCCATATAATCGTTGAGATATCATCATAAATCTGCATGGATGATCCTTTAAAGTCGATATAGTCCCTCTGTTGCTCAGCAGCTAGGAGGAACATTTTATCGGTGTGGAAGCCTAGCCTTAGAACCACATCACATGGCATTTCTTGAGGGCATGTTGTGCTTTGTGGACATGGACAATGCCATGTATTTCAGTTTCAACGTTCTCCTTTGTAGGTCTTATGTGAGTAATTAAGTTGAGCAAATAGGACCAGAGGGCAGCGGGCCTAACTTCCTCCGGGATTCCTCTGATCCTAATATTTCCATGGCATAGTCATGCATCTAACAATGAAACCTGTCTCTGGAGATCACAGACCTATCTGGTCAGGAGCTCGGCAAGGTCAGCTGTACAATTAAGTTGGGTTTGAGAGGTTGCTGTGGAGGTTTCTAGCATTTCAATTGCAATAGTTAGCAGATAAGAACTATTTGGCCCATCTAGTCTGCCCAGTTTCTACATAAATCGTGTACTTTTTTTTATTAGGAAGGGGGTTAACATTTTAGTCACCCATCTTTGTGGCCTTTAGTGTAATGTGTGTTTTTGCTTCAGTCATATTCACCCACTTATTTTTAAACATTTGTAATATTCAATGTTTCTTAGATATTTTCTCTAACAATATTCTTTATATATCTTAACAATAACTAGAAAAACAACAACATTTTAAACATTAAATAAATTGTGGCTTTACCCAGAAACCTTTAAATAACAAACTCTTGTAACTGCTCAGTACGCTAATATGTGAACAAAGGTGTTTATTACACCACACGTGGCAATGTTTCAACCTGTGAAGGGTTGAAACCATGGAAAAAAACATTAAGTCATGGCTTGATAAAGACCCCCTAGCGGTTTGAGAAGTCTTCCCATTGGTGTAATATACTACTTTATTCACAAATTGGTGTGCTGAGTATTCTTGGAGTTTGTGTTTTTATGAATAAGCTTCGACAGACACAAAACTCATAAAGTGTCTGCTGTCTTGATATACTCTTTGCACTATAATTGACTTGTCAAATTTGGACCCAGGAGTGCCGGTGGTTTTCTTTGTATTTATGTTGGAAGTGGTGGAACATATTTAAGCAACATTTACCTATTTTGTGTCAGGTTCTCTTATTTTTTTTTACATTTTGGTTTGCAGTAATAAATAAGAAAATCTTTTTCATATGTGAGTTTTGTTCACATAAAATAAACTTGGATTGTTATTTGCAAAAGTCAGATGATGCAACAGTGGGAGCACGCAAGGTACATACTTTTTATACCATTAGGTTTTGTGATCTTGCTTACTATGTACAGAATTTCTGTTAAACCATATCTGAACTTCTGAAACCATTTGCAGGATTTTTCCCCATCTGTCAATTATTCCTGTTTTGAGTGTTTGTTTCCACTTTAATGAGGAGCTGAACATTTATCCGTATAGATACGTTACACTTTGTTAGTGAGATTGCATTTAGTTTGTCGCCAAAGCAGCTGGAAATTTTGACTTTTAACTGAAACATACTTGACAGCAATTGTCTTTCTTTTTGACATATTTTAATGTATCGCATGCACACTGAGAGGAAGAGTGGGTGAACAGAAAACATAAACCCAGCAGTCACCTTTTTGAGGATCAAACATGTCCACTTTCTTCTTGTCTTTGTACTTAATACTAGCAGACTAGTAAATGTCTTACCTTATGATAAGCTAAACCTCCACCCCCAAAACATGATTGTTAACAGAATGCCAACTGTTTCTTCTCCTGTGATTTTGTACTTTTTAGTTTATGTTCATATAGTCATGTTGCAACAACCATAAACCATTCAGGTATTCTGTGTTTTATTCTCGACCACTGTAACAGGAATATTTTAAGTTCTAATGAGATTTCTTTTACTGATCCTCAAATAACATGGCTTGCTTTTTTCCTTTTATGTATGTTTTACTGAAAATAAATTTTCAGCACTGCGTGTAATTGAGCTTAATCATTTTAAAATGGGAGATGAACAGAATCTTTAGCTAATGAAAAACAACAAATAATACAATAGTAACAGGGAAACACATACACTTGTACATTGCACTTAGTCACATCATTCAGAATATCATTCATGTTTTGTAAACAGAAAGTAATTGTCAAATTGTAACATGGTGACAGATTTGAAAATTAAGTAGCACGTTTACTAAAACAAAATGGAGGTCTTCACTTTAGACAGTGTAAATTAATGAGCCCATGAGTATGTTTATAGCTAAACATGGTAAGCAAGTGTCCATTTTGAATCATTACACAGTATGAATATGATGCTTGTGTAATATGCAAGATTTTTCAAGTACGATAAATTACTTATGACATATGTTAACATTTACTTTTCTAAAGAAATTAGAGATAGAAAACAATGAAACAATGGAAAACATTTTTTTTAGGTTATTTGTTAAAAAAAAAATCTGCATTTATCTTTAACTAAAGTTTACTTGATATGCTCTACATTAAAATATTTAGCTAAGCAACAAGGCATTCTACATGTCTGAATATTATCCATTCATTTTTATAAAGCAGTACACTTGATAGCATTTCCTTTCTTTATATGCAACAATCTTTGTGGCTTTATTCATCCCTTTTTTATTTAAGGTTCACAGAACAGACTGCCTTGTCTAGGTGACCTAGTTTTCATACATTTGGCAGTTGTTCTTGCTAAGGAAGTGGGTCGCACAAACCACAGAAAAAGAAAAAAAGAGAAATTAGTGTCTGGTCACTGTGTACAATGCTCTGCAAGACCATTAGATGTCCTTACTTAGCTGTAAAAGAATTTTGGATTTGAGTCTTGCAGCTAAACTGGCAACAGTAAATTCTCTTAATTACTGCTGGCATATTTTTTTTTTTCTTGTAGAATTTTTAAAGTTCATTTTTTGTATAAATTTCCTCACTTGTTTTCATTTGTTTAGAACAAATTCGGGCTAGTTCAGACTTATAAAACTGGTACCTGAGTGATTGAAATCTGCATTAAAAAAAGTTGTAATTGATAGTGTTTTTTAAAGATATAATTTTTGTATTGCATTATAATATTTATGTATGCACTTTGTGATGGTGCAACGTATGTTTTTTTTTCTAAACACCATTGCAATGAAGTGTTGCCATGTCTAGTGTTTCCTGGGACCTTTAAAACGTATTACAGCATGACTTAAAAGTGCTCTAGTGATAAAAAAAAAAACAAAAAAAACAAAATGATTATGCTTCACTGGGCAGAGTCTAGAATTTCCTCAAGATTTTGCACTGATCCATATGTTTATTTAACTCCAAATATTCTCTATTCTGCTCAATTCTTAATCTAGAATTATACCACAAAAGGACTTTAACAAATGTGTCACTGCTATCACAAAGACTCTTAGAACTTGATAGTCCACATTCACATTACTTCTGGTGACACTATATGTTTTTTTTTTTTTTTGCCTATGTACAGGTATATAAACAAACTATTGAGCAGTAATTTGGTGACACTGAAACTCTCATTATTGCATTATTTAGCCTTCAACTGTTTCTAAAAGTTAATAAATATCTCAAAATCATTGATTTTTAAAAAATTTTTTTATATGTTTTCTTCATTAATAGTTTTGTATATGAGACACTAGATGGGGCAAGTGGTCATTTTATCAACTTTTCTTTGAAGTCTATGGACCCTTTGTCCTTTGTTTGGCATTCAGTGTCGTGCACTGTGTAATATGCCATAGGATGCAAGTAATTTTGTAAACTGTTTGGTATCAATGTTTTTCAGCATTAACAACACAACAGGAGAAATACACAGAATGTATGAACAAAGAACATGTCAAGCTGTGGTTAATGGTTTTATTTGGCCTTTCAGGTTATAAGGGCTGACAGCAACACACAATATCCAGTTTATTTGTTTTCATCTTATATGGTTGCACAATACATTTAATAGGATCTCGTAGGCATTTCTCCTTGTAACATGGAATAAAAAGCTGCTTTTATTTTCTAAAGCTTATAACAAAAGTATTTCTGAACAAAAGTTAAATTACATAGATGCAATTGAATTTGAACTGATTTCATGTAATGTCCATACCTCCTGCCTTCCTGGTGACAATATTATTACTTACATTCCAGAACCAATCAGGAACTATCTCTTAATATGGGCAAATCTTGAATAGGAAATAGAATGAAGGAAAGTCAAAAATGAATATGCTTCTTGCTGATGGACATACTTTCTATTTCAAGGTCATATAGGCCATGTTTCAATAAGTTATTTTATTGACATGATATGAAAGATGCAGCATATAATAACCATATGGCACACTAGAATTCTTAGTAAATCACGGAGCCACGGAGCTTAATTACATCAGTAGCCAAATTTGCCATGTTTAATTCTTATTAATACCTGGAACAATGATCTTTAAAAGTGTGTGTTATTTTTAGAGAAGGGAATATATATAAATTGAAATGTAATTTTAGTGTGTACTGCAATACTTCTAAACCATGGATACTGGATGCTAAATTATATAAATACGTAAAGATTAATTCTAGCCCCAATTATTGTACAACCTTCATCCTGAGAAATGTAACTAGTACAGAACTTATTTAACATTTAATAGTCATGCAAGTTAAACAACAAGGATTTAATCGAAAAATATAAAATATTATATGTTTTACTTGTGTAATAACATTTCAAATCACCAAAGAGACAGAGAGGTCTATTCACTAAAAGGTGAGCTGTAGTTGAGCTGAGGTGAGATAAGTCGAGAGTTCAAGATTGTCACTGCACAATGTATAGTTAAATTAGTTAGATTAAATGTTCATCTCACCTCAAATCACAGTGCTGTTAAGGTGAGGCCCTATGAGGGGAATTAGAGAGATCGTGTAGGTTTCTCTGTGGCACATTGAGACCCATTTATGACATTTGGTAAGTTATTGGGAACACTACATTTCTCAATATTATACATACATATAAAGCAGTTTATTATGTGATATACAGATTGCTATTTCCTGTGATAATGTGCAGGGCCGTCTTTAATAGTGATTGGAGCCTGGGCAAGCATTTGCTTGGGCCTCCTGGACCCTGCCCCCTCCCCTGCATGCAATCCCGCCATCCATCGCAATGTTACCCCCCCCCCCCCCCCACACACACATGCCATAATTGTTGTGCCATTCAGATGCCAGTAACATTGTGCCTTTCAGATGCCAGTAATATTGTGCCAGTCAGAGCCCAGTAATATTGTGCCAGTCAGAGCCCAGTAATATTGTGCCATTCAGAGCCCAGGAATATTGTGTAAGTCAGAGCCCAGGAATATTGTGCCATTCAGATACCTGTTATGTTGTGCCAGTCAGATACCAGGAATATTGTGCTTGTCAGATACCAGGAATATTGTGCTTGTCAGATACCAGGAATATTGTGCCATTCAGATACCTGTTATGTTGTGCCAGTCAGATACCAGGAATATTGTGCTTGTCAGATACCAGGAATATTGTGCTTGTCAGATACCAGGAATATTGTGCCTGTCAGATACCAGGAATATTGTGCCTGTCAGATGCCAGGAATATTGTGCTTGTCAGAGCCCAGGAATATTGTGCCAGTCAGAGCCCAGGAATATTGTGCCAGTCAGATACCAGGAATATTGTGAAATTCATACCCCAGTAATATTGTGCCAGTCAGATGCCTGTAATATTGTGCCAGTCAGATACCAGGAATATTGTGTAAGTCAGAGCCCAGGAATATTGTGCCATTCAGACACCTGTAATATTGTGCCAGTCAGATACCTGTAATATTGTGCCAGTCAGATACCAGGAATATTGTGCTTGTCAGATACCAGGAATATTTTGCCTTTCAGATACCAGGAATATTGTGCCTGTCAGATGCCTGTAATATTATGCCAGTCAGATGCCTGTAATATTATGCCAGTCAGATGCCTGTAATAGTGTGCCAGTCAGAGGCCAGGAATATTGTGCCAGTCAGATGCCTGTAATATTGTGCCAGTCAGATGCCTGTAATATTGTGCCAGTCAGAGCCCAGTAATATTGTGCCAGTCAGAGCCCAGTAATATTGTTCCATTCAGAGCCCAGGAATATTGTGTAAGTCAGAGCCCAGGAATATTGTGCCATTCAGATACCTGTAATATTGTGCCAGTCAGAACCCTGTAATGTTGTGCCAGTCAGATACCAAGAATATTGTGCCAGTCAGATACCTGTAATGTTGTGCCAGTCAGATACCAGGAATATTGTGCTTGTCAGATACCAGGAATATTGTGCCGGTCAGATGCCAGGAATATTGTGCTTGTCAGAGCCCAGGAATATTGTGCCAGTCAGAGCCCAGGAATATTGTGCCAGTCAGATACCAGAAATATTGTGAAATTCATACCCCAGTAATATTGTGCCAGTCAGATGCCTGTAATATTGTGCCAGTCAGATACCAGCAATATTGTGTAAGTCAGAGCCCAGGAATATTGTGCCATGCAGATACCTGTAATATTGTGCCAGTCAGATACCTGTAATATTGTGCCAGTCAGATACCAGGAATATTGTGCTTGTCAGATACCAGGAATATTGTGCCTTTCAGATACCAGGAATATTGTGCCTGTCAGATGCCTGTAATATTATGCCAGTCAGATGCCTGTAATATTATGCCAGTCAGATGCCTGTAATAGTGTGCCAGTCAGATGCCTGTAATATTGTGCCAGTCAGATGCCTGTAATAGTATGCCAGTCAGATGCCTGTAATATTGTGCCAGTCAGATGCCTGTAATAGTATGCCAGTCAGATGCCTGTAATATTATGCCATTCAGGTGCCTGTAATAGTGTGCCAGTCAGAGGCCAGGAATATTGTGCCAGTCAGAGCCCAGTAATATTGTGCCAGCCAGATGCCCAGTAATATTGTGCCAGTCAGATGCCCAGTATTATTGTGCCAGTCAGAGCCCAGTAATGTTGTGCCAGCCAGATGCCCAGTAATATTGTGCCAGCCAGATGCCCAGTAATATTGTGCCAGCCAGATGCCTGTAATATTATGCCAGACAGATGCCCAGTATTATTGTGCCAGTCAGATGCCCAGTATTATTGTGCCAGTCAGAGCCCATTATTATTGTGCCAGTCAGAGACCAGTAATATTGTGCCAGCCAGAGCCCAGTAATATTGTGCCAGCCAGATGCCCAGTAATATTGTGCCAGCCAGAGCCCAGTAATATTGTGCCAGCCAGATGCCCAGTAATATTGGGCCAGCCAGAGCCCAGTAATATTCTGCCAGCCAGAGCCCAGTAATATTCTGCCATTCAGATGCCCAGTAATATAGTGCCAGTCAGAGCCCAGTAATATAGTGCCAGTCAGAGCCCAGTAATATTGTGCCAGCCAAAGCCCAGTAATATTCTGCCATTCAGATGCCCAGTATTATTGTGCCAGTCAGAGCCCAGTAATATAGTGCCAGCCAGATGCCCAGTAATATTGTGCCAGCCAGATGCCCAGGAATATAGTGACAGCCATATGCCCAGTAATATTGTGCCAGCCAGATGCCCAGTAATATTGTGCCAGCCAGAGCCCAGTAATATTCTTCCAGCCAGATGCCCAGTAATATTGTGCCAGCCAGAGCCCAGTAATATTCTGCCATTCAGATGCCCAGTAATATAGTGCCAGTCAGAGCCCAGTAATATAGTGCCAGTCAGAGCCCAGTAATATTGTGCCAGCCAGAGCCCAGTAATATTCTGCCATTCAGATGCCCAGTATTATTGTGCCAGTCAGAGCCCAGTAATATAGTGCCAGCCAGATGCCCAGTAATATTGTGCCAGCCAGATGCCCAGGAATATAGTGCCAGCCAGATGCCCAGTAATATTGTGCCAGCCAGATGCCCAGGAATATAGTGCCAGCCAGATGCCCAGTAATATTGTGCCAGCCAGATGCCCAGTAATATTGTTCCAGCCAGATGCCGAGTAATATAGTGCCAGTTAGCCCCCCGCCCCCCCCGTTCCCAAGTACTTACATAACCCTGCTCCGTGTCCCCCGCCGGATGTCTCCTCCGTGCAGTCTTCTCTCTTGCACGGAGGAGGGAAACAGTCACCGGATGTGACGCAACGTCACATCCGGCGTCAGTTTTTTTTTTTTCGGCCGTCGCATCCATCGGATGCGGCTTCCCGGAAAAAAGCGTTCACAAGCGCAATGCGCTGTGAACGCGGCAAGCAGGGCTGGGGGCCCACGGGACAGCTGCCTTGGGGCCCCCCAGGAGTAAATGGGCCAAGGGCAGCTGCCCCGTTTGCCCCGCGTTAAAGACGGCCCTGATAATGTGCCACCTATAGTTTACTTACTTCTGTGTTGGGTTTTGTGAATTATGCAAAGTCATCCACATCACACAATCAGTGGGTGCTATTAAATGGATTTTCAAAAACATGTAACATGTCTGTGGGAAGAAGATAATTCTTAGGAGATGGAAACTTTTTTTTTGAGATTGCAATAGCAAAAAAACACAGTAAAAACACACTGTACATACATAGCAAAGATAGCACCTGTATGCAGACAATGATGAATAAAGGATGTTGTTTTACCATCTCAATTTTTACTGATAGGTGGAGATATTGACATCTGGTCTTTCTAGAATATTTAATGCTTAATCATAGTAATTGGATAAATCTGTGATGACAAAAATCAGACTACACACCTAAAACTGTCTGCACATCATTTTTATTTATTCTTAAAATTGCCATTCCTTTAAGAATTCTTTATGTGCCTTGGGACATAATTGGTACATTTTCAGAACAATCCAGCTACAAAAGTCAAGCATTTATCCAGTGTGGAGACGTGTCTGTCTCCCATAGAGAAGTTGGTCTGAGGGGGTCAAAGTTCAGAGCATAAGTGAGACAATGTCTGGGTGCTTGCTTTGCAGATACTGGTACAAGTATGGCTGGGATTTGGATTAATACAGGAATCCTATTTTTTTGTTTGAGAGAACATTTAATCTTTACAAAGACTGACATTCACCACAAAATATAAAAAAACAACCCAGATAATAAGCAACATCAAAAGGTGTTAACATGTTTTTTTGTGTTGACTTGTCAGCTGTTGAGAGATCATTTTCTTTTTGTTTTGTGTTTGATCAAAATTGAACTTGAAGCTTTGTGGAACAATGGGCAACAATGTAACTCATACTGTGCACTATTCAATTGTTAAAACAGCCATGGAAATAAACAGTACTTGGATGTTACAGCAGAAGCATATAATAATGTGCTTGTATTATGTTTTGTTTGAAACATCCTAAGATTAATGTTTTTGAAAAAGAGGGCACAACAGTTTGAAATGTTTAAAATTCAATATTTTATAAACTTGAATATTCAAGCTACAAATGTTTGTAACTGACTTCTGCATTTAAATGTATGCCACAGTATTAAATGGAAATATGTCTATTAAGGATTGCAAATAAATATTTACAATAACATGTAAGCACAAGCCATTTAATTTTAAAAACAGTGGCACAATGGTTTTTTTTTTTTTTTTACCATCAATAGTTAAGTTGTGGCAGATACCTCTGAGCAGCAGGATCACCAGATAGCAATGTACTGGAATGTACCAATCAGTCATTATGACAGCCAATCAATATGCTGATTTGTCATTCAGATGGGTCTATTCACTACAATTCAAGAATAGCTTTAGGAAGTCAACTTTGCTATTGAGACTAAAGGGGCTATTCATTAAAAGGTGAGTTGCAGGTGAGCTGAGGTGTGATGAGCATTTCATCTCACCAATGTAGCTACACCTTGTGCAGGGATAAACCTGGTGAGCTTTCCCTGGTTTGCAAACTCACCAGGTATGTCCCTGCAAAATGTATAGCTAAACTGGTGAGATGAAATGTTCATCTCATCTCAACTACCCTCATCTCACCTGCAACTCACCTTTTAGAGAATAACCCCTAGGTGAAATTCGGCTTTTACTTAGTCTCATAAATGCTCATTTAAAACTCGAATACCAAATGAAAGTCGACCTCCAAAGTCGACCTCTTTGAGCTATTCTCAAATTTTAGTGAATAGACCCAAGAGAGTTCTATGTACTAAATAGTCAAGTATTAAGAGCTGGGTTGGGAATATTGAGAATTTTTTCCAACTTGATGATTAATACCTGCTTTTTGGTTGTCATTTCATCAGAAATCACTATGTAATTGATAAACCTGATCCCTTCCAACTCTAGTGATCTATACTTTTTTGGGGTAAACCCTTATCCTCAAAGCACATTAGTAGAAAGATTGTATGGGATGGTGGAATATGATCACACATCCTGACAAAAAGCCTTTCACAGACTGAAATGTTGCTTTATTTGACACTAGACATTAAGCCCGTTAAAATAACGGGCGCTAGAACATATGTGGACGGGGGGGGGGGGGAGGGCATAAGGGGGCAACATAGGGGCAAGCACCCTGGTGAGGGGTGGAGCCTTGAGGGCTGCCTCATCTTGATGGGAGTTGTGATTCTCCTGCTGTATTATTGAGGATCACAACTCCCATCAAGATGAGGCAGCCCTCAAGGCTCCCCCCTCGCCAGGGTGCTTTCCCCTATGTTGCCCCCTTATGTCCCCCCCCGTGATACTTACCACCTTAGCGTGGTGTGAAGGGGGCGGGAGGTGGGCAGCGTCGCTCCGCTCGCGCATGCGCAGTCTTTACAAAGTTACAGCTGAGTGATTGCGCAGGAGAATTTGCTCGAGAAATCTGTTAGTAGGGCCGGCCTTAAGTGTTCCGGCGCCCTGTGCGGGATTCCCCCATGCTGTTCTGTCTCTCCCCCTCCCCCTGTTCTGTCTCTCCCCCCTGCCTGCCCTTCCTCTGTTCTGTCTCTCTCTCCCCCCCTGTTCTGTCTCTCTCTCCCCCCCTGTATTATGGTTTTTTTATTTGGCCTTTTTTAGGGCTGAAGAAAGAAAAAAGAAGAAAGAAAAAAGAAGATGGGTTATTTTTCACTAGTGGATTTTTTTTTTGCACTCCTTTTTTTGGGTTTTTTTTTTATTTGGCCTTTTTTGGGGCTGAAGAAAGAAGACATCAAATGGTAAGTATGAAAATTGTTTTTTTTTTACAGGTTAGTTTATTGCCCACCCCCCTCACTATTATTAGGGTGAGGGAGGGTAGGGCTGGACACCCCTAGTCTATTTATTTGTGGTCCCCCCCCTCATTATTATTATAAGGGTCCCCACCTGCCGCTCATGGGTGGGGACCCGGGGGGGGGACACTAGGTCCCCTAATTATTATTAATGGGTAGGGACAAGGGGGGGGCTTATTTTACTAGTGACTGGGCAGCAATAGCAGCTGTCCGTCATAATAGACTGCCGTGTAGGGCAGCAAGGAGGATGTCTGCAAGTATCGTGCAGACATCCCCCGGCTGCCCCCACTAGCCACCAGGGATCGAGGGGAGGGGGAGGGGGGGACGGACGGAGGACAGACAGACAAGGGGAGGGGGGATAGAGAGAGACAAAGGGAGGGGGATGGGGGGAGGACACAGACAGACAAGGGGGGGGGAGAGACTGACAAGGGGAGGGAGGGGGACAGAGAGAGACAAAGGGAGGGGGAGTGGGAGGACACAGACAGACAAGGGGGGGAGGGGGGAGACACAGACAAGGGGAGGGAAGGGGACAGAGAGAAAAGGGGAGGGGGGGATAGATAGAGACGAGAGAAGTTTTGGGGGGAGAGAGAGACAACGCTGGGGGGAAAGAGACAGCTGGGGGAGCGGGAGAGAGCCCGCATTGGCACATAAAAGCAAAAAAAACAAGAAATGCATTTGTATAATATAAACTTTTTATTAAATATTAAAAAGCAATTTACATATATACAAGTTAAACTTTTTTCCTATAGGGTATTCTTATAATCAGGCTTTTAGTTTTTGTTCCTAAAGGAATGTACAAATTTGTGGGGGTCGTCTTATAATCAGGGTCGTCTTATAATCGAGCAAATACGGTATATACACCTACCGGCCATAAAATTATGATCACTGACAGATGCCAAGCCAGCGCAGGCATTGTGATGGTTTGGGCAATGTTCTCCTGGGAAACTTTGGGTCCTGACAATCATGTGGATGTTACTTTGAAACGTTCCTTCTGCCTAAGCATTGTTGCAAACCAAGTAAACCCTTACATGGATACAGTAATCCCTGATGGGATTAGCCTCTTTAAGCAGGATAATGCGATCCACCAAAAAAAAAAGCAAAAACGGTTCAGTATTGGTTTTAGGAACCCAACAACGAGTTCAAGGTGTTGACTTGGCCTCCAAATTCCCCAGATCTCAATCCAATTGAGCAACTGTGGGATGTACTAGACAAACAAGCCTGATCCATGCATGGATGATTCTTGCAACTTACAGGACAAAAAGGATCTGCTGCTAACGTCTTTGTGCCAGATACCACAGCACACCTTCATAGGTCTAGTGGAGTCCATGCAATCACAGACAGGGTCCTAGATGACAAAAGACCCTGAGCACCCAGGTTTTTTAGTTACTATGCTGGAAGTGGAGACACAGGGTCTGTTGCAGAATGACCGCTCTCTCCGGGAATTTGAGACCCTGGATTGGAGAGGCCTTATTTCAAGGCCCTTTGGAAGAAGCTACAGTATCCAGGGAGAAATTACAGTAAATGGAGAAAACATCCTGGAGTGAGGATGGGGCATAATCTTGAACAGGAAGCTGCAGGCTTAAACAAGCAGACCAGAGCAATAGTGGAAACCAAACTAAGACAGAAAGAAAGCAGAGTCAGGGATAAGGAGAGACTGGAGCAGGACAGAAGCAAACCTAAATAGAGCAGAGCAAGAACCAAACTAGGATAAACAATAGAGGGTACATGGCTGTCTAACATGAGATTGGCAGGGTACAGACAAAGTGCATTTCTGCAGCACTAAACGGACTGCACAGACACAGATATAACTACAAGACTACATACAGAGGCCAGAGTGGAGCAGAAGGAACACAGGAGAACATACAACAAACAAACATAGATACATGGACTAGCCTAGAACTCAAAATAGAAAATAGTAGGGTTTTGGTTACACCAATTGGCCAAATGATAAATAAGCTTGTCAACCACATCAAGGTGCCCCACAATCTGGCAAGTCCTAACACTGTCCTTGTCCATATAAAACTGACACTACACAGACACAGGAATTACCTGATGTAGGGCTGCACAGCCAGTAAGCTTAAAATAAAGTGAGGACAGCGTACAAATGGGTGGGGCACTTTAAATAGGAGCAGAGAAACAAACAGAAAGCAACACAAAAACTCGGAATGGTACAGATCAATAAAAAAACAGGGAAACCAGAAATGGTGTAGAAGAGAATAACAAAGAAACAAGGAAGCATAGAAAGGAAAACCTTTTAACAGGATTTAGGACAGGGCAACTAACACAAGGCTGGAACTGTAAAACAGGGGTGGAACACTTAGACAGGGTTGAAACACTTAGACATGAATGAGCATAAGAAATAAACAAGAAAGCAAAGCGAAAAGGCTACTGAAATCACTGGATTAAATACCTAGATGGGTCTGCAAATGGGTTGAAGCCACGTGCCTCGATGGGTCAGGGCGTTTTGGCGTCAAAAGGGACCTACACAATATTATGCTCTTACATATAGTGCAGTGAGATCCCAAATGGAAACACATTACTCCATAGAAATATCAGAAACCAGCATACTGAGAAAAAAAAGACAGGCCCCAACATCCAGAGACTCAGGAACACAGGAATGAGCTCTGCTGGCCACAGATGCATAATGAATGTGAAGGAGGAGACTAACAACAACCCACAAGTATACCATTCTGTTTTAAACCATATAAACTGCAAAGATCAACCCCATCCAGCTTGTAGGATGTTCTGTGCTGTCCTAATTTACAGTGCCCAAAATCTTGTAGGCTGTCCTGATTCTAACAACTCATCACAACCCCCTACGATGAGCTGTGCTGTAGACCAGCTGCAGGAAGCTGCAGTGGGATCCCCTTGGTCAGATGAGGCTTCTTCGAGTGGCCTCAATCAGACATGGAAAATGTAGCCGACGTTCAAAGTGAGCTCCAGCTACATTTTACCAAATCGCAACATGCCTGAACTTCCAGGTTCGGGGACCCCTCTGTGACGTCAAACTTGACATCGCAAAGTCTTGCAGTATTTTTGCAGGGACCCCAAGGGACTGTAAAGTGTGCACAAATCTCTGGCAATGTGGTTGTTTCCTTTCAGCTCTTACCAGGGTGTTCCTTAGATTATGATGGTTTAAAGGAAACCTTCCAAAAAGAGGATCTATTATTACGGCACTCACAAAACAGAAAAACTAGAGTAAACAAAATATTGCAAAAGTAAAAAATGAAATGTTTGAAATTCCTTGATTAGGGATTGTGTAATCACCAATACATATACACAAAATATAAAGTACCTAAAAATCACCATGGAATAATGATGCCAGTGAAACAAGTAGAACAGACAAACAATACAAAGTCACAATAAGTAAATTCTGCTTGATAAGCTTGAAAACACATTTATAATGAAGACGGGTCTACTCAGGAAATGCACCATAATAAATAAAATTATGCACCTCCTGAGCACCCTCTACTGAACTGTGCATCCACAGTAAAGTATACAGCAAGTGTTGGGTACCCCGTAAGCAAGAGAAAGCCAAAAATAATTAACAAGGAAAAAATAAAAAATATAAAAATAAAAAATAAGAAAAAATAAATATAAAGCAAAAAACAGGAACGTTCTGGAGGGCCCTGTAGCAAGCGAAAAATGTAAGTGTAGTCAAAGACCAATCAAACACAGTCACTTAGTTTGGATTTATATCCAAACACAAAGTGTGTAGCCTTCCAGGTCCCAAAATGAACTCATAAGGGAACCACAAAGTCACTTGTCAAATCTCAATGATCTTCTGTGTAATGCAGACAGTAAACGCTGGCTGGAGTCAGTACATGATCTAAATGAACAGGCAATTTAAACAGTATTTTGCCAAGTTGCTGTAACTGCCGTTAAATGAATCTTCCAGCTGGCACTCCAATGCTCAGACCTCATCCCTCCTTCATCCACAGTCCTCAGACCACGTGATAACAGATGCCTTGAGATGACACTGGAGAACCTCTGTGAGTTGAATCCCTTGCAACCAGGGATAGATCACTGTTGAAAGCGGTCATTCATCCAGATGCACCTGCCAGCACTGCTGCTTCAAGCTCCGCCCACAGGAACTGAAAAAAACTCGTCACTGACGGCCGTTTCGCCACTGAGGCTTCTTCCGGCCGTCGGTGACGAGTTTTTTCAATTCCTGTGGGCAGAGCTTGCATAATTTTATTTATTATGATGCATTTCCTGAGTAGACCCATCTTCATTATATATGTGTTTTCAAGCTTATCCTGCAGGATTTACTTATTGTGACTTTGTATTGTTTGTCTGTTTTACATGTTTCACTGGCATCATTATTCCATGGTGATTTTTAGGTACTTTATATTTTGTATATATGTATTGGTGATTACACGATCCCTAATCAAGGAATTCCAAACATAATTTTTTTTACTTTTTTGCAACATTTTGTGTACTCTCGTTTTTCTGTTTTGTGAGTGCCATAATAATAGATCCTCTTTTTGGAAGGTTTCCTTTAAACCATCCTTGTTGTGTTAAAATACTATGGATCTTTAGGCACCCACCCTCAATTGTCAATTGTATAAAAAGTTTTCGATTACTTAGGAGGGTGAATAAACTAGAGAGTCTTTAATTATATGTGATGCAGGTAGGTATTTGCTATATTTCCAGTTAGATTATTTTCTTAGATTAGGTGGACTACTATATGTAACAATTGGTCTTTCTCTAAAGAGGTGACCTATTTTCCTGTTGCACTTCAGGATGTCCCAAGGCCTTACTTCACCCAAAAGTAAAAATGTGAGGTGGGGGGGGGGGGGGGTGTGTGATTCATCCTAATACACAAACAAAATCCACCTATTCTAAACAAAACATGCCCACACACCCCTGCCCCCCCCCCCCAAAAAAAAAAAAAAAAACTGTGCAGAAGGAAATCCTTGCTCTTAGATTGGGGATCTCATTTTAAGAAAAAGCAGTTAAAGTAGCTAGCAGTGTCAGCCAATCAATTTATTTATAACAGGCATTCTGTGGATATTTGCCCAGCCAGATCAATTTTATTATATGTATATTATGGGGGCTGCAAACCATTTTGCCGATTCCCTCATTTTAATTGAGAACAGGGCAATTGTTTTATTTATATCAGTGGCAGTCTGCTGGCCCCAGGGGGGGCTATATTTGAAAAATGTTTTCTTGATTTCTTTAACATTTTAATTTCAGTTCTCCAGATATTGTTTGGGGTTGACCGAGGCCGACAACCTCTTATTTGTTGGGAGGGGGCAGGGTTGATGTTCTCTGGGTGGTATATATAGGTGCTCTTTGGTCGTTATGGTTGTGATTGTATATTGATTAAGGAGGTATTTCCCGAAATATCTGTTATTATTTTTGATCTGCCGCTAAGAGGTATTAAAAGTGATTTCACTTTCAAGCATATTCTTGAGTGCTGCAGTTTTTTCTTTTATTTCATTGTGTTGTTCTGTAACACTTTTTTTCAAATGAAATTTCTTTATTAATCAAAATTTCAATGCCAGATGCTGCGGGTTAAAAGTATTGTCTTCCCTGATTGATTGGACGTTGTATGTAATGAATTCAAGGAGACAAAATTCAGCAAATCCACCCGGTGGATGCCAAGAATATGGTCCAGACATTGCCCACAACAAAATAGTTTAAACCCCTGGTATAACATTTTCAGTAATGTTGAACAAAATAAGTATTGCCCTAAGGCACTGGGACATCCTGAAGTATGACAGGAAAAAAGGCCATCTCTTTAGAGAAAGACCAATGGTTTTGCAAAGTAGACCACCTAGTCTAAGGAACTACCTGGTAAGAGCCAGAAGGAAACAACCACATTTCCAGAGATTTCTGTCCACACCAATGGTGGGACATACTAATGTCTGCCTTGCAACCACTACAATGGCATAATCGGTTGATTTCTGTATACACCAACAGACTGGTAAACATTTCAAATTGAGAGGCTTCATTACATGTCAAACTGAGATTGTAGTATATCTACTTAAATGCCGCTGAGCTTAAAATAACTTAATGATAGGATATCCCAACATAATACTGTCATCAAAAGGTCTACAGAAGACACTCCAATCACTAAACATTTTCAGGAACACGGGTATAATGCCTCTCATTTACGCTACCAGGTCTTGGACCATATCCCTCCTCTTGATAGAGGAGGCATTTGGTGATGCATACTTCTTCAGAGAGAAGGAAAATGGACCTATTCACTTGGTTAATCTGTATGGTCTAAATGAGAAATGGCATTGAATTATGTTTTTTTTTATAAAATTCTTTCTGTACAACAGTCCCACCCTTTTTTATGAGGGTCCCCACCAGCAGGTGAGTACTTTTTCAGGTTTCTTGTATTTTTATTGCAATTGTTTGTACCATCAAGGTAGGAGTTATAAAAGCAAAATATATTTTCCCCACCAGTAGGCTATATGGGACAGTCTCTTGTTTATTTTAATTTTATATCATTTTCTATAGCTGGCTATAGTGTGATGTATGATATGGATATGTATTTCTAGAATCTTTGCAGTTTATATGTTCTTAAACTGTATTGTATACCTGTGGGTGATTATCAGTCTCCTCCACAGTCATTTTGCAAATGGTGATCATAAATCATTACTGTGTTCTTGAGTGAACTGTGCTGCACTACTGAGATGAAGTAAAGGCTGTGACCATGTGACATGGACATTGCAATAAACTGCTGGTTGATAACTTCTGGTTCCAGCATATATAATTGTGTATCCTTACCCATACTATCCCATTTCAGCAATGTTATATGTTAACGTTTTTCCCTTATCTTAATGAAGCTACCTGGCCGAGGTGGGTGAGCTTTTGTACTTTAACTAAATTATTTTTGTTTGCAAGCTTGATTGTTGAACAATAGTAAATTTTTCCTCTTTGTTTGTTAAATATGACAGAATTATTTTCCCATATGTCCCCCTCCCCGTCACCTTCTAAACTCCTTTGACTAAATGGGGAATTAAACATTTAGAAAAGAATGTGTTTGCCATCAAAATGAGAACATTTACAGGGTGGGTAGCTGAAAAAGACTCTCTTGTTCATATGTTAGGCTTAATTTTGTCCATGACTGGATGTTTATTTTAAAGGAAATTGTTGAACAGTGTTGTGTGTTAGCCAAGGGTTTTCTATTCAAATGTTCAATCCAAAAAGCGATGTTTTAATCCTATTATTACTAACTGAACGAAGGTGGCAGCCTTTTAAGTTATGTGGAGTTCAAGTCAAATTTAGTAGGAGAAATGAAAATAAAATCATATTTCAAGTACTCACCTCTTCTGAAAGAAAACATTCTCTCCTTTGTTTTAAATTCCATTGACTAACAGAAACATATAGTAAATGCAACAAATAACAATTTAATTTTTTTTTTAAATGTTTGATATAATTATTACCGAACAATAATAGAGCACATATAAAATAGTATCACAGAGTTCAAGCTTTGAGAGCCACTAAATAGGATAAAATGTTCAGTATTAAGTTTTAAAAACACATCCATTATGAGACAGGGGTTACACGTAATAATTACCTTACCTGAATAACCGTTATTTTTGTTTTCCAGTTCATATCAGAAAGATTAAAGTCATCGGGGAAGTTATTATCATGGGTGACTTTAATTTTTCTGATGTGAACTAGAAAACCAAAATGCATGTTTGTGCAAAAAGTACACATATTCTAAACTCCCTACTGGGATTATCTCTAAAACAAGTAGTTGAGGAGCCAATTTGTAAGGATACCAACTAGATCTAGTTCTCACAAATGGAGATTTGGTATCAGATATTTCTGTAGGTGAAAGTTTAGAATCTAGTGATCACCAGTCGGAGACTGAGTCACACTTCATGAAAGCTGGAAAATTAAAATATGCAGTTTAAATGGAGTCCAAGAGAAATGGGATTAATTAAAAGTTGCACTACTGAAGGCAACAGAAAATTGCATTAGTCCTTTCAGTAAGAACAAAAAACACTGAAGAAACCACGGTGGTACTCCACAGAAGTAGCCAAGGTAATATAAAAACCAAAAAGTTCTAGTAATCTAGCATCTAGTAATTATAAAAATAGCACAGGATGAAAGATAGATAGATATGTAAGATTAGGCAGAAAGGGGAAAGGCAGGTTATAAGAGTTTCCAAATCACAGACAGAAGAGAAAATATCCCAGTCAGTAAAAAAGGGGATTAAACATTTTTTAACTACATAAATGAGAAAAAGAGGTAAAAAAGTATCAGTTAGATTAAAACAAAAGAAGGAAGGTGTGTAGAAGAGGATACATGTTTAGCTGACTGCCTCAATTATTATTTTTGTTCAATTTTTACAGATGAAAATGAAGGAAAGGGAGCAATTTGATACATGTGAGTTTACAGAGGAAGATGTTCGACTGTTTAAGTAAACACAAGTAAGTCAATACGACCTGTTGGGATACACCCAAAGTTATAACCCCTTAGTGACAAGACATTTTCACCTTGACTTTGCCTTGGTGACAATGGCTGTTTTGACATTTCTAGGGTGTTTGTGTTTAGCTGTAATTTTTTTCTTTCTCACATGCAGTACCCACACAAATTATATGTTGTTTTTATCGTCATAAGAAGGGCTTTCATTAGATACCATTATGTTCATCATATCTTATAATTTACTACAAAAGAAATCATAAAATATGATGAAAAATTTTAAAAAACCCACTTTTTCTATCTTTGACCTAAAATATAATTTATACAAATAAAATCATTAAAAAAGACCCTGTCTAAATAGTTTCTAAACGTTGTCCCGAGTTCAAAAATATGCATGTTTCCATATTTTTCGGTATTTTTTTGCGATTAATGGGGCAAAAACCAAAAATAGTGTTATTGACCTTTTGACCCCAACCCGAACCCAAAATTTAAACCTAACACTAAATTTAACCCCAGCTCTAATCCTTATTATATCCCTTAATATTTTTTAATTTTAATTTAATTTTAACCCTATCCCTTATGCTAAAAAATATTTAATTTTAACCCTATAGGCTAATATAGCTATATAACCTGTTTTTAATTAATTAAATGTGTATTTTAAATATTTTCCACTAGGGGCAGTCAAGTAGCATATTAAGAGCGACGGAAGTGAAGTTACTTTCACTTCCGAAGCTCAGACCGGCAGAGGGCTTAGCCATATTGACGGAGCAGCATGCTAGTGGGTGCCCCAAAATAGAAATTTCAGTGCTGGCTATTGCCTCGACATCGAGGCAATAGACCAGCACCGTTAAAGCGGTTTTCGCGATTGTTGATCGCGAAAACCGCTTGATTCACCGCAGGACGTGCTTTGTCGTTAAGGGAGCTTCTCCCAGGACGTGCCTGGCACGTCCTTTGTCGCGAAGGTGATAAAGAGAAATTAGTTGTTTACTAGCAAAACTGTTATTGACTTTATTCAACCAGTTATTGTTAACGGGCGTAGTCCCAGAAGATTGGAAATTAACTGATGTGCAGATTCACAAGAAAGGTAGTAGGGAGGAGTCAAGCAACTAGGCCAGTAAGTCTTACTTCAGCAGGGAAAGTAATGGAAAGCATGTAAAAGATACGATTGTTGAACATCTAAAATCATAGACAATGTGTGTTTACTTCAGGGAAATCATGCCAAACTAATCTTATTGATTTTTTCTATTGGTTAACTGAAATAATAGATCAGGGTGGTGCAGTAGACATTGCTTAGCTAGATTTCAGCAATGCTTGTGACACTTTTGTTCATAGAAAATTATCAATAAACTGCAATATTTGAGTTTGTATTCCAATATTGTTGAATGGATTAGGCAACAGAGGGTTGTAGTCAATGGAGTACATTCGAAGCAAGGCCTTGTTACCAGTCGGTAACTCATTGATCTGTTTTTGAACCCATTCTCTTTAATATGTTTATTAGTGATATTGCAGAAGGTCTTGTTAGTAAGGTATGTATTTTTGATGATGATACAAAGGTTTGCAACTGGGTTGATGTTCATGGAGGGACAAACCACGTGGAATTTTTTTTAGGTAAACTAGAAAAATGGTCAGAGCTGTGGCAATTGACATTTAATGTTAATAAGATAAAAGATTAAAGGAGCTTATCAGGTATAGTTTGTAGGAAAGACACATCTACTAAGAAGGAAGGGGATAGATGGAATTGCCTTGCAAATTGTACAAGTTAAAACAATGAAGGTTTTATAACATGTGAGATAACTCAGCAGTCTAGATGGGCCAAATAGTTATTTTCTGCAGACATATTATATGTTTCTAAGTACAGGGCTTTCTTTACATCTCAGATACCTGTCACTGCAAACATTGTAGAGTCCTCAGGAGACCTTGAAGACCAGTTTGGTAGTCAGGCAACTGAACAGATGCTGAGATGAGCTTACATCATATGTAAATCTATGATCTCTCAGCTTATTTACATAACAGGTTTCACATCCTATAGTTAACATAATACCTTCACTGAAGTGCATATATATTTAACTGTGGGGTTAATTACTTACCCAAAACAATTACATTTGTTTATGTCTGTATTTTATGAATGGAGACTCTGTCTCTGTGTAGTGAAAGCCAATAGTACTATTACATTCATTACAACCGAACGTTCGGTTTATAGAAAAGCAATAGGATTACATGTATTCCATAAGCCGAAAGTCTATAAACCGAACGTTCGGTTTATAGACTTTCGGCTTATGGATTACATGTAATAGTACTATTGCCTTTCACTACACAGAGACAGAGTCTCCATTTATTTTATGAATGGAGACTCTGTCTCTGTGTAGTGAAAGCCAATAGTACTATTACATTCATTACAAATGCCGAAAGTCTATAAACCGAACGTTCGTTTTATAGACTTTTGGCTTATGGAATACATATAATCCTATTGCTACTCTATAAACCGAACGTTCGGTTTATAGAATAGCAATAGGATTACATGTATTCCATAAGCCGAAAGTCTATAAACCGAACGTTCGGTTTATAGACTTTCGGCTTATGGATTACATGTAATACTATGGGCTTTCTATAAACCGAACTAGAGTTCCCATTCATAAAAATTTATGAATGGGGACTCTGTTTCGGTTTATACAAAGCTAAGAAGTTGAACGAATGAACGAATGGTTTAATATAAACGAAAATCATTCGTCCATTCGTGCTATAGTATTGGAATTACTATGAACCGAAGTAGAGTCGGTTTATAGAATGCCAATAGACTTACATGCATTCCAAAAACCGAAAGTCGTTCATTATGTCGGTTTATGCAATGTAGTGTACTGTGCTATGGTATTCTATAAACCGACTCTATTTCGGCTTATAGAATGCCAATAGTACTACGAATGGACGAATGAACGAATGATTTTCGTTTATTAACCATTCGTTCATTCGGCTTTCGTTAGCTTAGCATTTTCGTTATTCGTTTTTCAAACGAATGAACGAAAATGCTATTTTCGGACGAAAATGCATTCGTCAGAAAACGAATGCACATGTCTAAATATTAAATAACTCTTTTAATCCACATTGTTCCAGAACATTGTAATAACATCTGCTCTTTTGAGATTGGCGCAAATCACATTTCAGATCCTAAAAGGGTTTTCTTAAAACGTGATTTGTCGTAGAACTCGTTATTGTTAATCTTGTGAACATTACTACTGCTATTAGACATTAATTTCACCCAAAAATTTCAAATATAACCTGTATTTTGGAGAATGCTTGACATTTTATTAACCAAATGCACATTTCTATAATTGATTACTTCATGTAAACTTCAATTATTTACAGAAGGGATTGTTACAGAAGGGATTGTTCGATGGAAATTATTTGTTCTGGTAATGGGTGTTATTGTATCATGTGTTTTCAGACTGTAGAGAGATGACGTTTTACAAACAGTTCCTATCATTAGGAAGAATAGCATCTTTATATGCTTAAATCACATCCGTCTATAATCAGTTTAATTCTACACAATAAAATAATGTCAGAGTCCTTTTATATGAGTGACATTCGCAAACGGATGTGCTGTCAATTTATAGAGATCAATGATGACTTGTAGCCATGTCCTTCTTAAAAATGTGCTAAATAGTTTATGTGTGATCTAAAAAATAATTGCATTTCAGGCTAGTTTTGTTTAGGGCTTTAACTTAAAATGTTAAATGTTCCCTCTTCTAACAATCAAAGGACTGTATTAGTAGACATTTAGGATTGAAGCTGTTTGTGTAAAGTCAGTTCATTAATTTGCAATGACATTCTAGTTTTCAAGTAGAAATGTTATTACTTATACTTTTGTTTATTGTAGTTGACACGGATAACTGCCCCTCTCTCCCAGCCTAGCTGGGATAAGAAATAGCAGTTTGTGCTCCTTTTACTATATAAGTAACAACTTCCACATAATGAAAAATTGCAATCATAATAAATTAAACTAGTAGGATTCTCCTTTTCTCAGTAATGGCTCCTACTAATAAACTGGGAGTGGGTTGCATAACCCCATCACTTCTGCAATGTTTGGAAGAAAGGGTAAGAAAATGACCTTGAAGTGACCTGCCTTGTGGAATTTCATACTTGCGTAGCATTAGAAGGTCTGTGCAGAAAAGCAGTCCAGACACATTTTCATGTAAAAAGAAGCTCAGTGTGCATTTCTGCAGGTATGTAACGAAAAGACACAAGACATTTCTGATTTGTACAGTACTGTGTAAAAGTTTTAGGCAGGTATGAAAAAATGATGTCAGGTAATGCTTTAAAAAAATCAAAATGTGAATGTTTTATTTTTATCAATTAACAAAATACAAAGTGAGTCAATAGAAAAGAAATCTAAATGATGATGTGACCAAACTTTGCCTTCAAAACAGGATCCATTCTTCCATTTACACAGTCAGTCATTTTGAAGGCATGCAGTCATGTGTATGATTAAACAATTATACCAATCAGATGCTAATTTTTATAAATATAATATGTAGGTTGAAACACAAAAATTTAAATGAAACAGAAACAACTTTGAAGGAGGAATAAAACTGAGTGAGGAACAGCCAAACTTAGCTAACAAGGTGAGGTTCACTGTCAAAAATCATACACTATAGCAAGACTGAGCACAGCAACAAGACACGAGGTAGTTATACTACATTAGAAAGGTCTCTCCCAGGCAGACATTTTGGGTTTCCTGATGTGTTGTCCTAGCTCTTTTGAAGAATCACAAGCAAATGGACAACATCGAGAACCATAGACGAAGTAGTTGGCTAAGGAAACATAATGCAGCAAATAAAAGACAAACCACGCTTCTTTCCCTTTGCAAGTGGAAGATGTCCACTAGTGCCATCAGCTCAAAATTGATAGAAAACAGTGGTATCCTGGTACACCTATCCACTGTCCAGAGAAGTCTGATCAGAAATGGTCTTCATGGTAAACTTGTGGTCAAAAAGCCATACCTTTGACATTAAAATAAGGTCAAGTGATGTAACTGTGTGAAAAAAAATGACAGCAGGTGCACTGGACGAATGAGTAAAATGTGGCCGTAGCAGAAGACAGACTGTTCACTGAAGCCCTGGAGATCAGTAAAAGAATGAGTGTCTGCAGGCAACAGTGATGCATGGTGGAGTTTCCTTGCAAGTTTTGGGCTGCATTTCTACAAATGGAGTTGGGAAATTGGTCAGAATTAATGCTGAGATACTTAGCCCTTATTCTGCATCATGACAATGAAGGAATAATATAATGTGTAGGTCCATAGAGCACTTATGTCAGCCTCATCTGTCTGTCTGGGATTACATGAAGAGAGAGAAGCAACTGCAGGCTGTTTAAATCCACAAAACAAAGTGCTGAGTTCTCCAAGATGTTTAAGATAGCATACCTGCTAATTTCCTTAAAAAGATCTGTGTGCAAGTCGTTTAGATTTATTTTCTGTTCACTCATTTTGCATTTTGTTAATTGATAAAAATAAACTATTAACATGTCTATTTTTTAAGTTATTCTCACTTCTTATTCTTTAGCCTGTAAAGTAAGAATACCTTCAAAAAATAGACCTGTGAATAAATCCTTAACACCGACTTTTGCTTAACACATTTTTGTTGTTCCTGTGACCCGCAATTAATCTTATATTTTTGATTAATACATTTGTACTTTAATACATTCCGTCCTGGTATTGTCATCTGTCCGTTTAAGCTTTTTGTCTTGTTTTGATTTTTTTCTTACATTATAGTATTTTTTCACACCTGCCTAAAAATTTTGCACAGTACAGTATATGATATATCCTGTGGCAATATTAAATTACTCTTGAAATCTCTTTAGTTATTTCACTATTTCAGATGTATGCATGTTTAACTGTCTCGTTTCACAATTCAAGTAATAAAAAAATCCCATAAAAATCCCACAAAGTGAAGCCTCATTGTTATTAAACATTATAATGAAGGCAGTGTTGTTACATTTGTTATATATATATATATATATATATAATGCTATATTTAGAGAATTGCATTACTGAGATGATGATTAGCGTTGGAGCTCTGTGATACACCCATATACAGATAACATTCTGAAATTCTTACTTATGAAAAAGCAAATGTCTGTTTTTTTGCATGACTAAAGCAGGAATAACTCTTGCATGCTGAACTCTAGAATCATGACATTTGAATAGGAATGCAACTTGCAAAACAACAATAGCAAAACTGCTACTGGACTGAGCAACAAAACTGATGAGGAAACAGAGGTGTAATTTGATGAATAACTATTGTGAACTGCTACAAGATGGAGCATCGAGACTGTAACGGCTACCCAAATGGGAGAGGGGTTATTAGCCGTTGGGGATGTACTTTTTCCTGGCAAGATGCTGTGCAGTAGTGGGGTTGCTTTATCCCATCCGCTGGATCCAAATAGAGAGTAAGGCAGAGCTCTTAAAAGAGCTAGTGATTTATGCTGGGCAGGTTCCCTTTCAGAACGAGAAAAGGCTACGTTTTGAAGGGTGAAGTAAAAACTGACTCCACTGAGCGTTTATTGCTGCTTTTATGCAGGATTTTACAGTATTGTCACCACCCACTGGACCATGTGGGGCACCAACAATGCAAGTACAGCAGACAATCAGGCACAATGTTACAATAGAAACACACCCAGTAATTACAGTACATTCCTCCCCCCTGCCTGGGAGATAATTGAGTTAAACTTTGTATCAGCTCAATTATCTCCAAGCTAAAAAAAAAATACTTTTTCACATTTATTATAACTTCAAAACTATGCATGGGATTTCAACCTTTTCATAATCAATCCATTCATGGGAACAACATATCCAAAAATGGCACGAATTGGACCAGGGGTTCAGAAGTTAGTAAAAAGGTGGATATGACCGACTGTTCGTATTTAGGAAACCACAGTAATAGTCTCTGTTCTTATGCAGCAAATATATATCTTAACAAGGGGTTTTGTTACAGAGATGAATAGACGAATGAGCGACGAATGTCTGAGATGGTATGCCGAAGGGGTATTCATGTTTGGAGGTCAAATTTGACTTAGTCTCAAATATCACATCATTCAGTTTGCTTCCCATTATAGTCTATGGAGGTCTTGTGTTTTTCAGAGGCAGACTTTGTTTTTACACATAGGCGACTGATATGAGACCAAGAACCTGGGGAGTAGACCTAGGCCTACAAGCATATAAAAGAGTAATTTAAAGCTGTAAAAAACTTTGAAAATGGTGGGTGTGGGAGGGCCTAGCAGATAGGCAGGGGTGAGTAGCAGATGCAGCAGTGAGGATAGGGAGCAGGACATTACAGAAGAGTTGGGCCAGTCATCAGGCTTGGTGGAGGCTGTGAGGAACATGCTTTAGGACATAGGCAGCTAGGTAGGCCAGGGGGAAGGAAGATTAAGTCTGGGTTCATCCATGAGAAGCAGGTCCAAGGCAGGAAGGACTTTACAGATTAAAAAGCACGGATCCAGGATGCTGTGAATGTTGTAGGTGGGAACAATAGGATTGAGAAGGTGGTCAATAAGTGGTATGTCCTTTGCCCTTTTCCAAGTTGCATGTATGCTGTATGTATGTGTGCATGAATGATGTAAAATAATATTTTTTTCTATTATATCTATAGCTATCACAATCTGAAATGGTTGGTGAAGCATAGACTGATCAAGGCGATTGTACAGAGGCATTCTGGAAGGCATTGCTTCAAGGATGCAGAGGAGTAGTTTCTGAAGTTGATGGTCTAGAAGCATTCTAAGTGGCCAACTGGTTGCTGATATTGCAGCTGATAAGATAATGACAAAATATTGCATTTGTGTATTTTTAAAATGTATTTGTTAATAGCATGAGTGTATTGCAAGGAAAGACGTGCGTTGCGCTGCATAAACTTGACATTCTCTGCACATCTTTACTCTGTAAAAAGGAACATATACATTTAAAAAACTAGTATAATGTGTGTTCTATTCATCCTTAAAGGGACAGTACCACCTAGGCTTCTGTTAATAACCTTTTTTTCTCTCTCTCTTCTTCTTCATAAAGTAATAGCTGCAACCTCCAATTCTCCCACTGCCGACCCACCAACTCAAGTCAGCTCATGCAGAAGGGACCAGACTTCCAGCAAGGAGGAAGCTGAACTCCCACACGAAGAGGAGCAGGAGTCTGGAAGAAAGGGTGATGAGGAGGAGGATGATGATGATGAGGAGGATCATGCTCCTTCTAGTGTTGAGTTTGGCTGATAGTTCCAGTTTAAAAAGTTGTTTAGCTAGCTAGTTGCTGTGTTGCAACTAAATATGTATGTTTAATATGTTAAGTTACATTACATAGTGCAGTGGCAAAGGACAGCTAGGAGGTATTATGTATATTGGATATACTGGCTATATCTAATATTCAGGCTATGTCTTACTGTAGTTTAATGTTGTTGGAGCAGATTTTCCTATTACATTGATACTAACCATAGCATTTTTGTTTGCCTTTTATTTTCTCGACATGGGTTTTAGCCTTGGGCATTCGCTAATAGACTGATTAGCTTTCTGTCAAAAATGGCCTCTTTTGTCCATTCGTTCGAATTCCGAATGTGAAGCTGAACAAAGGAACGAATGAACAAATGCGCAAAGGTTGAAAATGTAATTCATTCATTCATTAATTGGGTTGATGTTTGCAAAAGAGGAGGTAAATGGGAGTGAGCTAATATACATAAACTCTCTCTTATAACACTCTCACACATAACACTCACTAATACACCCTCACACTATTACACATAAACACACTCTGAACTATGAAGTAGCCATTGGCTGTCACCATATACCTTTATGATCAGCTGAGAGTTAGTTAGGAAACTTATTTAAAAACATTTTTTTACATTAACTTTCTCATTTATACATTCAATTATTCAGTTATGTTAGAAAGCAGTTACAAAGTACCTTTTTGTTCTGGTAGTGTCAGGACCTACAATGCAGTTATAGCACTCTGGCTGATAGCCACACAAACAAATATGAAAGCTAAAATATTCTTGGATGCTGGGGAAAGTACTGGGACAAGTCCTGTGAGTCAATCTGGGTGCTCTGGCAAGACCTATGCATGCAATATAGATGCTGCAAGGTAGTTCTGTGGTTAAATGGGGGAAATCAGATGCTGTGGTTGCAATGGCAAGGAATGTTGTGACAATACTTGAAGTAGGGCAGGAGAAATGAATTAACCCCTTGCCGACAATGGACGTGCCAGGCACGTCCTGGGAGAAACTCCCTTAACGACAAAGGACGTGCCTGCAGTCAACGATCGCGAAAACCGCTTTAACAGTGCTGGTCTATTGCCTCGACATCGAGGCAATAGCCAGCACTGAAATTTCTATTTTGGGACCCCCACGATCGTGGGGAGCCATATTGACGGAGCATGCTGCTCCGTCAATATGGCTAAGCCCTCTGCCGGTCTGAGCTTCGGAAGTGAAAGTAACTTCACTTCCGTCGCTCTGAATATGCTACTTGACCTAGTGGTAGTTTAGTAGCATTGCAATGGAAAAAATGTCAAAAACATATTTAATTAATTAAAAACAGGTTATTTAGCTATATTAGCCTATAGGGTTAAAATTAAATATTTTTTAGCATAAGGGATAGGGTTAAAATTTAATTAAAGTAAAAAAATATTAAGGGATATAATAAGGATTAGAGTTGGGGTTAAATTTAGTGTTAGGGTTAAATGTTGGGGTCAAAAGATCAATATAGGAAAAAAACAAAAAACACTATTTTTGGTTTTTGCCCCATAACTCGCAAAAAAATACCAAAAAATATGGAAACATGCATATTTTTGAACTCGGGAGAACATTTAGAAACTATTTAGACGGGGTCTTTTTTAATGATTTTATTTGTGTAAATTATATTTTAGGTCAAAGTTAGAAAAAGTGTTTTTTTTTAATTTTTCATCATATTTTACGATTTTTTTTGTAGTAAATTATAAGATATGATGAAGATAATGGTATCTAATGAAAGCCCTTCTTATGACGATAAAAACAACATATAATTTGTGTGGGTACTGTATGTGAGAAAGAAAAAAAATACAGCTAAACACAAACACCCTAGAAATGTCAAAACAGCCATTGTCACCAAGGGAAAGTCAAGGTGAAAATGTCTTGTCACTAAGGGGTTAAAAAGAGCAGAGTAGGGAAATATAAACAAGGAATTATTTTTTCAAAACTATTTTATTGTCTGATAACTAAACTTTACCACCACCTGTGATTGGCAGGTTATTGACACCACAGAAATGCCTGAACACTAGGGCTGGACTGCCTACAGGGATACTAGGAAAAGTCCAAGTAGGCCAACTCCCCTGGGCTTGCTGGATGCTACTTTCAAAATTCATCCACTTTAAGAATTTGGCTTCGCTGGTCACTCTAAAAATTCAGCCACAGCAGTGGCTTTAAGATCTGGCCACGATGGTTGCTTTAGGAATTCGGAATATCGGAGCTCCAGATGTTAGGTGACATCGGCATCTGAAGAGGAAACTGAATGGAGGTATTCTGCCTTTGCAGCATTACAGCATAACTTTTTCCCCCTTCAAAATAAAATAAATCTGTGTGTATGTAAATATATATATATATATATATATATATATGTGTGTGTGTAAGTGTATCTGCGTGATTGACAGTGTGCCTGTGTTACTGTTTATAAGTGTGTCTGAGTCACTGTCAGTGTCTGTAAGTGTGACTATCTGTGTGTCTGGAAATATGACTGTGTTTAAGTGTGACTGGATGTCTGTAAGTATGAGTATGTGTAAGTGTGTGTATATATCTGTGTGTTTGACAGTGTGCCCTTGTTAAGTGTGTCTGTGTGACTGTCTGTGTCTGTAAGTGTGACTGCAACTGTGTCTGTAAGTGGGACTGTCAGTAAGTGTAACTGTCTGTAGGTTTAATTGTATGTGTGTCTGTTAATGTGACTGTCTATAAGTGTGTCTGTAAATTTGACTGTGTGTGTGTAAATGTGTCTGTGTATCTGTAAGTGTGACTGTGTGTCTGTAAGTATGACTCTGTGCCTGTAAGTGTGTCTGGGTGTCTGTAAGTGTGACTGTTTGTAATTGTGTCTGTGGGTCTGTATGTGTAACTGTGTGTAAGTATGTCTGTAAGTGTGACTGTGTGCAAGATGCAGTTGAGGCCAGCATGAGTGTGCAATGTTGCAGCATTTTGCAGCATGCACAGTGCATGAGTCTGATAGACGTCCACTGTGCTGAGGCAAGTCCTGTAACTGCAACCCAAGAGCTAGAGTAAGTGCTGGAGCAAGTTCTGTGAGTTCAGTTGATGTGCTGGGGTAAGTCCTGAGTGTTGGGGCAACTCCTGAAAGTAAATCTTGGTGCTGGTGTGAGTACTGGGTTCTGGAGCAAGTCTGGTGAGTGCAATCTGCATGATGGGATAAGCCCTGTGAGTGCAATCTGCATGTTGGGGTAAGTTCTGTGAATGCAATCTGCATACTAGTGTAAGTCATGGGTGCTGGGGCAAGTCCTATGAGTGCAATCTGGGTGCTGGTTTCAATTCATGGGCAAGGTCTGTGAGTGCAATATGGGTGCAGGGGTAGGTTATGGGTGCTAGACAAGTCCTGTGAGTGCAATCTGGGGGCTTGGGTAAATCAATATATCCACCCAGTATGTTCACAAGTTTATATCACACACACACTTTCCTTATATATACCCCTACAAAGGGCAATTCAACATAACCTTGTGTATATACAGGGCGTATATATTGCCCTGTGCATTGGGTTTAAATCAGGGCAGAGTGTGAAATATAACCCTGTGTACATATGGGGGTATATACTGCAATCTTATCTATAAATAATACACTCTTAAAATGTGCTTTAACATGCATGGTGAACAAGAAACTAATATGATGCTATAGGGCTGGTATGCAGTTATTTCCAGGGATGGTTTTTATCCCCAGTCAGGCACTCCTGAACACATAAGGCCCGCCCTGGTCATATAAAGTATAAACAATGTAAATGCATTATATACGGTGATTTAGGACATGGCACAATGTTTTGTTGCCAAATTAAAACATTAGCACTGTAAGATTTGCAGAAAATTGAACAATGCCAAAACTTTGCAAATGAGAACATAAGCAAACTAAAAGTTATGATCATTTATACCTGCCTGTTATTTTATGCAGTGGAGCAAGCAAAAGCAGCTACCATAATATGAACAAACCTGCAGTAAACTACCCAATACATAAACTGATACATGATATACTTATGCAAAGTTAGCATATTGGATAACATAGCTCTTACTACAAAAAAGAGAGAGAAGATCAACTGCACTGAACAAATTAAAAATGTCACTATCACAACCTATTTCCAAAGCAATTCTCTAATTTCACTCTCATCTATATATCCTAGTGGAGACATTATGCATACAGCTTTAATATGGGTCTTGGATACTGTACAAATATGCCAACAATTGTATTAATTGGCCTAATGCAAGGTGGTTGGGCACAGTTGGGGAAAGTGTCAGTGTAGGGAGAATCCCCACCAAGTAAGACTGTCTGCGCAATTAGCTATCTGAACTCTAACCCTTCTAGAATAATTAATGAATAACAGAGGGGATCAAGACAAAGACACAAAGTGATTTGGTGGGTGCTAGCAAGTAATACATCAAAGAATGTTGGTAATTGGCCCTGTGGCTTTCATTCTTTGCCCTATTTCTTTCAATTCATTGACTCAAAATAATAGGTTCAGGTTCATTATCAACAGGTTTAAGCTGTAAGAGTACAACACTTCAACAAAGCTATGATTGTAACTGGACTAGTGGCTAAGAAAAGAGTTTGAGACCAAATCCCACTGCCTTAAAAGGGAAAGTGTTAAAAGTAAAGGTGCCTATATTTGAACAAGGCACCTGTAAAATTTTAAGTTGTCAAAGGAAGTCATCATTACAATGCTGGAATACAGCTGGTATGGACAGGTATGTATTATGTTTTCTATTTGCTAGATAAAAAAATGTTTTGTGTATGTAACATAATTGTGCCGTTGTAAGCATTTTTCTGGTCTTCATGGGTGTAAAACACAAAACTGAAGGGTATGTTTAGTCTAATCTGTACTTTACTTTTTACTTGATACAATAATTTATTTACAAACTGTTTTATGGCGGATTACTTATTTGCATTGCACACACATGATGATACTATTAACACACACCAAGCAAATATATAAACATTAATATATATATATATATATATATATATATATATTGTAGTGCTTGACAAAGGGCGGTGTAACTGCCAAACGTCACTATGTTATGATAAATAAACTGACTTAACATTGTTACAAAGTCCCGTGAGTGCAATCTTATTTTGATTGGAGGAGTTACATATTTAGACAGACCAGCACCCGGGCATTTCAACATTGTGACGGGAGTAAAGTTGAGTGCTTAAACAATTTGGGGATATATATATAAATATATATATATAGTAAGAAGTAATCCGCCATAAAACAGTATATATATATAATGTTTTGTTTGTGATACTCTTTTGCAAGTTTGTAGAAGCCCTTGATCCTGGTAAAATTAAAATTGGTAATGTAATGCATTTTACTTAGGTGTTTATATTTTTAGCTCATAGTTTTATTTGTATTTATAGTTTTAAGCTGAGGGATATTTTGTAACATGAAATGTTGGATGCAAAGTATATAAACGTGATTTTTTTCTGTTATCTTGGTAAATGTATTGGCCCTGGATTAGAATTAAAAACGTAAGTGCGGATTAAATATGCGTTTTTAATGATATAATATGGGGGAAAATGTATTTTATTCACTAATTATACATTATTTGGATGTGCCCTTCTAAAAGTAACCTCTATACTTTTTAGCCAAAAGGCTAACACATTCTTAGTAATGCAAGGTGCTTAGACATTTACTTAGCTAAGTAATATAATATCTACAACTAAAATATTCTATAGAGCTAATTTATATTTCTTCCATTTATATAAAACACTAAAGTTAGTTAATAGAATATAATGTGTTCACTTGAAAAACACTGCTTACATTGATGTGTACGAGGAAAAAACTATCATAGTTAGTCACAGAATATACAAAAAAAATGTCCTTTAGAATGAATTAAAAATATTTTTGATTTTAACATATTTAAACAGTATAATAATTTAATCCTTATTAGATTAGAAGAACGCATATTACAGCATACACGAATGTTCTCATCTAAATTATTGCTCCATAATGCAATTTCCTTATTTTGAGAAAATAATTATTTAAGTGAATATACAGTGACACAGCTATAAATGAATACTGAATCATAATGTTTGAATGTCAAATCTGAAAACTGGTTAGTCATGCACATGAAGGTAAAACTTGCATTAACAGAGACTGACGATAAATTTTACTAAGCAACATTCGCCATCATTTCATTTTTAAATGGCTTTACTAAGCAACCTTCTCCGTCGTTTCATTTTTAAATGGCTTTAAATGTATTATACACAGTATTTTACAATATCAAGATTTAAATACACAGAGATAAATTATTTATATGTCATGGAACCAAATGAATGAATAAGGGAACAAACATGCATAAAAGAATAGTAGACAATAAACAACATATTGGATTCTAGGCTCTTACCTGCTGTAGTCAATGTAAATCAGGCAATGATCATTAGAAATATTACATTAAATATATATATATATATATATATATATATACAGTCAACTTATTTATGGTGAATTTACCACCACAAATGATGATTAAAAAAAGGATAATAACTATTAATTTGTTTTATATGAAAAAGAGCATTTAATACTGTATGATTTCATCAACTCAATTCTGTCATCTTTACATCTTTACATTTATTTACTAAGAATTGCAGAAGTCGATTCCATGTATACTGAAACACATTTAAAGAAATGTAATCAATTGCCTCTAACCATCACAAAATGTATTGTATATCTTGCATATTGCTTTTTATTTGATCGCTGATTTGATTAGTTGCTGGATTCAGTCATGTGCTTTGGTATCATTTTGGACTGTGATATTTTCCCATAAGACAAATACTAAAAATCGTGATAACTTAAAATTGTGCTAACTAGTTAATTAAAAAATCCAATTAAAGATAAAAAGCTGTAGATGAACATGGCTCTGTGTTTCTGCCTGGGGGAAGTTTAGCTGACACATACCCCTAGATTATAAAACAAAAGCAGAAGAACTTAGTTGAGAAAGATGAAGACATCTAGTGAACTACTCTAAACAAACCAGCTCTGTTGAAAACTGTCATCATAGTTACAACCAATAGTTTAGACAAAAGGTTACCCTGTACAAACCATCACTGTCCAAGTGTGTCCCTATAATGCTGGACAATAAAAAGTTTTTTTTAAGGGCCATATATATTTAAGAAAGTTTTGTTGCAAATCCCCAATCATTACATCTTTTAACTGTAGTTAATATGTTCAATAGAGTTAAACAGAAAATAGCCTCTGTTTTGGAAGAGGTAGCCGTCACTTTAACCCTTTAAGGACCAGGGATTTTCCTGGGCCAAGGACCAGAGCGTTTTTCAATTTTTTTTACTAGATTTTAGTATTAAAAAAACATATAAAAGAGGAATTTTTTGAGGAAAAAAAAGTTTTTCCCCATTATTTTCCTAATACGGTAATAAGCTACACAACTAGTGCAACACTAACCCACTTATCCCCCCTAATTAACTAAATAATAAAAAAAGAAAAATATTAGTTCCCAAACCCCCCTAAACAAAAAAGACAGAAAAAAAACTCTGAAGAGTGCGATGTCAGATCCGTAAAAATCGTGCAACAGGCATGCAGGGGTTGCATTTTATTAAATAAATATATTAAAATTACCTTTATAAATTGTAAAAATAAAAAAATGTGTTAAAAAAAAACTAAATGAGGGCCATAAAGTGGAAAGAAACTGATCACAGTATAAAAAACTGTGATCAGCAATGAAAGGGTTAATTTTTTGTAATTTTTTTTACCTCTGTGTATGTTTATTTATTTTTATTTACAGATCACTCTCTGTGCTTCACTATAAGCATGTGAAGCACAGAGAGTGAATTAGAGGCAAAGTCAGTGTGTGAACACACTGACTTTGCATCTAATTTGCATGTTATCGCGGTGATCACTCAATCACCGTGATCACATGCCCGGAAATCCACTGATCGGGTCCAGGAGCTTTGCCTCGGGTGCGAGGCTTAGCCCTGGACCCGTTGCAGACTAGCTGGTGGTGCGCACGGAGCGCACCGCCGGCTAAACTGCATGACGAGTTAACTCGTCATAAGGTCGCTAATGCTGCGGCTCTTATGACGAGTTAACTCGTCATAAGGTCGCGAAGGGGTTAAACTAAACTAGTATTTTTTACTTGAAAATGCAACAGTGACAGAAACTGGATTGTAGCTTTGCACAAGGTATGCAATGTACATTCTTCTAATTATAAGACACTGGGTGAATTAGGAATTTGGTGTAAATGGGTGCCAATAAAAATGTTTCAAGAATAAGGAAATGTTAGCAATGAGTAGCAGAAATGATACCAGAGGGTGGTGTTTTATACCAAAATAAAATTGTTACATTGAAGTGAAATAGAACTCTTTTAAACTAACTGTTTACGCTACATATTTCTTGACCTCTTTTCTGTTAGTATGTGTACCAAAAACACCCTGTGCTAGGCCCTGAGTGAGGCCTTACTCAATTGTGAACATTATGGAACCCATTTAGTGCTGAATTAACATATTCAAGAAAATAATATGTTAGTTTACTGATCTAATAATGAATATTACAAAGGCACATTTAATTGTATTAATCATTTGCAACAGTGTATCTTGCCGCACTATTATCAGTGATAGATATAAAGGGGGTTTTAGTATACACCTTGCCTTTTCAGCATATACCTTCTACAAGGACCCTCAATGTTTTGGTTTACATCTTTTGTAAGGACATTGTGGAGAAAGGTGTAAACTGAAAAGTCAGGGGTGTCTGCCATGAACTGCTAATAATAGATAACATACATTGTTGCAACTTTTACACATTATGTGTAGACATAATTGTGATTGTTGTTTAAATGTGAGTAACATGTATTTTAAATTATTTTGTAATGATGCAGCATATAGATGTTGATGAACAATTTTTTAGATGTGCCTTTGAAATTTTTAAAATTGTATTCTATATGCACTGTAAGTATCTGTGAAACTTGAGTGCACTAATTAACTAATACAATACTATTGTAATTATGGTGCACCTTAGTGCTCTCTTGCATTAACTCATTATTCCTCTGACATATTTACAATGAATAATCAACTGTATATATTATAAATGACGATTATGCTCATCTATATGGTGCTGACTAATAGCACAGATTTTATACAGTATAGGTTTACACTTCCAATCACAAATTTCATAACTTTTACCCATTTGCATATTTGCAAAAACACAACAAATATTACATTTACTAATTTGGGCACTCACATACAGCTCTACAAATGGTTACTGTACTTTATTCATTGAATCATTAAGGGCCTATTAAGGATCTCGTCAGCTTTAACTCCTGTGGTGCTGCATCTTCAATTTCTGAGCCTCTGGAGTTAGTTTCATTCTGTCTAGTGCCCATGAACCCCACTGGACACCTAGTTTGTATATTTTGTGTTTCTTTGTCAAAGGACCCACTTGCTTTGTTAATGGACTCACTTCTTTTCATAAAGTGCCTGTTCTTCTACTTACATGCATAAATATTTATAATATAATTCCCTTACAGATAATTCTACATTGTTTAGAATTATCTTTCCTATAGCTCACTTCTTGCTCTTCTCTCTTAGTCTTACACTCTGTGTCAATCAATTTCTCACAGTCTCTCAGTTTCAAACACCCACTTCAACAGAAGATATATCCTACACATTAAAATAGTATACGCATAAATAGTATCCAGGGCCTGAATGCCTTGTCTTCCTTTTAGGCACAATAGACAGTGAGGCACTAAGTTGTCATTATAGAAAGGGGAGTTTTTTGTAATATAATTTGACCAACACATTATTCAGCACATCATGGCCACTTATCTTATGATAATGGGATGATGATGTAACATCATACAGATTCTGTTGGCACAGAAGGCAAGATGGTGATGCCTCATTTTAGTGCAACCTATTCCACCCATGCTAATGCTTTATTTTGGGCACAGTTCACCAATTTTGCGCCTTATTAATTTTTCACTGGTATCCTTCCCACAAAGCTCTTTACTTTTTTTTAGTACAAGGGGCAGTTGTCTTGGACCGATAATTATCTGTGATATAGATCTGGCCCTGCAGATGTATACAAGTCCATGAATGAATAAAAGCAACATTTTTAATGAGTGACATTTTAGCATCCTAAGCATGTACTATTTGCTTATTATATTTTCTTTTTGTTGCAAAATTCTAAATTCAAACATTGAGCGCAATGTTTGAGGGGTAAGCTACACCATATACCTAAAATGTAATTTTATACTGTTTTTTTTTAAGCATATGGGATATATGCATATATGTGACAGTATTCTACATTCCAAAATAAACATAATCTACAATTAATACTACATACATCTCAAACATTACATTTTTTAATATTTGTTCTAAAATATTTTCCATAATATTAATTTTAATATTGAAATTTTATTGATATGTCAGTACACAATTTTAATTGTATATTCATATAATTTTTTTCCCAATTTTAATATGTAAAGCTAAAAAATATAGCCAGAAACCATAGAAATATATATCAATGTATTTGTATTTATTAATGTTCCAGTGACCTTGAGAATGTCCCCCCTTTTCTCCCTGTATTACTGTTATCATAAATTAAATTGTAGTCTTTGTACTGTCAGAGAACATGTATGAAAAACTGTTATATTGCCTTGGAAATTGTACTTTCAGAAAAGCTTTGTCTGCGCTGTACAATAAAAAAAAAAAAAATATTATTATTTACTAATCCTCACAATTTACTGAGGCATATTTTCTGTTTGCTTATCTGCTAAATGCAGAGGTATGGACTCTATACAAAAACAGACTTTAATCTTTGTCAGTTATTATCTACGCACTTCCATAGTGATCGGTGCACATTAGGGAGAATACAACATTCTATGAAGCCTATTTTTTTTTAAAAATATGTACTAAGCTGAGTTTGAAGGAGATTAGTCATACATTTTCAAAATAAGATTTTTACCATATTAGAGATTACATAACATCATAAATAGCTCTATTCAGAAACAGTCAACAAAGTCAGATGGACACTAGAAAGTTCTTACAAATTCAATAAAAGGACTGATTCACAAGGCATTGAAAATGTACTTTCGCTTGATGTGGATAAGACTATTCTACTTTAGGTTTACAGTGTTTACTAGCACAGATAAATATAGTTACATTGAATGTAAAAATACTTTCCTTTGTGTTTTCCAATCTGCTTATTAATATTGCCTGAAGTAATTAAAAATACTAAGGGTTTTTTGAATCCCTAGTACTCTAAAATCTAAAAATATAATTGTAAACATGATGGAAGTCATAATGAATTCAAAGAAATACAATTAAAAATACTAAAGGGGTTATGAATCTCTAGTAAATTCAAATCCATAAATATAACTGTATACATGATGGAAGTCATAATGAATTCAAAGAAATAGCTAAGAATAGCATTTTTAGAATGTCACATGGCCCTATAACTTTGGGTGCAAAACATTCCTTGGATCTATGTCCTCTGTAAAGACTCCAAAAGAATAATGTCACTTTCTCAGTGGATAAACATGGAAGGTTAATCCTACATATTAATAGGACTATGCAATCATGTGATACATTTAAAAAATAAACACATATAATGGTTGGAAAGATAATCCATTCTATATACAATCTTTTCATAAACCAGTCCTGGTTTCCCAAAGCAGATCAGTCCTGAATGTATAATCATAGAGATGTGCCTCCCTCTAAAAAAAAAAAAAAACAGTTAAACAAAATATGTGCCAAAACATGGGCTATTGATATGTGCATCCTATATAAATGTAGTCCAAAGATTATTTAAAAAGGAACACAAAATAACAATGCAATGTGGGCAGGTCAATACATATTGTAGAAGCAAAATTATGTCACTCAGTGCTTGGGGAAGACCATGCACTTTGTGTACTTTGCGTATAAGAGTCTTGTGTATAAGACTCTAAATCAGGGGTCACCAACCTTTTTGAAACTGAGAGCTACTTCATGGGTATTGAGTCATACGAAGGGCTACCAGTTTGATACGCTTTTCTGAAATAACAAATTTTCTCAGCTTGCCTTTAGTTATACATTATTAATAATACTAATCTATGTGAAGACACTAATCATGTAAATGATTTCTCACAATAATTAGCAACAATGACAATAAGGAGGGAAACATATCGATATTCAGCACTTTAATCCGAGTAATTGTTACATTTTTAGATGATCACTTACATCACTACATTTCATAGGAAAAACTCGGGAGACTTTTTGCTGGCTAGCAGAATAGGTTTTTACTACCGTTCCCATGATGTCACACATACACACAGTCACACATAAATAGACAGTCACACACACATACATTTACAGACACCCTTATACACAGCCACACACACAGCCACCTTTACACACACACTGTCAGATGGCCACCCTTACACACACTGTCACACTCACACACATACATAAATACACACACAGCCACCCTTACATGCACTGTCACACTCACACACACATAAATACACACACAGCGACCCTTACACACACACATAAATACACACACAGCCACCTTTACACACTTAGACACAGGATACACTTACACAGACAGTATTTTGCCATTTAATATGCCAGGATTTTGCCCCTCAATATGCCATTCTTTTCCCATTTAGTATGCCAATATTTTCCCCCTCAATATGCCATTTAATATGCCAGTAATTGAGGGAATTACCATTTAAAAAAAACCTGAGTCAGCCCTCTTACATCAGGGCTTGCTTTCTCTCTCACATTGGCACTAACAATACACCTATGCTTGGCGGTAAAAAGAGTCATAGCCAGGGAGTGGAAGCAAGACAAAGATTTTGACTGGAGATATATAGAGAGGCAATTAATGTACCAAATTAGGATGGAAAGAGGTGTTGTCCAACTGATAACTATTCCATAAAAAATTCAAATGTGGAGTGATTGGCGAGAGCAGTTGAGGATGAGGAAGAGGGGCCCTACCCCAGTTAGAGAGCCTAGAAGACTGATTGTTTGACTCCATCAACTGTATGTTTTTGTTTTGTTTTGTAAAGTGTGTTTTTTTTAGATGTGCATAGCAATAATCATGACAACAAGGAAGTGCAAAATAGTATTAGGAATTTAATTATGGTCCTAACCTGAGAGACATTGTAATACAGGGTAAAATAATGGCATCAATGTTGTCTATGATATTGTCATGGTTTTATGTTTTGTATGTTTTGCATATTTAGAAAATAAAAAGGAAAATAAATAAATTCCAGTTTGTAATAAGTATATACACACACACATAAACAACAACACAAAGCAAAACAAACATTTCTGGCACCAGACATATGGGTGGTGAGAGGTTTATTTTAGATTAATCTTGTAGCCTAGCTCATCAGTATTCACACACGTCTTTAATTAGGTCACAACTCGAGTCGACCCATTTTGTTTTACAGTTTGTCTTAATCTACATCTTTCCATTTTAAATTGATAGTTTTTCATAAGCATCAAAGCAATCAAGGAATATAGTTCTAGAAACCTACTGTACTTAAATTAGCAGGACAAGTAATTTGTATGTTGTGTGTTATATTGGGAAATAATAAAAACGGTTTTATGGTTTTCAAAAATACTGCACTTCTTTACATATAATAGCATGACAAATCAATTGGGCACATTTTCTAAGATAAATGCTTTTTTAAAGACAATGCTCTTTTTACATAGCATTTATCAGATCTTCATATTTAGTAAACTAGCTCCAGCTGCTTAAACAATTCTAGCATTGTGCTCTACTCCCTTTTAGAGACACTAAGTATTGATGGCTCTCTGAAGTACTTGAACTCCAGACAGGCCCTCATAGAGAAAAATGTAAAGGCTATTTACAAGCACCTATAAAACTGTGGCTTATGACCAAACTTCTTCTAAATACTTGACTCTAAAATTAAGTCTGCTAAAACAAAAAGGCTGTTTGTGGCTATCACCCCATAGGCCTGGGTGCTCCCCAAAAGAGATCCATCTTTTCGTAATCATCTGCATCCAACACGTGAGTTTCTTAGAAGATTAACAGAGACCCACTTTAATATTACACCTCAGAATAGGTTCTGAAACTCCAATGTTTAGTTGAGGCTGTTAGCGTGGGACTTATACTTAAAGAAAGCCAAATAAATGCATTTCACCTGTCCAAGGATAGGTTTAGTCTCCTCTTCCAGAGAAAACTAGGCCTCATTATTGCAAGGCTGTGGCCTTACTGCATATATAATTTCTCAGGTGGGCTCACTGGCCTAACCCTAACACACTTGGAACAGGTAGGTAAGTGATCAGTATCCTATTGAATGAGTGTTTCATTTTGCACATTTCCCATTGCCTCATCCTCCTAGCATCAAAAGATTTTTTTCTCTGGGTTAACAGAGCTCTCAGCATCACAGGACCCTATCCCTTCATTAACCTAAGCATTACAGATCATCCCCAGTTGTGGCTCCTCAGCCTATCCATAATTCCATGTTCACTAGTCTGTAGGAGGTGAAATAGCATGTGTTCAGTCTCTCTTCAGCATTCAGGAAAGCAGGATGCCGAGGAGAGACTGAACGCACGCTATTTCAGCTCTGTCATCGAGGAATTGTTTCTGTGCTGCTCTGCTAGATTTTAAAATTTTTGTTTTATTCACATTAAAGCCACCTTCTTTTTATACCAGCCTTACGGTGGATCTCCGCTTACTATTATTCCTGAAACAGCATCCTAGGCTTGATTAAAGCCCATATTGCACCATGATTTGAAGGAGCATCACTTGTGAATATCTAGTGATATATATTTTTTATTCTGGGCTAAAACTTTATCACACTACCTATGGGTATATTATTTTAGTACAGTGAGAAGTAAAGACCACTCTGCAGTGTACATCATACAGTGTATTTTGAAGTAAGTGGGTCTGTGATTAAAGCACCAGTGGTAGCTGTATGGTTTGGGATTTACATCCTTGTGCAGGGTTTTACCCAGGTTTGACTAGCACTGGTCACCTCTTATTCTAAGAGGTGCCACTGCAGCAAGGTTTTGGTGTTCTCCAGTTATCTCTTATGTTTTTCTAGTTTCTCGTGGCAATAGCTTCTTGTGGATTTTTCAAGTGATCTGACTTGCCTGCCTGGCCTGCGTAGTCCTGATAGTAATGGACAACAGTAACTCTATAAATCTTCTTATAGATTTCTTCTGATTATGTATTGTCTGGTCTTCAATCAACAGCGGTAAGTGGAACTGCCAATGCTTAGCCAGCATTGCAATAATATAGAAGATTATCAGGATCTATTTATTTGGCATCTGCCTCATAGGAGGGATAGGTTACTGGATTTCTCTTGGCCTACATGGTGGCAGATGGTTGGATGAAACAGAAGGAGGTTAACCTGTGTAAAGTTAAAAAGTTTAATTTATTCAATAAATAATTTACACTCAATATAAATAGTTTAATATATTATGATTTAAAAAGGAGGTACTACCAACCTATTTGCAAGCAATTTTGGTTGTTTTTCAACATGATGTCAAATTATATAGCAGTTATAGAGTTTTGTTTAGAAAATATGGAATGAGCATTTGGACACAAAAAAATAAAAAAACAAAATGTAATGTCAATATGTGTTCCACTTCTCTTGGCATAATCTAGGGTCTTATTAATATTTAAAATACGTCTTTTAAAAAAGAAATGCAGGAGTAAAAAACATCAGTGTTATCCTTACTTTATAATTGAAAGATGTTCATTTGCAGATGCAACTAAAACCAAACTCTTCAAGGATCCTCCAATAAAATATATTTCTAATCTAACAGTACTGTACAGAGTCTCCCATTAACTTCAATAACCCTGGTAATAAGTTGTTTTTTAAAGTTCTATCTTCTCAGCTTCTACAATGCACATATTGATGGCAGGCTTTGCTACTTTAACTGACCCAAGAGCCTTTTCTGCATCTTTTAACTTCAATAATGTAATCGTTTTCTAGTTTCAAACTGTGTTTAAAAACAACTTCAAAAAATGATGAAAAAACAAGTTGACCTTCTTGAACAATTATGACTTAAGCCATCTCTTATGAGATGTCATGGCTGACCCGTTTTAATTCACTGTAACTGTAGACTCTGTTTCAGTTTTAATTACATATCTGTAGGCTATTTAGTCTGTAGGATTCGGAGCCAAGTGAAATGGCTTTTGTCGGTTACTTTGAAGATGCAATACAATGATTAAACTATCTTTTCTATGAAGTACAAGTACAGCATATTTATGCTTTTCACTTTTCACTTTAGGAAAATGAATTTAAATTTCCAATTATTACATATTAAATAATGACTAAAAGGCAGCGCTAATTGCTTGCATGCTGTTAGCTTTTAAATCAAATTATTTCTACTTGAAAAAGCGAGTGGTGTAAAACTCAGTTAGCTGTTCTTTCATATGACTTAAATGTAATAGTATATTATAACAAGGTAAGAACCTAAATTGTTCATGGTGATTCTAGCAGGTCTTTAACTAGGCTTACATTTATTGGTGAAAATTATTATAATAGAATGTTTTGTATTTTGCTTATCATTTTTTATCTTCATTTTTGTACCGAGCTAAATTAGGGAGTTACATGGAAATTTCAAACAATGCACACATGCAATCTGTTTTAATAGCCCAAGATAAGTTATTGTTTTGTAACTTCTTTCTTTTCTATCTGGTCTTGGAGGAGAACACATGCAGTCTATCTTACTGTATCTAAACACAGGAAATAGGTTGTTAGCTGGTACACCTTAAGATCACGGTGTAGTGAACAAAATATATTTTTTATGGCACTAGATAAAAAATTTAGCTTTCTCTAATTAAATTAAATGGAAATGCTTTGATGGAAGAATGCATAGAAAATATTGTATTATACCCTCTTTGCTCCAAATAGCTATAACAGGGAGCAGACATGATGATCAGATCTTCCTTCCTGTGACCCAAGATGAAGAAGGATCTGGTCCAAGATTCTAAACATTTCAATCATCTGATAAAGCTATATGGACCAAAGTGGTATTTGGACCTTATAAGCTGTGCATCATAAGTATTGGAAGTTGGATTTGGAGTTCCTGACCATGACTTTGATACTTGGACACTGCCATGATTAAACTCCATAGGCTTCCATCTTACCCCTGGGCATGCTACACATATTTTGTAGTATTGCTCTGTTTCATAAGGGGAATTTACCGGGTTAGAGACAGCTCACATTTATTTAGAATATTCAAAAACTTATTCCAAACAGATTAGGAAATGATAAATAAACATATATATATAGACATTACTTCAAATTAAAACATAAATCAATGATTATGTGTGTGTATATATATATACAGGGAGTGCAGAATTATTAGGCAAGATGTATTTTGGAGGATTAATTTTATTATTGAACAACAACCATGTTCTCAATGAACCCAAAAAACTCATTAACATGAATATTTTTGGAAGTAGTTTTTAGTTTGTTTTTAGTTTTAGCTATTTTAGGGGGATATCTGTGTGTGCAGGTGACTATTACTGTGCATAATTATTAGGCAACTTAACAAAAAACAAATATATACCCATTTCAATTATTTATTTTTACCAGTGAAACCAATATAACATCTCAACATTCACAAATATACATTTCTGACATTCAAAAACAAAACAAAAACAAATCAGTGACCAATATAGCCACCTTTCTTTGCAAGGACACTCAAAAGCCTGCCATCCATGGATTCTGTCAGTGTTTTGATCTGTTCACCATCAACATTGCGTGCAGCAGCAACCACAGCCTCCCAGACACTGTTCAGAGAGGTGTACTGTTTTCCCTCCTTGTAAATCTCACATTTGATGATGGACCACAGGTTCTCAATGGGGTTCAGATCAGGTGAACAAGGAGGCCATGTCATTAGATTTTCTTCTTTTATACCCTTTCTTGCCAGCCACGCTGTGGAGTACTTGGACGCGTGTGATGGAGCATTGTCCTGCATGAAAATCATGTTTTTCTTGAAGGATGCAGACTTCTTACTGTACCACTGCTTGAAGAAGGTGTCTTCCAGGAACTGGCAGTAGGACTGGGAGTTGAGCTTGAATCCATCCTCAACCCGAAAAGGCCCCACAAGCTCATCTTTGATGATACCAGCCCAAACCAGTACTCCACCTCCACCTTGCTGGCGTCTGAGTCGGACTGGAGATCTCTGCCCTTTACCAATCCAGCCACGGGCCCATCCATCTGGCCCATCAAGACTCACTCTCATTTCATCAGTCCATAAAACCTTAGAAAAATCAGTCTTGAGATATTTCTTGGCCCAGTCTTGACGTTTCAGCTTGTGTGTCTTGTTCAGTGGTGGTCGTCTTTCAGCCTTTCTTACCTTGGCCATGTCTCTGAGTATTGCACACCTTGTGCTTTTGGGCACTCCAGTGATGTTGCAGCTCTGAAATATGGCCAAACTGGTGGCAAGTGGCATCGTGGCAGCTGCACGCTTGACTTTTCTCAGTTCATGGGCAGTTATTTTGCGCCTTGGTTTTTCCACACGCTTCTTGCGACCCTGTTGACTATTTTGAATGAAACGCTTGATTGTTCTATGATCACACTTCAGAAGCTTTGCAATTTTAAGAGTGCTGCATCCCTCTGCAAGATATCTCACTATTTTTGACTTTTCTGAGCCTGTCAAGTCCTTCTTTTGACCCATTTTGCCAAAGGAAAGGAAGTTGCCTAATAATTATGCACACCTGATATAGGGTGTTGATGTCATTAGACCACACCCCTTCTCATTACAGAGATGCACATCACCTAATATGCTTAATTGGTAGTAGGCTTTCGAGCCTATACAGCTTGGAGTAAGACAACATGCATAAAGAGGATGATGTGGTCAAAATACTAATTTGCCTAATAATTCTGCACTCCCTGTATATATATATATATATATATATATATATATATATATATATATATATATATTCACTGAAGAGTCCCATTACAGACAAAACAGCTGTCCATGAATGGTTATTTCTGCACCAGGCAATGTTTAAAGGCTGTCTTGTACAGTGGGTATTTACTCAAAGTAGTCCAGGTAAAAAGTGAATATAGAGGCAAAAAGGTGATGCTTATTAACCATATTTGCATATGCCTACCCAGAATCCTTTGTAATGGTGGTAGCACTGCAAGTTTAGGTTGTATGTGCCTTCTGCCATGTCTAGTGTGTGTAGATGTATGTTTAATAATGCCCCTGCTACACTCGTAAAATTTTAATTGGAGGGGTTTTCCCATCACCTTTACCCCCACCATAACTTGTGTGTGCATCTCGTATTGCTCTAACACTCAAGCAGAATGCCAGTAACTCACTGACCTTGAGGCACCCTCACTATATGGAGTAAAACCTCCTGCTGCTATTGGGGAGAGTTTTATCCAAGAAAGTTAGATGCAGTATTCATACAGGTTTGAGCAGTACTTTGTGTGCTCTCAAGTGTTTAAATCTGTTGGAAGTGAATAAACCTTTAGTGCTATAGAGGAACAACAAGAAGCTTATGGACTGAAAAATGTGGCTGAGGAAGTGCTAAAAATCTATTTAACATGCAAAGGAGAGTGATCCTATCTATTCTAGACTATCCAAAGAGAAGCATCTATGACACCACTTTATTTGGACAAGGCATTTATCAAGAATTTGTAAGAGCTCTACGTGACCATGTTGGAGATAAAGAACAAAAAGGCATTGCATTAGAAATGTAGTCTTTACTGCAGTAAGGATGTACTGACATTCCTTAATCAGCACTGCAAACAAGTTTAATATGTCAGAAAGATCCATAATGAGTTTGGAATATGGATGGCAAACTGTAATTTAAAAGTTGTTTTTAAGAAAGACAAACAGAGTAGAGGAACACTGCTCCCTTAGAACAGAACTACAGATATACAGGTGGAAAAAAGAGCACCCCCCTTAGAAATCCAAATGAGGCTGCAAGAAGCATCAGGAAAAAACAGCAGACTGAAGTAGCCTATGTGGTAGAGAGCCAAATTGATGCTGGAATACCCGTAAAAAAAATTATCATTGTTGTCATGGAGACACCTAAAACACCAAAGAAAATTGTGCATTGCTGACATCAAGATTACGTGGAAAAAGACAAAGCCAAGTCAGAGTCTAAACCAGCCATGCCACAAAGGGAAAGTCCTTTGCTATGGCGATGAAAGAGGCACAGTTAATGAGTTCTCCTGTTCTACCTAGTATACCTACCTTTTCTCCTTTAAGGAGGAATGCAGGGGACAGTCTAGACTTGCCATGGACATCTTGTCAACAACAAGACTCCTATTTAAGTTCTGAGGAAAGTTTTGAGACCGATTATATAGAACAGGTAATAGAGTGATATTTTAATTGATTTTTCTCTTTTTATTTAATAAAAATAGGTCTGCAGGGGTTGCCATTCATTTTAAAAGGTAACTTTTACTTGGAAATTTGGTCACTATAGTGACCTGTCTGCCCCTTTTTTTGGCAACATGTCTCCATGTTTATCCCCACCTCTTGTTTTTGCATTGACCCTCTTACTGTTCTTTCTTTTTCCCTTCAATTCACTTATAGACTTTCGGCTTATTGAATACATGTAATACTACTGGCTTTCTATAAACCGAACTAGAGTCCCCATTAATAAGAAATTCTTATGAATGGGGACTCTATTTCGGTTTATAGAAAGCCAATAGTATTACATGTATTCCATAAGCCGAAAGTCGGGTCCCCATTGACTTCAATGGGGTTCGGGGTCAAGTTCGGGGTCAAGTTCGACCCCGAACCCGGACTTTTTTACGAAGTTCGGCCGAACCCACCGAACCCGAACATCCAGGTGTCCGCTCCACACTATTAAAGAGTGTATCAAGGATAAGCCTGAGTTTCAGGTAACCACCTGGATAGAAAAACACTGTTCTTCCAGGATAGAAGATGGCAATATTAAAAACAGTTTTGAAGAACAACACAAATTTTGGAATGAACCAAAAACCCTCAAATTGTAATATAGTGCGATCTGGTCCGTAATGGGGCCAGATCAAGGGTTTGGACCCGAATTGTTTTTTTTTTTACCCTTCCACCCACTCAATGGCTGTTGTAATGAAAAATGTACACAGTACTTTTAAAGAAAAAAATAATAAGCAAGCAAGTATAAGGGAAAAAGGACAGTTAAACAGATATCAAAAGGCACTTTTTAATGGAAAAAAATATGCTAATTTGTTTAATGACTCTTTAGAAAAACTCAGTTGTTTTGATAGAGATAATAAAACCTTGCTAAGTAGACTTTTAAATGCAAGATAGATTTTAGATACCATTTAAAGGTTTTAATCTGACAAAGTACCTGGCCAGGATGGTCCACCTATTGAATTTTACATAACTTTCTATGATACTTTTATGACTTGTTTTATTTGCTTTCAGACATGCTTTATTCCCAGTTTAATCCCAGTTTGTGACTATGTCAAAATTTTAGGCGAAGTTTTAAATACTCCCTATTCAACCTGTGTGAAGATTATCATTTTAGAAAAGTTAATTGTTTTATATGCATTGCACAGGAAAACGTATGAGCGATAAATGATCAAAAGTAATGGACACTCAGTATAAAACAGATTTTTCCAACCTGTCTAATCCATAAATTTAATGCACAACAAAGTCAGAAAATATGGGAATGGACAATTTTATAGATGTTATAGATGTTGTCTGAAGATGTATCTATGGGGTATATTCACTAACAGATGAGTTCAGATGAGTTGAGGTGAGATGAACATTTAATCTTGCTGATTTCGCTATACATTGTTCAGGGACTCACCAGATTTGTAACTGCACAATGTAAAGTTAAAATGGTGAGATTATAACCTTTCAGTGAATAGACCCCTTTCAGCACCTACCATGTAGTGCTTTTAAATGACGACATTTGTAACAAACGCACCATGCCCAAGAGAAAACTGTTTAGATGAGACTCTGATGTACATTTTTTTGAATATATTTTAAAGTTGATTACAGGCCTTAAGAAATTGCAATATGAAATAATTTTATATGGCCAAATGTACTGTTCTTCAAAAGATAACTTTTTAATTGCATGTAAGTATGTAAACTGTTTTAAAGAGGCACTGTGGAGATCACGGAACGTTTATCTATTTAAAAAAAAAATCTAATTTTGAATGACCTGATTTCTTTGACTTTAAGCAACCTGTATATGCATTATTTCCTAGACAGGAAAAAGTTAAAATGTATAAAACGTATAAGCCATTCATTTGTGGACTACAATTTTATGAGCTACTATTTTGAATTTGTTTTATTCTGTACCAATATGGCATTTTATATTTGTTTGATTATCTTTCAATAAAAAAAAGCTAGACCCCAAAACAGCTGTCCATGAGTGGTTATCTGGCTCTGCACCTCGGTCCTGGGCTATGTTCAAAGGGTGTCTTGTAGAGTGGATGTTTGCTCAAAAGGCTCCATGTATAAAGTGGATATTGAGGCGAAAAGGTGATCATTGTTAACCTTATTTTCATATGCCTACCCAGAATTCCTTGCAGTAGTGGTAGAACTGCAAATTTAGGATTTCTATGGGAAAAGCAAGTCTTCTGGCTTGCCTGGTGTATTGATTTGTGTTTATTACTGCCTCTGCTTCCTTCTTAAATTCTAAGTGGAGAGGTTTTCCCAACATCATGTATGCACTTTTTGGACTACTCCAAGACTCAAGCAAGTGTGTAGTTAGGGATTGTGTGACTCTAGGGGCAAGAACAAAGGTGATAGCTTAATCAACAGGCAAACGAGCCTATGTATGTTTAAGATTGAGGGTGTTTTAGACTGTGACTTGATTTCTAGTTTGTTGTATCAAATAAGTTTGTTCCAGAAGAGAACAGTAAAAGGAAATCCATTATCTTGGTGGATTTACAAATGAAAAGACAAGTGGTACATAAAAGGGTCTCAGATCCTCAGAAATTGAAATTTATATAATTGCACCTGCTATGCCACATTCCTTTAGTGATGTTGAGGGGCTGAAGGAGAACAGAGAAGAAATCTTTGAGCAGTAGGTTAACCTATACGGTTTTTTCTTTTTTGCAAATATGAAATTCACTCCTTTAGTAAGCTTTTTACATTTTGAAATATTTGCATTGAATGTTTCTTAAAAAATGGCATCAGATTGATCTAGTAGATTTCAATTGATCTTCTAGTGGTAACACATATTTCTAAAACAGGTATGACACATGGTTTCTAAATATTGATTTAGAAAAACAACATTATGGGAATATCTGTTATAAAAGACAATATATATCATGCAACAGCCAGAGCATTCTAAAATAATATTGCAAGCTTAAGGAAAGATCTGAAAGACACACAGCTATATTTGTGGTGATCTTCAACTGTACTAATTAGCTTCACCTCTTTACTAGAACCTTTCATTCTGTGCTGGAGGAGAGCACCACAATCTGTATTTCCCCCACTAAAACACCGTTGAGTCACACTTGTGTGTCTTGATAAGTACTGGAAAATACACAATGTACCAAGGGACTATTTTTGTATTTCATGTTGGAACCTATGTATCATCCTGAAAATATGACTCAATAAGAAAACACAAGATACAACTTTTCAATGATTAGTAAGTTTTCTGCATAGGACTTGGAAAACAAGCCATCGTCTTAATGTTTTCAGTTGGGTTACAGCAACTTGGATATTTTATTAAGCATTGACTTTGCTAAAGATATGTATTGGGTGTAGTCATCTGTATTAGATGTAATAGGTAAATGTGAATACAAGAAAGTACAATAAAAAGAAGCCTGACCTGCACCATGGAAAGCTCTAATAAATGATCATCATATGGGTCAAGTTCTTTAAACAATTGAACTTATATATGAATTCATCATATAGTAATTATTCAGCTATTATGTTTCTGTGGCCATGCAAGTGTATATAATGAAGGAAAAATTAAAACTATAATTGCAACAATGGTAAAAAAAAAAAAAAGGAGAAGCACAATTGTATCAATGGGATCTAGAGGGTTGTTTGAAAGTGTGATATTACCACTGAACACAACATTGCCAAAAGAAAATATATAAAAATGTTATACATGAAAATGAAACAAAAAAAATAATGCTATATTAAAACATGAATACATATGAATGAAAGCTAAAATTGAAAGAGTAAACATTTGAATTTATGGAATTATTAATTTAATTAAAAATGATGAAGCTGAAAATTAATATTTAAACCAACAGACGAAAGAAGAAATTAATTCATCTAAGTGACTAAACTTCACATTGTGCATTACAATGCTTAGTGAGGTTTTTCTGCTAGAAATGTCCAGTTGCCATGGATAATGCATATTTAAATCTTTAAAAAAATGTTTTGAACAATGTGTAATGTAGGGCCAACTCTGTTCTTGCAGAATTGACTCACCTGGTTTTCCATGCATACTGTATAGTTATGTCAGTAAGATGACATGTTAATCTCACCTTTTAGTGAGTAGACTCCAAAGTAGATAGGACTAAGACCAAATTCATCTCCCTTTGTCCAAAAATATTATTCTCTATCACTTCTTATTCACATATTTGGAAATATTTCACTGATAAGAATAAGAATTTTGTTGCTAAAACACTTATTCTTAACAATGCTAGACACGGTTTAGGCTTTTAAAGAGCAATCCAACTGTGTTCAAAGCTGGTTTAGATTTCTGTCATACATCTTGTTCAGTTCCATTTTTTTTATTTGTAATGCTTTCGATGTCTGAACAGGCTAACAGGCTATAATTATGATTTACCGTGATCAGTGATAGCATTATTACCACTGACAGGTGGCAAGCTGGCGGAGGAAGTGATGTTTTGGGCAATTTTCTGCTGGGAAACCTTGGGTCCTGCCATTCACGTGGATACTAATTTGACATGTACCACCTACCTTAGCATTGTTGCAGACCATGTACACCCTTTCATGGAAATGGTATTCCCTGATTGCATCAGCCTCTTTAAGCAGGATAATGCGCCCTGCCACAAAGCAAGAATGGTTCAGAAATAGTTTAAGGAACACAACAACACGTTCATAGTGTTGACTTAGCCTCCAAATTCCCCAGATCTCAATCCAGTCGAGCATTTGTGGGATGTGCTGGAAAAACTAGTCCGATCTATGGAGGTCCCAGCTTACAGGACTTAAATGATCTGCTGCTAACATCTTGGTGCCAGGTACCTTGAGAGGTCTAGTGGAGACTATGCCATAGTGGGTCAGGGCTGTTATGGGATCAAAAGGACCTACACAATACTGGGCAGGTAGCTATAATGTTATTGCTGATCGGTGTATATTATTTAGTTATTAAACCTGACTTAAAGGATCTTAACCTCCTTGTATTTGACAAGTACATCCTTGGCAACTGTTGGCTCCGAAGACACCAACTTCGGCATTTAAATGGTTCTTCTTTTGTTTCATAACTACGTTTTCTAAATTTTTCTCTGTTTATTCTTACCTTAGATTTTGCACTAATTTACTTCATTGATGTGTGCCCATGTGTTTTAAAGTATTGTTTTATATTAAATTTGATTATTAATCATTTTATTCATATTAAAGTTAAAGAAGTATAAAAAACTGTTTTACTACAACACAAAAATAATAAAAAAGAATTCTGAAAATATGTTTTATTTAATTATGTTCATATTTGCTTCCCTGGGCACTATTATTAAATTCAATTTTGTTGTAATTAATTGTACCTTTTTTGTTATTGCATTATTTGTTTGTTATATGTTAATGTTGTTACTTCCAAATGAAATCATTCAAAAGGACAATATGTTCAATGACTTTGAAGTTTTTCATGGTTTCCATCATGGGTATTAGAAATTATATTAAATATTACCATTAAGTCAAAATAAGTATATTTCAGTGTGAGAATTCCACATGTTAGATGTACAAGGGCTTATAGATGATTCACTTTGTTGCTACAAGTAGTTTTTCAAGACGGCTCACTTTCATACATTTCATTATTATCCACAGAGGTTAAATGTGAGGGATAGCTTAAAATATAACGTAATACAAGTTAGTGAGGCGAACATAGAGTCAGTTTGGGTTACATTAGAATTTGGTAATCATATGGTAACTCGGGTAGGTGTGATTTATAGGCCCCCTGGACAAATAGAGGAGTTAGATAATCTACTAGTTGAGGAAATAGCTAAAATGACAATGAAAGGAGAAGTGATCATCATGGGTGACTTTAATCTTCCTGATGTGAACTGGAAATACAAAATAGCTACTTGCGCCAGGAGTACGCATATCCTAAACTACCTACTGGGATTATTTCTAAAGCAAGTAGTGGAGGAGCCAACTCGAAAGCAGGCCATACTAGATTTAGTGTTCACAAATGGAGATTTGTTATCAAATATTACTGTAGGTGAAAGTTTAGGATCTAGTGATCACCAGTCAGTGTGGTTTAATATAAGAACAGTCACACCACACAAAAACAAAAGTTTTAGATTTTAGAAAAACAGACTTTTCCAAAATTAGATTATGTGTAAAGGAGTCATTATCAGACTGGAGCAATTTAAATGGAGTCCAGGAGAAATGGGATTATCTAAAAGTTGCACTACTGAAGGCAACAGAAAATTGCAGTAGGCTTGTCAGTAAGAGCAAAAATTTTAAGAAACCACTTTGGGACTCTGCAGAGGTGGCCAAAATAGTAAAAAAACAAAAAGCTAGCATTTAGTAATTATAAAAATACTCAGAGTGAGGAAGATAGAAAGATCTATAAGAGTAGGCAGAAAGAGGCAAAGCAAGCTATAAGAGCTGTCAAAGCACACACAGAAGAGACTATGGCCCAGTCAGTGAAAAAGGGGATACAACATTTTTTAGATACATAAATGAGAAAAGGAAAGTAAAACAAGGATTAGTTAGATTAAAAACAAAAGAAGGATGCTATAGAGGATAAAGGCTTACCAGACTGCCTTAATGAATATTTTTGTTCAGTTTTTACAAATGAAAATGAGGGTAAGGGATCTCATTTAGGGAAAAAGACTAATGAGTCTTTTGATGCATGTAAGTTTACAGAGGAAGAGGTTTTACTTCAGATGTCTAAAGTAAAGACAAATAAGTCGATGGGACCTGATGGTGTACATCCAAAGTTCTAAAAAGAACTTAGTACTGTACTAGCAAAACCGTTAACAGATTTATTTAACCAATCATTGTTAACGGGAGTAGTTCCAGAAGATTGGAAATTAGCAAATGTTGTGCCCATTCACAAGAAAGGGAGGTGGCGGGCAACTATAGACCAGTAAGTCTTACTTCAGTAGTGGGGAAAATAATGGAAACCTTGTTAAAGTATAGGATTGTTGAACATCTAAAGTCGCTTGGATTTCAGTAGACATTGCTTACCTGGATTTCAGTAAGGCTTTTGACACTGTCGCACATAGAAGGCTTATCAATAAACTGAAATCTTTAAGTTTGGATTTCAATATTGTTGAATGGATTAGACAATGGCTGAGTGACAGGCAACAGAGGGTTGTAGTCAATGGGGTATATTCGATGCAAGGTCTTGTTACTAGTGGGGTACCTCAGGGATCTGTACTTGGACCCATTCTCTTTAATGTTTTTATTAGCGATATTGCAGAAGGTCTTGTTGGCAAAGTATGTATTTTTGCTGATGATACAAAGATTTGCAGCAGGGTTTATAATCATGGAGGGATAAGCCAAATGGCTAAACTAGAAAAATTGTCAGAGCAGTGGCAACTGACATTTAATGTGGACAAGTGCAAGATTAAGCACCTTGGGCGTAAAAACCCAAAAGCAGAATATGGACCATTTGGTACAGTCCTAACCTCAACATCTGAGGAAAGGGATTTAGGAGTAATAATTTCAGAGGACTTAAAGGTAGGTAGGCAATGCTATAGAGCAGCAGGAAATGCTAGCAGAATGCTTGGTTGCATAGGGAGAGGTATTAGCAGTAGGAAGTGCTCATGCCATTGTACAGAGCACTGGTGAGACCTCACTTGGAGTATTGTACACAGTACTGGAGACCGTATCTCCAGAAGGATATTGATACTTTGGAGAGAGTTCAGAGAAGGGCTACTAAACTGGTTCATGGGTTGAAGGATAAAACTTACCAGGAAAGGTTAAAGCATCATGTATAGCTTGGAGGAAAGACGTAACAGGGGGGATATGATAGAAACATTTAAATACATAAAGGGAATCAACACAGTAAAGGAAGAGAGTATATTTAAAAGAAGAAAAACTACCACAACTAGAGGACATAGTCTTAAATTAGAGGGGCAACAATTTAAAAGTAATATCAGGAAGTATTACATTACTGAGAGAGTAGTGGATGTCTGGAATAGCCTTCCAGCAGAAGTGGTAGAGGTAAACACAATCAAGAATTTTAAGCATGCGTGGGATAGACACCAGGCTATCCTAGCTATAAGACGGGGAACGGGGGACTAATAAAAGTATTCAAAAAAATTGGGCAGACTAGATGGACCAAATGGTTCTTATCTGCTGACACATTCTATGTTTCTATGTTTCTATAATGTTTCTTCAGACAGTGTCTCAGAATGAAGAAATATTGTGGAACAAACTTATTTCCAAGATATCCTTGATAGGATTGCAGGCCCCTTTAAGTCCCCTCCATTCCACAACCTTATGATACATTACCTTCCCATAGGATGTGCCATATCATGTCATTACTTTGAGATTTATGTGAAATTTTTGCGACCTTTCTTAAATGGGGCTCCCAGGCGGTGGGGCAGCTCTTGATGCTTCATTTCTTGAATGACTTCTTATTTCGATTTTTGGGCCTACTTCCACAGTTTGTCCTGATTTGTTATTAGACTTCCGTCATGTTACTTTGGACTTTGGTGTCTGAGTGGCAGAAAGGAAAACAGAAGGCCCCTCTACCATCTTGTATTTCTTGGGCATTGAAAATTGAGGGCAACATGTCATTTGTTCAAGATGCTTGCTTGGCAGGATGTGACTAAGGATTTCAAGTATAACAGAATCCTGTGAGGCAGGAAGAAATGCAAAGCTCCTGTTGGCAGGCTACTTTTGTGAGTCCCCTCTTCCACATTACATCAGTTAATCTCTCACTCTTTCTGAATCAGTTCTGTGACAGTGGCCTGTGGAATTAGGTGTCTGAAGTTAGGTATTTGGGCCTGTGGGACCCATCCAGATTCTCCCTGTATTATCCTTTTTTTATAATCCACTATAATTCACTTCGGCATGGTATGGATCATGGGATGCTCATACATTTATTGGGCATACATACATTTAGAATTGTTAAAGTTCAGTCAAGAGGGGTTTATTATGGCATCAGCTGTTGTCTGAACTTCATTCCTTGCACAGATTTGTGGGAAGTCTAGTGATGAAGGTAGTACTCGCAAGGGGATTGACTTAGCATCTATGAGGTCAATCTATTTTATTAACAGCATTAAACAGAAATTTGGCAAGTACTATGCTTTATTCTCAAAGGTTATGTTATGCTTGTCGAAAATGGTTATCAGGCCCAAGGGCGATTGAGCATAGATGGTATAAGCTCAGTTTGTCAGTTTCAAAATTTATCTGGAGACTTGGGGGTATGGCGGCCTGACACAGAGATTTAGAATGGGATAATTCGGATCTTATGTGGTTTGATGGAGTTCATTTGAACCAGATCCATATGATCATTTGTATTCTTGGATTACAAGTAAGTACTAAGCAAGTGATTGTGATGGGAGGAATCGCAGTCTGGCCCTTAATGAGTTAGCCCCAGAACAAACTGTGTTGGATGTTCAGGTATCTTGCTTGTTCAAAAGTATTGCTCAATTGAACAGCCACACAGAATATTTCTAAAGCAATTCTTAATCTCAGACTGGACATTTCCGTAGATACATGGGTGAACAAATGGCAAAACAAAAGGGATTGAGTAAACGTATATAGTGTAATACCTGTAAGGCCTCACCCAGTTTGCAGACTCATCCAAGCTGTTCCAGTGATCTCAGTAGACTTTTGCTTTGCTCGCTTGCTTATTTTCTTTTTTTCCCCTTTTTTTCTTTATGAAAATACAAAATACACAACAGAGATACATTATTATACAAATATATTGACTTTCTGTTATCTAAAAATTGCTTACGTAATCGATACTTATGCGTTCCATGATTCGTTCTTTCTGTTGTTTTTAAACTGATTCAGAATCTACTTGGAACACAGATAGCTTGTAGAAAGTCTACGTCACATAAATTTACACATAACATAAATACATAACACCCGGTGAAATCCCAAACTTCCAAAGACAATTACCTATATCTTAGGGAGGTATACAGTGGAAATTGACAATATCTTATTTCAAGCAGAAGATACATATATTTTATATTTAGTATTAAGCTACCATGTTATAATTTTCCCTTAGTTACTATATCCATTATTACTGAAACCATTTGTATCCTTCTACTATTATTTCTTCCACTGCCATACGTGCCATATTTTCTTATTTACTCTCTGTTTCTTTTTAATCCTCTAGGGAACATCCATGTGGGATGAGGTCTGTCCAGGGACACTACGCGTTTCGCCCCTAAAATGGGCTTCAACCAGGCGCCTGGTTGAATCCCGTTTTAGGGGCGAAGCGCGTAGTGTCCCTGGACAGACCTGCTTTTCCTTTTTATTTACCTGGATTTTATCATTCATCTGCTGCTATTGGAAGGACTCTTCTCTTTTATCAGACTGTGTGGTGCCCACTGGTTCTGTGGAACTTAGAAACTCCATATGTAAGCAGATATTGTTGTTCTATTAAATTTTGTATATTCTTATCCTAACTCTATCTGTGGGCGTTTTTTCCCCTACACCTGAGCTACATGAGTGGAGGGCAAAGAAGCTGAATTAAAGAGCTAAAGATCATCCCCTGTGTGCACAGTGTTTCTGTGGATAAGCCCATCATACCAGAGGAGTTTGTGAGTGCATTGATAGAGGGGAGCATTACAGTCTCCCCCAGCTCCTATCTTCATATTTGTCACACTTACACACTCACTTAAAAGGTGATATATATATATATATATATATATATATATATATATATATATATATATATATATTGTACTTTTTTGCCTTGTTATTGTCTGTTGTGTGTTAATTAGGGACATACTGCTTTAAGTGCAGCTTGGTTTGTGATTTTAAGCGCTGCTATCACTGTTTTATCACTAGATACTGGATGGTGATTGGACAATGCGATGTATGTGTATAGATTGTATTTAGAGTGTTCCTTGCCTAGCCCCTAAGGAAATTTGGTGATCACTGTTAATTTGTTGGAAACACATTATTCTGTATGTATTCATTTTTTGCTACTTTGTGGAGACTTACAGTCTGAGATTAAGAATTACTGTTGCTTTAGAGATATTCTGTGTCTCTTGGTTTATCAGGGTTTATATCTGCCTGCAGTGGTCCACCCTTGCAGCCGGTGGTCATTTAAGGTTTGGCTATATGATTATATATCCTAACCTGTTGGTGTTTGGCTATTGATTGTGGTTATTGGTGACATAATTTGCAGTCAAGTAATTCCCTTCGGAATATAAGAAAATGGGGACATGACTGCCACATATGTTTGTTAAGTAGGGATTAGTTCAGTTACCTCCCATTGGCCTTCAGTGCAAAAGTAGTTATAATGTCTTCTACCTATATTCCTCTTTATGTGTTTTCTTCCTCTTTCATGACCAGTAGAGGCTCAGCATTTATTTTCCATCCTTCCTCACTTTAGTATCTGTTTGTTTTTATTTGTTATAATCACAGCTCAGGTTCTTTGCCATTACTTGTTCTAATATAAAGTTTCTTAACTGAGCTTAGCTTAGGAGAGGGGTTTACTTCAGCAACTTAGCTCACTGATGGGAACCAAACTCTTGGTTTATGTCAGCCACTGCCGCCGATGGTCATTTAACATAGTAATTGAGGTTGAAGCAATACTTAAATCCATAAAGTTCAACCCTTACCTACCTATCATTACTGCTTTTGCGCCAAGTGTTTTTTGACACTTAGGGGGAAAAATTCCTTCTTGACTACAAAAGGCAATCAGATTTCTCCTTGGATCATCTCAGGGGATGACCTTTTGTTCTTTGCACATTTCTGTTAATGAACAGGTCACTGGAGAGCTCTTTATGTTGGCTCTGCACATATTTATATAATGTTATTATATCCACCCCTAGGATGCCATTTTTCTAGCATCTATAAATACAACTTTTTAGTCTCTCTTCATAACTAAGATCCTCCAATCCCTTTATTCATTTTGCACTTTTAGTAGTTCCATAATCACCTTTTTAAAAACTGCTGCCCAGAATTGTTCTGCAAATTTGAGGTGCGATACCATTGACTTATACAGAGGCATTATGATATCTTCCACCAGTGAATCAATACCCTGTTTTATCCATGCCAATTTTCAGCTGCACTGTGCACTGTTGCTAAGTCAGTTAGCTACAATTATTCCTAAATCCTTTTCATTAGTAGTTTTTACCCAGGGAGATAACATTTAAAGTACATTTTTCTATACTGAACCTCATTTGCCACTTGCTTGCCCAATCCCCCACTATATCTTAATCTTCCTGTAAAGAATAAACATCAATGTTAGTCTGTATTACCTTACCTAATTTTGTGTCTCAGTGTGCAAGCATTGAGACATGGCTCTCAACACAACTCGGGTGATGACTAATAAACAAATTAAAAAAGAGGGCCTAAAAACAGACCCCTGAGGTACTCCACTTAATACCCTGGTCAAATTTGAGGATTTTTCCATTAAAACAACTCTCTGCATTCTATATTTTAGACAATTTTCAATCCAAATACATACATTTTCCCGAAGCCTATTTCTCTCAATTCATAGAGTAACCATTTGTGTGGAACCTCATCATATGCTTCAGCAAAGTCTAAATAGATCCCATCAACTGCCACACCTAGATCTATATTTTTACTAACTTTTTCATAGAATGCTATTAAGTTGATTTGACAAGACCTGTCTTTCACAAGACTTGTTGACTTCTACTAATTATATTCTGATTTAACTTTTTTTCTTGAGTGTATACCTTTAGCAATCCTTCAAATAATTTCCCCACTGCATTTGTCAAGCTCACTAGTCTATACTAAGCCCAACTGAGATTTTGATCCCTTTTTAAATATTGGCAGTCTTGCGCCAATCTGTTGGTACTATACCTGAACTGAAAGAATACCTAAAGATCAAAAATTGGACAGAATTATACTAGCTCCCTAAGTACCCTTGGGTATATACCATTTGGCCCTGGCGTCTTGTCTATCTTAACTGTGTTTAATTGTTTAGGCACTTTTTCCTATGTCAGCGAATCCCATGTTTGCTGTATTGGTTCCGTAAATTCAGGAACATTGGTTCTTCCTTGGTATAAACAGAAGTAAAACATTGTATTTAAAATGTCTGCTTTCTCTCTGTCATCACCAAATTTCGCATTTTGGATAACATAGGCCAACCATTTGGGTCTGCCTTTTTTTCCATTTACATACATCAAAACATTTGGGGTTACAATACTTTTTGTAATTTTCCAATTTAGCCATTTCAACTACATTTTTGCAGGCTACTGTATTGCATGAGACTGTAGATCCCTCGCATTTATTAAGCTTGAATGCCATTTTCTTGTTTTGTATTTCCTGTCTTAAGTTACTGATAAGATACATCGATTTGTGTCTTCTGTATTTGTTTCCCAAAAGTATATATTGTTATGTATAACTTTGTAGTGTGTGCTTAAAGGATTTACACATGTCTTCTGTGTTTTGTCCAGAAAACAATCCATCCCTGTCTACATCTTCAATACATGCCCTTTGGCCTTTCTAAAAATAAATGAACACAAAACTTTACTTTTCACTTGTGCATCTAAAATAGAAGCACTAGTAAAATATTAGTTGTTCCTATTGTGAGGATAAACTGGTGTGTACTTTTGATGGGAAGCAGGCAGCTGTCTGGTCAGCGACTGGCTCTCTCTGATGTGCAGGGAGAGACTCTTGTTTTGCATGTGAGACACAGCAGACAGTAAACCAACATGTATCTATTAAGATACACATCGTGTTTACTTTCAAAGTTTGTTTTGTTTAACCCTTGCTTACTTCAAGACTGCAGGTGAGGAATCCAGTTCCAGCACTCGTATTTCCCTCACTTGTAAAAGACAGTCAATTGCAGGATTTTGTTTTGTTTCCTGTGAGGTGAAAAAGGAACTGCTAAAAGAAACTGAAACAGAAAGGTGAATATTTCTGTTACGAAATGGACAAGCCATCCATACCAGTCGGTTTACATTATTGTTAAGCTAGAGCTCAGAAGAGCAAGACTTTTGTTTTGCTTTATTTTGTATATTCTGCTGTACCCTGTTAAATTTTGGAGCCACAATAAAACACCAAACGATTTAACCCTATGTGAAGTGTTTCTAAAGATTGAAAAGACGGTGTGAAAAATACTGATCCCAGGACAAGGTACCAAAGGGAAGAAGTACTTTTGTCAATGTATTATTTTTTCATGATGTGTAGCAGTAGGATAATATTGGCCATAACAGCGCTGTGAGAAAGTGCAAAGGGTAAGACATTTTAACAAAAGTTTATACATTTTTTCACTTGTATTGAAGTCAGTGACTAAATGTTGATAAACTGGCAACATTTTTAGATTACTTAATGGTACTCATAGCTACTCTGTAAAGAAAAAACTTAGTATGTATGAAACATTTAGTCTTGGGAAAATGTAATGCAGGTGAATTTCCAATAGGGCATCATTTCTACAGTTACAACTTGAATCTATATTTTTTAATAACCTTGCCTATAATATATTCATATGAAGAATATATTTCCATTAAATAAACCGTACTGAAATATGTTCTTTGTTTCATAATAAAAACTATGATCATGTATTTGAATGTGTGTGTGTACATATTTGTGTATACATTTAAACGCATATGGATAAAAACAAAGATGTCCAGGTGCTTCAAACAGCTTAATTATTAAACAGCACTCTAGTTTACACACACTAAACATATAGTGACCACGACGGGTGCCTGTAGACCTAAAATATAATTATATAAATGGTAAATGTTAAAAAATCTTTACCACAGTAGGGCAACTCAAACAGAATAACAACAGTATTGCAAAAGTAGAAAAATATGTATTTATTTATAAGTATCCAAAGGGGGCTGTGGAATCATCACACCAATAAACATCACACAAATCTCTTCTCTAATGAACTAACAATATAACAACAAAATCTCAGAAAACCTGCAAGAAAAGTTATTCAACAAATGCAAGTGGTTGACATATAGTGTACTGCATTAAGAAAGAAATTACAATAAATATACAAAAAAGTATATAAACCAAATACAAAAGAAGAATATAAAATGAAAAAAAACCTAACCATGAATGAAAGAATACACAATGCCTCAAAAAAGGTTGTGCATTCACTGCATAAAGTAGTCTTATACATAATGGACATCCAAATATAGAAAATAGATATGAATTAAAAAAAATCTCTGTATGGAGAAAATCATAATGATCATACAGCATTTTTTCTTTTTTTAGTTCATGTTTACTCCCAAAGATCAAAAAGACAGTCTAGCCTCAATACCTGTTGCACACTGAAAAAGCAGAGCTAATAGAGCAGCAGTTTTAACATATTTATTTTGGATATTCTTATTTGAGACACTTTCATTAAATGTAGGTTAAATAAAATGTCTCTTTAAGAGTCAGCGTTTAGATGCAATATAACCTCTGTGTAATATTGCCATGCAAGCTCACCACTCCTCTCTTCTATTGAAGATTTGCAGAATTACGTTGCTGGAGGGAAGAGTAACCAAGCCTAGCCCACGGGCAGTAGGATTTGCCATTTCAACCTCAGCTATAACATGCTGTACTGTAATGCACGATGTCCTCTGCGACAGAATGAGAATAAAGTTTGGCTGTACATTCGCTAAAAGATCATAACTACTTGCAGGAAACTGAAAAAATGACTCCACATGAACCAGTGATCGTTTTGCTATCAGCTTCATTGGGTCACAGTTACTGCAAAAGATGCTGAATATGTATTCCATCCACTAACTGAAAGTATCAAAAATGTACAGTTTTAATGAAATATTATTATATAAGTGCTCAAAAAATACATAAAAATATAAAATATACACTATGGTGCATTTAAGTGGGTTGACATGACTATTTGATTTAATTTAAAATCTTAAAGAGATTAACTATCTCAACACAATACCAAATACTACACCTTGGAAAAAATAAATAAGTATAAATAAAAATGAAAATATTGTTTAAGAAATGAATAATAATCAAAAGTAATAAAAAATAATATAATTAATTACCGGGATATATGAGGCATGATGGCAGGATGGTACATATACCCTAAAAGCTGCAGGCAGTTCACAATAACCTATAGCTTGCATGACATCACCAGTATTGTTATACCACAAGAGCTGTTATGGTGGTGTTTAAAATACTTTATGTTACTGTGTGTACATATGTATATTTGACAATTATCTAACTTTTATTTGGGTTACAAAGTGGCGTATGGGAAACATGTGTTTTATCACGATATGTTGATGTGTCAATATTTATGTCTTAATAGCACATAATAGGTTGATGTGCAACATTTATGCCATAATAGCATATTTAAAAAAAAAATGAAATCATGATTTTTTTTTGTTTTCAAATATGTTTTTACAGCATATATTAAACAATTTCCATGTCAGTTAGTCTTATATTTCAATTATATTTCAGTTATACAACTGTTAGTTGGTGAATTGCGGATTTCTTTGCAATTTGGCTATTAGCCCCAATGTGGCCCAATTTCGATCAGGCAATATAGAATAAACTCCTGAATGTCTGAAAGTAACTTTCTAGTCAGACATTTTGTTATTTTTATCATATTGTAATAAATTTCATCACATAGTGTGTACTAGTGTGATAGAGCAGATAAAGCATAAAGATATACCAGTTAAAGAAAAAATTTGATTATTTTCATTAAGTGTTAAAGAGTATGCTGTGTTTAGTAAATCTCCAGAAAAAGCAATGTATGGACCTGCACTCAAAATTATAGATATCAAGGTCAAGACCTCACTTAGGACTCCAAGAAAAGCAAATAAAATGCAATGAACAGCAATCAAAGTGAAAGTAGTGCACTTTATTCCACAAAAAGGCAACGTTTCATCCCCTAATGGAGTTTTACTTAGTGTGCAAATAACATCACTCTTTCTATGCTTGCTCTCAAACTGGAAGGGATGGAGCCCCACCATAATTAGTGAGCAATTCAAACAATTAGCAAGAACACACGTGTGTTAAAAATTCATGAAATATACAAAAATGTGCATTGAAACACAATGCTATATTATAATAAAAAGTTATATCAATGCAATAACAATGCAGTAATAAACAGTTACCATGTGGCACACAATTAAAAGAAATACAATTGCATACATTGACACAGTGATAAATTGATCACCGAAGATCATATCATTAGTAAAAGGGTCATAAACATAACTATATAGCGCAACTGACCCAATACACAATTCATCAAAAACGATATACAATTATTTACACAAGTCTACTATATATAAAGAAAACATACTGTTGAAGACTTATGGCATCTAAATAAGTGTACAAGAGCAGCTGTAACACTCTAAAAAAAAAAGCAATGCATCAGATTAGTATTAATATACTCCAAACTGTATATGGGAACATCAAATATAAATATATAGCACATGTAACATATGTGTCTATATTTACCAGAGTCTATCACACTAAAGGAATTATGTCACATCAAATTCTCTATTCAAGCCATGAGAATGGTGGCTATTCAGTTCATTAATATACCATGCTTCCTTCTTTTTCAGGAGATTCTCCCTATTCCCTCCTCTCCTGGACTTTGGGACATAATCTATGGCATTAAAACATAAATCAGATAATTGATGTTTAACCGTACTTAAATTACATGGTAGAGGTAATTCCACTATAGTAGTGTGAATAATGGATTTGTGCTTCGAGATCCTGGCCTTACTGTTTGGGTGGTTTCCCCCATGTATACTATACTACACGGACACCACAACAGATGAATAACAAATGTGTCACAGATCAAATGGAATCTATTATCATTCCACTGTTCACAGTGTCTGTGTTTAAACTTGTCACCCCTGGTAATGGAGGTACAGGCAACACATACTAAACAAGGAAAGTTGGCTTCCCGATGAGAACTTAAAAGTTAAGATTAGGTCCTAATTTGAGGATAGGAAACAGCATATCTCTTAAAGAGACCCCCTTTCTAAATGCTATCTTAGCAGTTTTATCAATCTCACAAACACCAGGGTAGGCCCTCTTCAAAATGTGTGAATATTTGCTGAAAACTCTGTATCACCTGGCTTTGGGTGCCAAACTCAGATACAAACACCAATCTGTTAGACTGTTTCTTCATACTTCATTGTAATAAACCTTGCAGATCTAATTGTGAAACCGATTTAAATGTATGCTTAACGAGGGGCCTAGGATAGCCCCTTTTACAAAACTTACACCCCATTTCTTTCAATCAGTTAATTTGTTGTACAACATCTGAAACAATCCTTTTAACTATAATCAATTGCTATTTAGGTAGGGATTAAAAATTTGATGGTGATCCTATTATTAAAATAAAAAAATTTCAGTTGTGAGTTGAAATGGCTTCACTCACCATTTTGCCTGTTCTGTGATGAGTAGAAAATGCCAGAACTCCTATAGCCATAGCTTGACTACAGTGTTATTCCTCTTGACTCTGAAATACACACTCCCCACAGAATACACACAAAAAATGTCATATGACCTCAACGGATAACAAGACTCCATTTTCCAATTTCCTTAATGTATAATCAGCCATACCACTTAGCACCACAAGGAGCAAGGGGAGTACAGACATAACTAGGCAAAGTATTGATCGCTAACACCACTCACTGAACCTAAGGGCTCTTATGTCTGCAACAGAGTTTCTGCCAGGATGGACCTAGTTGGTTGGAAATTACAGTTAAACATATAAATAAAAATCTCAAGGAAACAATTTTCCTTAAGGGTCTAATCACTGTATTAAGGTTTTCACTATAACTATAAAAGGTGGTCCTTTTTGGTCCACTGAGTGCTACTGAATGCTTCCCGTCCTCCACCCCCTGGGTTTAACTTATCATCCCATTTCTTTTATCTATAAATCACTTTTCCAAGCTTTGTTTCCTGGTCCTACATATCATGGTTAGCATTGCTACTGCTAAAAGTAAGTAGATGAGGAGTCCTTGACGTTTAATATCTGAGATACACATGCAAATCAAACAGAAATATGGGAGGAGAAGTGCAATCTGAACCTTTGAAGAATGTTCCATTAATATGCATAAAAAACATAAAATAATTTATATAAAATCACATAATGGCAATTACATTATTTTGTCTTACCACGAGTCAGATTATGTGGTGGGAATTTGACAGTTTCTAGGGCAGGTGCTATTTTAAGGTAATATATTTAGAACTATTGCATTTCAAATTAATAATAAAGCTTCAGAAAAAATAGACCTTGTCATTTGTGAAGTCTAGTCCTTACTATCAGCGTATTATTAGTGGGATGATAAGACTGCTAACAGTGTACAAAATTACAGAAGTGGTTTATGACTTTATATGAATCAATAGCAGATGTTTCCCTTGTTTCTATAATTCCTCTTTCAGGGTTCCTTTTGTATTTCTTTTTTACCTAGAAAGATTTATTGTGCAATAAAGAGATACCATGCAGCTTGTCACATTTACATTTTTACCTCATAGCAATAGGTTCATTTTAATTCAGCCAGTTGTATTTAGCTGTTTGATAATTAGGCATTATGCTTTCCTAATTAATCATTTGTTTTGCACTGAGTGTTTGTAAAATCAAATGGGTTTATCAGTAAAATTGCTGAAAAAGAAATCAATCCATTAAATAAGAATGAAATGTATTTTATGGGAAATAATTCAACTTTCTTAATTTTCTACAAAACATTGTGAGCTGAAACAGAAAGCAAGAAAGTAAATAATAATAATAACAGGCCACATAATACTCATCACTGAAATATAGAAACAATAACTGACCGAAATAAAGATGTGCAAATGTGTCCATGATAAGACATCAGTTCAGCTATACTTGTAACTGGCAATACATGACAAGTAAACGATATTGTCAGCAAACTGAATTTAAAATTCTGGGGATGAAGTCATTATATAAAGACATAGCTGACAGGAACTTTGACAGTGTGAGACTAAAATATTTTCAGACAGATAGCACTTTACAATGTATTGCTTAACTTTGACAGTGTGGGTACATAGCAGAATCAGAAAAGTTTTATTAGCATGAAGCACTTACATCACGATCTAAGTGTGAATTGCTGGTCATTGGTTTTAATTTCACAGTTGTCAATCTGAATAACTTAATCAAGAAAAAGCAATATTTATATATTTTTTAAATGGTTGGGTCATCAGAATATCAGAATAAACGTTGAGGTAAGCTTGAGGAAGTGTATGTTCAGGAATCCTCTTACCAAAGCATTCTTTTTTCCACTGCCGGTGGTGACAGATTGTACCCTAGTAGTGCAAAGGCCATTGATATTGGGTCATAAATGGCCGCCTTGTAGTGCAACTGCCCTCTACAGAATTTGTATAATACGATATTATTGTGTTTGTACACCATGGTTGCTGGCATTTCCCTCCTGTACATCATTTTATATACACAAAATATGCATGCTGCCAGCCTGTTAGCTTCAAGTCTATAAATGTATCTATGTAGCTTATGACCCTGTCACATTACAGTAAATTAAGAATGATTTTAAAGAAATTGTGTAGTTTTTCTAGAGTGACTTTTCAATCAGAGCCATGTTCACTTATGACTTTTGATTCCTAGTTTAATAACTGTGTCTCAAGTTGATACAATACGTTTTGAAATGTATTTAGCAGTTCACATAGCATATGTAGAATTTTAATGTCCATGTTTACACACTGAGCATAATGCCATATTTTTATATAATACAAAGTGACTAGTTTGCATCCTAAATGCAATCCCTCAACTGTATTTGACCATTGACCATGAGAAGTTATGCTTACAACACATTTGTGGTCTGGTAGGCACAGCTCTTAATTAGTTTAAATCCTTCTTCAGTGGTAGATCATTAGCATCAATAGATTTAACTTGTGGAGTTCCAAAAAGATCCATTTGATCTCCTATGCTTTTTGCTACTAATATCATTAACTCAATGGAGGAACAAAGTCTCAGAGTGCTGGTCGGTTTTGGACTGTCTTAAATATCACATTTTGAAAGTTAGAAAATCTGTTTTATTTCATATGAAAAACATTTACCAGGATAAATTATTTTATTCCACTTGAAGACAAATCAACTGTAATCCATTTGGGTCCTCTCACCTGGATTACTGTAATGAAATTTTTTTGGGACTCTTAGAGGAAGAACCATAGCAGAAGACAGCAGTCGGCCTGCTAACCAATCCGATTTGCTTATGTATCACCAGTCTTTGACTCTGTGCTCTGGTTATAGATTAAATGCTAAATGTACTTTATAATTGGTATGCTGACTTTTAAATTTGCTGCTTATTGTCACAGTGGTTAGAACATCAAATGCTAATCCTAAATGTATGTTCAGATACATATTAATATTTTTTTCATTTTGCTTTGTATCGGTTTTAATGCAGTATACCTTACATGTTATATTCTATTATGTGTAAAATGCATATTCCTAGTTTTATCACAAAATATTTTGTTAATGTTTACAAGAGCACTTGGAAATAAAACCAGTGATGAGGTATTCCCCCAAAAGTTAGAATTGATTTTAAAAGGTTTTATACACCAACATCTTTTTTGGACTACCTGCTAAAAATCAGTATATATATATGTATATATATATATAAAATATATATATATATATATATATATATATATATATATATATATATATACACAGACACGTACACATATTATATATATATATATATGTGTGTGTGTGTGTGTTTGTGTGTGTGTGTGTGTGTGTGTGTGTGTGTGTGAGTGTGTGTTTGTGTGCATTGAACTCTTGTTGATTTTATGTAGGTAGTCCCAAAAAAATGTTGGTGTATAAAACATTTTAAAATCAATTCTAACTTTTGGGGGAATATTTCATCACTGGCTTTATTGCCAAGTGCTCTTGTAAATATTAACAAAATATTTTGGGGGTCATGTACTAAACAAGTGCAGTGGGAAAAAAAGTAGGTAAAACATGAGTAAGGAGCAATTTGCGACTATTTATAACATTCTGAGCTTTTTTTTTCCTGATTTGCCCCTCTTCCGTTTATTTTTTATTTAGCATGCATTTTTCCGTCTGCACTAATATATTGCACATGCTAAAGAGCTTTGCGAATATTTTGTGAAAAACAATTCTTTTTTTGCATGTGCTATCAAAAGAGGTAGAAAAAATACTTACAAAATTGCCTGATTGATTTTTAGCAATGCATTGATTTTTAGCACAGGTGCCTCTGAAGTTTGGAATGATTCGGAGCAGCACATCCCAAAAATATCACAAACCAAAGTATGAGCTACCCAATATGTGACGATGTGCCCCTGAATAGCGAATCCAAATGCAGCCTGAAATATACTGAAACAAAGTAGTAGCCTTTAAATAGCCATAATATCCTTTGAAAGATTGTGGACAAAAAATAATGGTTGTTAGTTGTATCCTGCCATCTGGACCCCCTAAGCACCATCCTTAACTACATCAGGAAACATTTAATCCTCAGCAACCACAATATTCCCCAATGTAGGCACGTGATGGTGTAGTGTGATGTTATGTAATATACAACAGGAGACAATGATGTTCAATGTCTTCGTCGGAAGGTACAATAGATACCCACCTGATTTATCAATGCAATGGAAGTGAAATTTTTCTTTTTATTTCTTTTTATTATTGCAACATTTTCATGTACCACACTTATATACATAGACAGGATTCCTGTGCATATTAACATTCTTCTAACCAATGGAATCTCGCAAACTGGTCTTCTCTCCATATTAATTTTAACACATTTTTCATAACGTATAACAAATCCTTTTTCATAAATGGGTGGTTTCTACTTTATCAATCCAATTTTCCCATACCGGTTCACTTTTATAGAACACCTTGTAATGCAGGTGAGATTTTAATACACCAAACATTTGCTCAATCACAGACCTTGTTGTACCATTGGAATCATGAGACAAGGTGAACATCCATACCCCTTGTCACCTGTAAGTAATGGCATGAGACATTGATTAGTGTAATGGGTACATATGAAGTGGATATTGCCATAGGGATGTAATGTTAGAATAGTGTTCTTACCCAGCAGCCATCCATGAGGCATGTCACCATTGGCAAACTTGGTGCTGATGGATGAATCATAACACGAGCCGGGATGTTCTGACTTGACACTCATGATGTGCTGGTGAGCATCACAGATGGCTTGAATATTCAGGGAGTGGTAATGCTTCCAGTTTCAATATTTCAATTCCTCCCTGTGTGATATTGTTCTCAGCCCAACAGGAGTGCAGTCTATGACCCCAAGAACTTTTGGCATCCCTGCCACCCTGTAAAAGTACCAACTGGACCTCAAGCCACCCTGCACTCTCAGTGGGGGAGTGGATATAATCCTTAACTCCGGAGACCTGGGCCCATAGAACTAAATCAAGGCACCATGAAAAGGGTTGGTCAGAGTACCTTTCCATGATGTCCCTGGCAAGAATGTTCTAGGCACTCTGACCCTAGCAGGATCAGCCACCAATGCTCCCTGGTTGTCATCCCTCTCGACCTCCCACTACCTATGGACAAGGTAGAGGGCATCCATCGCTCTCTCAATCCCTCTCTTCAAACAACTTTCATCTCTGTATGGAGGTCACAATAGTTGTGGTTATAAAAACCCCTCCTTTATTTAATGATCCTGATTTGGTTCTTTGAATCATGTGTGGTTTCATCTGATTACTGAGATCTCAAAGGTGGATTTGTGTGTATATTGCAGCATTCAGAAAATGGCCCATATTAATTTATGTTAATGAATTCATCTATTTTCATGTAATGTATACTATTACTGCATATTTGAATCTATTTTCTTGTCCATGTACCTATTACAATTGCATTTTCATATAATTCCTTTGTTATCCCAGAGGTGATAGTCTGTTACTGTGAATAAGAGTGGCTATTGATATATAGTACATGGTTAGTCATTGTGGTTACTCTTTGGTGTGTGTGTTTTAATGAACTGGCCATACTTCCATATATGTAAAATCCCACCCCCACCCCAAATATAGTAATGCTGAATATTTGTATCGGAAATTATATTACTGCATGTACATGTGACAAAACATTGTTTACAATGTTGTGTGGTGTAGTTTAGATGGCTTTAAAGTTGAATTCTCCTACTCAGAATAGGGGGATTAATATGCCCAAAAGGTGACTGTCACCCCTGAATCCAAATTGTTTTCGGAGTGATAGTTGCATAATGGGTTACGAAAATTCATGCTCTGTATGGTGAAAATGTCCCAATCCGAAGGTATTCCGATGTGTCGCTTTCCAAATGGCCAAGACTGCTGATTCAGACCCGGAATCATGCGTACTGAATAGTCGTCTTTTGTGTAATCGTTAGATGTAATGCCTGACCCTAACGCAATTCAGAACAAATCAGTCTGTATTGAAAAGACCCTATAATCAGTATTAACACTCTGTGTGGAAACTTTGTTGAATCATTAAATTCTTCTCTTCTCACAATATGCACTGTCATTTATCCCACTTCATCTATGGCTGCAGTCAGCTTTTAGGAAGTATGAATATGAGCTACTTCTCTTTTTTCTTTTTCCTCTTTCAACTTAACTCTAAAGTAAATTTGGCGGATAGCTACAAAACATTATCAATATCAGTCTTAGGTTGCTGCAGCTTTGTGAAGATGGTGACTCTTGTCCAAATTCAGCCTTTTCCAGTAGGTAACCAACAGACTTCAAATACTTAAGCTGCATGATAAAGTTCCCTTGTCATGATTGGAGTATGGTTGTAGTTTTGTTTTGTTTTTTTGTACCTTTCATAAGCTCAATATACTTACATCTCTTGAAGGACTTGTTTGTTGTAAATGATGGCAAATATAGCGATATGGATACATAGATTGATTTGTGTATATGCACATATGTATAATATCAAATTCTGTAAGATGATGTTTATTCTGCAATAGTAATACATGCTTTTTCTGTCATTAGCTAACTGTATCTATTAATAATAGTAAGTTACCTGAATTTAAATACTGAATTACCTGAATTTAAATACTATGTATTTAATATTAAGTGTTCAATAAAATTGAATATATATATATATATATATATATATATATATATATATATATATATATATATATTCTATACATGTATGAGTTCTGAGTTAGGTTAGATGTTTCCAAAAAGCAACTGCTATTTTCTGGAAACAGAGAAACAGAGTTTCTTTACTTGGTACAGTTTTTTTCCATATTAAGTAGATAAGTCATATCACTTTTCTAATGCACTGACATAGAGCTATGGAATGTGTTGCATTTTGGAAAACATTAGAACATAAATTGAACATGTAGTAATAATAATAATAATAATAATAATAATTAGTTAGCATATTAGTGACTCACTGTACCAAAGTGATGATCAAAAATAATCAGTTTTAACTTGTATACACTAATAGCAAGTGCTAGGATACATCTCTGTGTGTTGCTGTGTACGTTTATAAAAAAAAAAACCTGTAATCATCAACAACTGTAACATTGGCTACTATATAACATGGAATCTTGGTTATCACTGGGGAATCTCTGAAGGAGGAGCACATGGTGCACCACACCTACGTGTCCGTAAGCTGTAAAGTGCTTGGTGGCTGTTGAAGCCAATAAATCACACGTTCTTTATATGTAAACATTGCTACTCACTGACATGCACACCATGGTAGCACTTTAAGAATGACATCATGTGATTGAGGAGCTGACATTGGTAACATTGTTGCACATGTGCTGTGAACTTCTGTTCATCACAATATTTTCACTTTTGTGTTATGTTGAATTATGTTAATGGTTTTCACTGACCCTTTTACTTATTCTCCTTATAAAGAACTTTATAAATCCATAGCTAATGGTCATTTATATATATTGTGTAACATTATTGACATTTCAGATCTAGAATGCAGACTGAAACATTGATGGGTGAATACCACTAATACATGCTTGCTGCAATATCTTGGAGAATTGAGAGCGCTCCATGTTATGTACATTTGGATGTGTCGCTTTGCTGCATTAACTCCTGGGAAATACTGTTTTTTACATATGTATGCATGAGGGAATCGCTGTAAATAGAGTTTAGTGAGCCAGAGATTGTCGGTGTACCTCATACGCTTCATTTGCTTCATTAATTTCTATGTTGTTTATGCTATAGATCGGACGCTCTCATACTGTGGTACATAGATCACATATTGTGTTGTTGATAATAGTGTTGCCAATGGACAGAGTTAAAGCTTGTATTTGTTGTGGATGTTTGACAGAGCAGCACAATACTCATTGTATTAGTGTATTTCTCTAATATAATGTCGGTCATGGACCTTTGGGTTGAACATCAATACTGCTAGTAATAATTACATTATTTGTTATTAGAGGTGTTAATGAGACATATATTTACTCTTACGCAGCAAAAATATATCTTTGTATTGTCTTTTGCAAAGTATACACACAACACAGAACAGAAAGTGTCTGTAATGTGATTAAATGTGTTAGCTCAGAGGTTTGAGGTAGGTTTTTTTAAAACCATTCTTGAAGTGAAACTGACTGTTTCAGAATTCTGCAGTCATGAAATGATTATAACAACAAAATGCAATGAAGTAACACTACTTGACCTCCCCTAAAAAAACTACTTGCCTGTACTTAACTTAACTATAATCTGGTAATCCACATTCATCACTAGCAAGCCAGTTAGAAATCTGTTAATTATTCTTTTATTCTGTAAAGTCACAGCCCTGTATAATAAGATATGTTAGCATTGAAATAATTACGCGTGCAACAAACAAGAAATGCATGAACAGAATGTTAGTACAGCCCGATCAGACATTAATAGCCGAGTTGAAAAGGCAAAGTGGAAAACTGCTCCCACTCAGCTGCTAATGCCTGATTAGCACAGGTCATTTGTCAATTCACCTTTTAATGAATATATACCTGTGTGTCTAAGGCGCCAAGATCCTTGAACTAGCCTTGCTTAGGACCAAAGTATTTCTCAAATAGAAACAATTATCAATTAACCTTTGTTTTTACCATTTGCTTCAAAAATAGAAGCAAAAGTTAAAAACTTAATGTCACTATTTTGGAGTAATGTGATTTTTCAGATCCGCACAGATTCAGGCTTGAAAAAAACCAATGAGGGTTGAAACTTTGCCTGCGTGTGAATACAATTCTCTGGGTCTCGTATATTTCTTTTTTACTATTTTGGAGTAAACTCAACTTGTATCTTTGCAGGTTTACGTGGAGATCTGCTTCCTAGCTGAGTACGCTCACTTGATAGGGATCTGTCTGCTAAAGTTAAGGTCCCCTCTATTAATGGCATCTGAAAATAGAGGTCTCTGCCTGCGCTAGCACTGAAAAATGCTCAACAACAGCCAGAGCTCTGATGCTTCTTGATGCTTCATGGCTGCTGGTCAGATAAAAAATGGCAAATAGCTTAAAATGTAATCCTCATACTAGGGCCACTAGTTTGAACAAACTTATTGTACTGTGTAGGATATCTAAAAAGTAATAAGCATACATTCTACACCAGTGATGACTAACCTTGGCGCTTCTTTGGGAACTACAATTGCTTTGTAGACGACAGTGCTAAGTTTAGCCTTCATTACGCTACACGTTTTTAAAATAAATGGTGGCAGTTTTATAATATAACTAATATGTAGAGTTGAACAGGCTTAGATTAAATACATGTTATACATGTTATTAAATACCCATGCTCTAATATACTTATAAACTAATTCTAAAAAAGTATTTAAAATTATCTATAAAATGCATGCATTAATATGTTTAAAAATATATTCAGTCATGTACGATAGAAGCATACTTGTCTCTTTAACTCTTCTTTCTATTCATTCTGAACAAAGCATTGAATCTTAGACCCAAATATAGTTTATCGTTAGTTTATCGTTCTTATACTCTTCCATAAAGAATTAGATGCCATACAATATGAATACATCTGACATGAATATAAAGTAAGGAAGTTAATATATAAATACAAAGTTTAAAAATATACTCTTTTCAGCTGTAATGAAAACCTATAAATACATTCGTATTATATTTTAATAATCCTTGACAGACATGACTGAGATTGTTCGCTGCACTTGATCATTTATAGCTGTCAGAGTTATTTTGGTCATTGATATACCAAAATAGAGAAGGCAGTGCTGAGATATTTAAAACTTGACCTTTGTAAAGAACCCAGTACTGTAACTTCTACAGTCAATCCATTCTTGAAAGAACATAACTTCTTAATAGGCTTTATGTCAAGAGGTTAACTTTTATTATAATATGACATGCAGAATCATACCACAGTCTTGTGTTTAAATGTATATATTTTCAGCATGGTTAAAAACGTGGATTATGCAACTGTTACATTACAAATATGAGAAATGGTAGTTCATGATAGGGTTGGAATCAATATTTGCAATTTCATATAACTGTATTTCCCTCCCAAAAATTCAAACTTTAGTCATGAATAATATAATTTTAAATTTATAGAGTGTTAATAAACAGCATATCAAAGTTTAAAATAAAGCTCAAATTTAGGGTTGACTCAATATGTGCGGATGGATGGATTTGGGGTACATTGGGACCCAAATGTCGAGATACCCAGGTAGCCATGAAGTGCCTCAGAGTACGTGCACAACTGGGAAATCATAACTGATTCCAAGCAGATATCTCTTGACACTGAAATCAGCTGAAGTGCACCAAAACTAAGTGGTAGCTTGGGTCCTCCCCATAGACTTGGCTTATTTCACGGCCTTTTTTGGGAGGTCCTCAGCTATCACTAGTATAGCCAACGTCCTCTCATAGAAGTCAGTGGGAGGACTTCGGCTATAACTGAAATAGCCGAATTCCTCCCAAAAAGTGTAATAAAATAGAAATCAGTAAAAAAAAAAAAAAAAACCTTATACATTAAATATATAAAAATAAAGTAAATGAACAAAAAATAATATTTTTTTGTAGAAATGCTTATATAAATGCTAATATACTATTATAATATATAACATTAACATATTATAATTTCATATACATTTATATGTTTACGTTTATGTTTACTTTCATTCTTCTACAATTTCTATTCATTCTACATCTAAAAGTATTAAATGGTTTAATACATTTAAAAGTATTAAATGGTTGTTCCTTGCACTTTTATTTTCTAAAATAGTTTTAAAGTGTTTCATTTTCCAAATATTATTTGTTGTGTGAATGTAAATATTATGGACATTACAGCTCTCCTGTCAGTGCTCCCTCTCCCTCCTTTTTGTTATCATATTTTATCACAGAGTAAGTGAATATTTGCCAACCCTGGAAGGGAAAGGGGGAATCTGGTTTAGGGCATATTAGATTGTTGATTTTACCAACAGATAAAATGTAAGTACAATGTGTGTGAACTGTTAGTTTAAAATAGACAATATTAAATTGTTGGATTAATCTTTGTTTGGCAGTGAAAAGAGTAGGAGAGACATAAAACACCAATACTCAGTGTTCAGTTTAGCATGTGAGCATGCATATGTTTCTCTCTTCGCATAAGTTTATTTTTTTATTTTTTGGTCAGTAGTGCATAAATAATTATTTGGGTCAGCCCATGCATCTGTTTGACTGAAATTATGGATGTGGTTTGTGTGGTTCTGTCTTCATGCCATACATTTTATTTTACATGTATTACTGCATTATTGTACATGAGCACTGCATGTGTTTATATGTTTATCTGTAATGTACATGGTTATGTCAGTTTGTGCATCTGCCTGTTCAGTCATAATTTAACATATGTGCCAGCATATGCTTCTGTTTGTTTGTTATTCATGTGTACCCTGTCTTAACTGTACATGTATGTATTCTTGTGGCTACATTTTTGTTTTAGTTAATTTATGTTACTTGATAAATCTCCTTTTCATTTGGTATAAGTGTTACTGAAATAATTTTAAACTTGTGGGATGCATATGTGTGGCAAACATCTTAAAGTGCTGATCCTAAAATACTTCACAATTTTACCTCCTTTTCACCACCATTATTCCAAAAACCCTGCAAATGGTTTTTGGAATTATCATCTTGCATACGATTAAAAGATACAATTGCATTAATGTTAAATAATTGTAAAATCTATGCTTATACTGGTCTTCAACTCAGCTCTATAGCATTTGGATTGGCTGCAGGAAGGAACTAAAATTATTTAAGGGTCCTCTCAATACATACCAATATGGCCCAAAAGTAAAAAATGTAAAACAATTTGGCCCCCTGAGTCCATAAACAAAACTGCTATCCATAGGCAAGTATTATTAATGCTGTAACAATGATGGGAGGCCAGGGCTGGTAGCCAAATGACTTCCAGCCCCCAATCTAATACATTGAGGGCCACTGAGGGCTACTTTACCTGACCCACCATATAATAAAAATAACCCACTCCGAGGTCTGGAGGCTGCCAAAATGCCTCCAGACTCCCTCAATTAAATTAATAACCTCCAACACCCTGGGGTCCATATGCTGCCAAAATGCCTCTGGACAACCGCAATTAAATTAATAACCCCCAACCCCCTCCCCCACCTCCACCGGGTCGGATCACCCCTACGTGATATAAAAGAAGTTTGTTCCCTGTGTCTGGATGATTTTTGTGCCAATTCAAAAGCACTTTGCTGCTTCCAGTGTAGTCCACATGTTGGGCCATTAAGATCACCAAAATGGTCCAAAACTTGGAACTCAGATTTTCTCAAAGAATTTTTTTTTCTCACTTGTGCTTCTTATAGAAACATGTAGACCTTCCCTGCTCAGGTATTTCCAGAGCACCAAGATTGCATATAGAGGACTTGCCCCAGCACTCATTCCACTCCCAGGTCTTGCCCCAGGACCCAAATTACACTCACAGGGCTTGCTCCACCACCCATGTTGCACTGCACATCCAAAATTGTACTGGATTTACCCCAGCACCCACATTACACTGACAGGACTTGTCCCATCAAGAAGATTGCATACAGGACTTAACCAAGTTAATTACTCAATGAGAGGAATACATATGAATTATACATTCTGCACTGTGTCACTTAGAAAGTAATAAAACAGTTACATTTGTTTTAGCATAGAGTGACAATTTAAAGACCTGTTAATGTACATCCCTCTGTTAAAGTGAAAGTGTCTGAGTGTTCCATTTGTAAATTGTATTTATTGCTGTATTTTTTTTTTAGTATTGAATTATCCATGTGTTACTGCTATTTATAGATGGGAGGAAACTAAAATCACATCGGACAATATCTCAAATATGGTGTCCAACTCACACTTTTTGGAGCAGTGTACTGTTCTATTTGTGCACTTTATTTGAGTAACCTGGAGTGTCTAGTGTGTCTCTTCAGTGCTTAAACAAAGGCAGGATATGCTCAAAATTAAAAAAACAAGTAACTTTCTTACTTAAATAGCAATAAAAGTCCTAGAATGAAGGAAAATAGTTGTGCGTGCCACTGATAATTCCTTTCTCCCTACTCCGGTGATGAGGTCATAGTGTAAGTACAACAACTGTGATAATTATAAAGTTCACATAATTTCACACAACGCGTTTCACCAGTGGTTTCATCAAGGTATGGGTTTGTGTTGCTTGTGCAGTCCTTTTATGCTGCTTCCTCTTCCAGAATTCACACGACTATGAATAGAGTAGTACACTGCTCTAAAAAGTGTTAGTTGAACAACATTAGAATTAACATAATATTTTGTTCCACACTTTTGAGGTATTGTCCAATGTGTTTTTTTTATGTTTCTTTCCATTGTATGTATATGTTGATACTGCAAGGACTTCTCATTTATATGTCTCAAGTTAATTCATACATATTCTAAATATTGGTGAACATTTTTTGGTGCATTTGGGTTTCCCCTTCTTTTATTAAATTGTGCAGTATGGAGTGGAGTATGCCTTTATTTGCTTGCTAGAAATCTTGATTGCATGGGCCTGCAAATTGTCACAGTTACACTATAAATTCCAGTATGGTATATTTTGGTGTTTTGTGGCTATTTCCATTTTTTCCACTAGAGGACTCTACATTAGTATGTGGAATGTATGTGTGTCCGTGCATGTGCATCTGTTTCATTCTAATGTTGTTGGCCTCATTAAATGCAATTGTATGCTGCTCTGCTCCATGAATATCTAGTCTCTCCTTCACTCTGGGCAGAAAAGAAAGGGTAATGAAAAGAGAACACATTTTCTGTATTTTTCTGAAATTCAGCTAACTGGCCATTTTCGTACATTTTGGGATGATTTTTGTACATTTTGGGACCATTTTCATTTATTTTCGGTCCAGGGATTTAAACCCTGTGAATCCTATGGATTCACCTGACTCATTAGGGGAAGAAATCCCCTGAAATGAGAGCAAAATCGCCCAAAGCAGCCAAATTTTGGCCATTCCAATTCTCCAGTTTTTAACTGAATGCATTTGGACGGAAAAAAAAAAAAAAGAAATATGTCCATTGACATATTTAAAACATTAATATATTAATGTAATATATATTATAGTAATACATGCATAACATATAAAAAATATAATTACAAATCAATTTTTCATTGACACGATAATAGTTTTAATATGCCATAATAGCGTTTTTATTACAAAAATGAATGATTGGAATTTTTTATTAAAATATGCTAATGTAGCATAAATGGTGCAGTTACGATATCAATGAACACAACATGAAATATGAAATGCACATAACATACGCCACTTAGTAATTCCAGTAAAAGTTGATATGGTTTTACACCGCCATAACAGCTCTTGTGGTTTAACAATGGAGGTGATGTCATGCCAGTTATAGGTGTGCATCACATCATCGGTTATTGTTTATAGTCAACAGCTGTTAGATTACCCTGCCATCATGGCCTCCTGCCGTCATGCCACTTCAGTACCATTTCATATCCACTGTGGACAATGATACATTTCAAGAAATGTGGCCGTCCACACTGCAGGCATGAAATGGTTCCATGGGTAAGTATATACCTAAATCAGCTATGTTGGGTAGCCGAATTGTGGATTTTTCTGCAATTCAACTTTATGACCCGATCTGGTTCAACTTCGGGCCAGATCAGTCATATTGAGTCAACCTTTAAATAAAAAGAAATAAATATTTAAAACACATTAAAATACAGTGATAATATTATCATTTTACTGATAAATGTTTCATTGGCATGGTAATAGTTGCAATATGCTATATAATAGTATGTTTATTACTAAAAATGCAATAATTATAATGTATTAAAAAAATGCTACTATGGCATAAATGATGCACTTAACATATCAATGAACATATCATGTAATATAAAAGACACATATCATATATGCCACTTAGTAACTACAATTAAAGTTAGGGAATGGCCAATTATACATGGATACATTATCATATATCATTTTATTCACCTCCATAACAGCTATAGGTTGGCATCAGATCTGGTTACTGTTCACTGTCAACAGCTGTTATGCTATCCTGCCATCATGCCACGTGTATTATGGTAGCATTTCATGACCAAAGTGGACAATTGTGCATTGGTAAGCAATGGGGTGATCCATATCGTAGGCATGAAATACACGTGGTATGATGACAGGAGGAGAAGTGGCTATGTGATTTGTGTATTTTTGTCATGATCAGGGTCCAGATGACATAAGAGCCTGAGCACACAGATTCAGGAGTTACATTACAGGGTCTGATCCAGGGTAGCCATACTCCCCTAGAAGATTAAGGCTCAAGGTTTGTGCCACCACATTATATAGCACTGTGGAAGGAGCTACTGTATCCTGTAAAGCTAAGACTAGAAGCTGAAGAAAGGCTACAAAGGAGCAGGCATGAAATCACTCTGACAAGATAAGCAGAAAGAAGCAGGCTGAGGGAAACCAAGCAAGCAGAGCAAAGTATTAGCAGGAATAAAACTAAGACAGAACAGAACCGAACAGAATAAAGGGCCAATGAGAGACTGGAGAATGACAGAAGTAAACATAAGCAGAACAGAAACAAAATTAAGAATTATTATACAGGGCACAGGATTAAGGGCAAAAACATAAACACAGTAAACACAAAGGGTTGTTGTAAATGGAAAATTCTCAAATTGGACAAGGGTATTAAGCGGAGTACCTCAGGGGTCTGTTTTGGGCGCTCTTCTTTTTAATTTGTTTATTAATGATCTGCCACACTGTGCTGAGAGCCATGTCTCCGTGTTTGCGGACGACACTAAATTAGGTAAGACAATAAAGACTAATCTTGATGTTTTTTCTTTACAGGAAGATTTGGACAGAGTGGGGGACTGGGCAGTAAAGTGGCAAATGAGGTTCAATATAGACAAATGTAAAGTTATGCATTATGGGAAAAATAATAACAAAGCAACATATACGTTAAATGGTTTTTCCCTGGGAAAAACTACTAATGAAAAGGATTTAGGAATAATTATAGACAACAAACTTGGCAACAGTGCCCAATGCCAGTCAGCAGCTGCAAGGGCCAATAAGATATTGGCATGTATAAAACGAGGTATAGATTCACGGGAGGAGGATATCATCTTGCCTCTTTACAAATCAATGGTAAGACCTCACCTTGAATATGCAGTACAGTTCTGGGCACCAGTCCTTAAAAAGGATATTAAGGAACTAGAAAAAGTGCAAAGGAGAGCTACAAAATTAATATGGGGTTTGGAGGATCTTAGTTATGAAGAGAGACTTAAAAAATTGAATTTATATACGTTAGAAAAAAGGCGTCTCAGAGGGGATATGATAATATTATATAAATATGTGCAGGGCCAATATAAAGAGCTCTCCAGTGACCTGTTCATTAACAGAAAGGTACAAAGAACAAGAGGTCACCCCCTCAGACTGGAAGAGCAAAGATTTCATAGACAGCAAAGGAAGGGATTCTTTACGGTTAGGACAATAAAGTTATGGAACTCACTGCCAAGAGAGGTAGTGCTAGCAAACACAATAGATGCATTTAAAAATGGTTTGGATGTTTTTTTAGGAAAGCAGAACATACAGGGCTATTAATAATAGAATAAGCATTAATAAAAGAGCTTATTGATCCAAGGAGAAATCTGATTGCCTCTTGGAGTCAAGAAGGAATTTTTTCCCCCAGGAGGCAAAATTCGAAATAGCTTCCTTAGGGGTTTTTTGCCTTCTTTTGGATCAAAAGCTGTAATAATAGGTAGAAGGGTTGAACTTGATGGACTTGTGTCTTTTTTCAACCTAAATTACTATGTTACAGTGCAAAGACTGACAGGGCAAAGGGCATGACATCAGAATGTAAAGGCATTCACAGGCACACATATAAACAGAGAACAAACAAAGGACATGGCTAAGGTAACACAACAGAGATACAAACATAAATACGGGAACTAGCCTAGGACTCTAAGATAGTAAATAGTAGAATTTTGGTTACACAAATTGGCCAAACGATGATAAACTTGTCACCACATCAAGGTAGCCCACAATTTGGCAAGAACTTGCACTATCCCTGCCTTATATAATTAAATAACTGAATATTGAAGACTGATACTACACTGACACTTTGCATACTTGAAGGCTGAACAGACTGGAAGCTTAAAGAAACAGAACAAATGGGTGGGGTACTTTAAATAGGAGCAGTGAGACAAACAGAAAGCTACAAAAAACCTGGATTGGAACAGAACAATAAACAAAAGGAAAACCAGAAATGGAGCAGAACAGAAGAACAACAAAACATGGAAAGGTAAACTCTTTAACAGGGTTCTAGGAGAGAGCAACTAAAACAAAGATCTAGGACAGGACTGGAACTCTAGCAATGTTATAGAGGCTTCGCACTCACTTGTGGAGTGCCGGGTCAGAGATCTCCACCCAGCTTGAAAAAAATCCTGCAGTACATTGCAACGTTGCTGCTTGGTTGAATAAAACCTAAATCACTTAAGTGCTGGCCTCTGCATTGATTTTTCTAGGACGGGAACTCTAAAACAGGCCTGGAACCAGACTGTAGCCAGACTGGCAGGTGCTGATCTAGGGCCAAACTCGGCAGGGCCAACTGAGGCTGAGCCTGGGAAGGTGCCACACAGTGGCCAGACAGGGCAATAATGTAAGCAGACAGGAACAAGCAAAATAAATAAACATGACGGGACTCAGCCTGGAAGAGCCTGTGCATGGGTTGAATCATGACAATTTTATATTAAATTATGTCTTTATTGACATCTATTGTGGCATTTTAAACTATTACCATGACAATGAAAAATTCATGTGTCATTTTTTAAATTATATTATATTACTACCATAATTTATATAACATTAATACAATCATGTTGTTATATTGCTGCTAATGCATTTGAATGTGTTTTTATATTTATTTATTTTTATTTAATTTCTATTTTTATTATAATTTTCTTTTTAATATATTTTAATTTTTATATAATTTAATGTATTTATTTAGTTTTAACTAAATTGTGGGCCAGTTTGGGAGGATCGACAACAGAATGTAAGGTTTATAATACAAAATTGGGTTTTTGAAATGAAACTGAGTTATTAAACATACAATATATGAAACACAATGAAAACCTTTTTTCTTTAACATAATATTTAGATAGTTGTTATTACACATCAGTGGGCATTTTTTTCAGATAACCTGGTTACTTTATTAACTTATTTTTAATGACATGCGCAATAATACATTTCTTTTCATGTAGGAAATATTCTTTTATACATGTTCTGTATAAAGAAATTTCACTTTCCATTATCTAGTACTATCTTTACAAGGATTTCATAGTTTTTTCTAATGTGCATTATTTTACCTCATCCTTCGATTTCTATGCATTAATTTATTTCAATGTGGTAATTTCTGCAAAAGCAAATCAAATTAACAGAAACTTTAACCAAGCTACATCTAATTATTTGTAGATATATCATATAGAAAAGCTTTCAACGTATTCTTAGGAGGGTGAAGTTGAATGATGTTCGCACAATTTAGCCTAAAATTATTCTGTTAAATGCCAAAGAAACAAGACTCAGTCAGCTTAAAATCATTTTCTGTTGAGGACATTGCCTTGACTACTGATCAACCTGATAGATAAAAGACATTCTTTGAGTTGCGACAGGGATTTAGCCTAATTCAAACTTTGAATGGTATAGGCTGACCAGAGAGCTTGGGACAGTGATTTCCCTGTACGTAACGAAAGAGGAGAATGTGAGAAATGTAACTTGCTTATCTCAATTTATCAAGGGGTGCACAATTCCTGTCCTCCAGAGGTGAACAATAGACCCATTCTTAATCTGTGGCAAGTCTGGGTTCTTATAATTAGCTGCATAAAGAACATAAAATCTGTGAACAATCAAGTATGCCAATCATTAAAACAATACACATAGATGTAGTCACAGACTATACAGCATTGTTGGAAGCTCACTGGGGCATAGATGATCACCACTGAATTTGTTGGTGGAGTACAGATAAGTGTTAATGGGCTCTCTTCTAACTCAAAATTTTCTATTACAGGCTATAATATTTATTGACCCAAGATAAAATATCCCAAGTTATTAAATAGAGCCCAAAGTTTTGTTTTTGTTTTTTATCTTTATGGCACATCACTTTTTTAAAACATATCTTTATTTGAGAAGGTGATACATACATTTTGACATAAGATTGAAACATTAAAGTGATGTTACATACCAGTTGAATAGACTCCTTCTTTGAGTATGGTACAAATATGTAATTAACAAAGTCACAAGAAAAATAACCGGGTAATACATAGGGGGAGGGTGTGTTTCCACAAATTAATGAGTGCATAAGTGACAACCTAATCTCAAAAAATACATGAACATATCCAACCTTTTATGAAGGATAGATGGTTTTCTTGTAGTTCTCAAATGTACTTAAATGTATGGTACATGTATAAAAGAATAAACAGAGAAAATATAATTCAAGATGTATATGGATCAATATAAAGTCCAGAGCCTTCCCATATATGCGCTCACAAACATAGTTGTAAAATGAGCCTTGAGTGCAACTGTAGTCATGATACATGTAGAGATCTCTGTGTCAGATGTTAGCTCAATAAATGTAATGTTTTTATTAATTTTAAATGGAGAAGTAGAGAAGTGGAGTAGAACCATAGCTGGGTTTGCCATTGGTCTAAAGCCTGTTATTAGTAAGGATAGATAAGTGGGCAGAACCACCAGATGTGACTCATGAATCTTCTTCCCTGTTGGCATTGCCAACAAATATCAGTAATTGTGGGGTTAATTTTCAGGAGTTTAATGGGGGTGGGGTAAATCAGTAGGTCAGTAGTTTGTAGTTCATGTATTGCATTTTTTGAGGCCATGGAGACTGTTGGGGTCAAGAGGAAGATTTGGTTTCACTATTGGACACTGAGCTAAATGCTGAAGTTCGCGTTCAGGGGTAGTTAATGCATCTTTGTATGGAAATCAAATGAGGGCTGTTACCTTTGTCTGAATATTACCTTGTTTGGTAAGGCTTGTAACATAGTGGTGATAACAAAAGGTATCTAAGACTGAAGGGGAGTTGTTGTCAGTTTGAGTCTGTATCAGAGGTAGTATCCCCTTTACAGTACCATGTAGTAATATTGGATATGGATATGGCTTCAGTTTATTGAGTGCACAAATGTCAGTGCCTGCTGGGAGTTCCATATTATTCCAGAGTGGGATAAGCAGTGGGATTGTTCCGCCAGGGTCCACTGCTTCTGAGAGAGCTCTAGTTAGCACTATTGCTCATTAGAGCTTGATGGTGGCATAAAACCCTTTTTAAACATGTGAGGAAAATATTCCTATGTTTTGAGGAGCATAAATATTTAGTAGCACTTTCACCAAACATAATTCAGGAACATAAAGCCCATTGCTTTCATCCTGATTTGCTGTAATTTTCTGCTCCATATTATCTTCTGTTGCATGGTAGTGCTTCTTATATAACAGAAGAGATTTGCCACGTTTATAAAGAGGTCACAGATCTTCTAAAACTAGCAGGTAAATATATTGGTCATGTTTTTTTCCTTCAGTATGTGTGCCGAATCTAGGCCCGAGTATAGTTTGCACGTTCTGTAAAAAATAGTCAATATTAAGGTATTCCTAAGTTTGATAAACTTTTTTTCTAATGTATTTCAAATCCAAGCACTATTCTGACCTTTATTGAAATATCTGAATATATTTACATTTTATTGGAATTTGTATAGACTCGTACTTTTTTAAAAGCAGGCAACAGATTAAAAAGATATATTTTTTCTGTTTGCGGTATTTTATTTTATCATATTACACATACAGTAATGTTTCCTACATACATAACACTCTTTAAATGGCTAGAATAAATGGGCTGAATAGTTCTTAACTGTTGACACATTGTATGTCTCTATAAAATATTAGAAGAGAACTTAACAATTATGGCTTATGCAACAAGAAGTGACATGCCTTTCTCATGTTCAAACACAAAATATGAATTGTGTTGTCAGTAAAACAACAGGTACTCTGATATCAAAGCTCACACACTGACACGTAAAATACAATCTGCAGACATAATGCAAGATGACAGCAGCAGGTACAGCAGAAGTCTGCAGACCTGACTAAGCAAGACGGGTCTCATTATATCGATTGCACTTGTGTCTACTTGCACACTCAGCTTCTTCTATGCGACTTTGTGAAAGCTGAGCAAGGCTACACTTTCATTTTCACTCATGGTGTTAATGTAAATGACTTAAGGTAATGTTCTTGTTCATAATATACTATATATGTTTTAATTTATTTATTTATTTTATTTAGAAAATGTTTTACCAGGAAGAATACATGGAGATTTCTCTAGTTTTCAAGTATGTCTTGGGTACCAAGAATGGTGTTACACAATGTTTCACATTTAACAGCAAGATTAAATATACAAATATACATGTATTTATACCGCAAAGTTGGGAAGAGAACAATACAGGGTACATCATTATTGATACATAAACCAAAAAGAGCAACAAACATGTATGGTATATATTGAATTTTGTAAGTTAATAACAGGTACATTCAGTTGTTAGAAGTTGGGAGACACTCATAGTCAGGGATTTTCAACTAGAGGATGATTTGGTGAAATCTGGGAGCCTATTAAAAATATGAGGACCTCTTAAAGAGAACGCACCTCAAACTCCTTTCTTTTTGAAACAAGGGACACCTAATAAGGGTCTGTTACTGGAACTGAGACTGTAGAGATTGTAGGACGTGCTGGGAGTAAGAGTGAGCATGCAGCTCAGATAGATAGCTTTCCAGATAAGTGGTTATGCACTAAGCAAGCAAGGTTGAGAGTGCGTCAGTCAGTTTGGTTCTTTGAACATTTCACAGTAACGGTTATTGTCAAACATGTGCCTTAGGAAAGAAAATTATAAATTAGTATGAAATAACAGCTATAGAGTATATAACATCCTTACCTGATTTTATTCATTAGTTTTCAGTGTGTAGTTTACAAACTATAGGATGACAAGTTTTGTTTGTTTTACAGTTGTAGACTCTGGATGTTTATTACTCTTTAAAATGGTTCAGTGCATACTCAATTTTTAGTTTTTTTGAGGAAAAAATATTTCTCAAAAAACATCTTAAAATGATGATGTTTGTAAAAATAGTTTAGAAATAATGTCAATATCACTACTGAATTAATAGTTTGTGAAGGTGGTAAAAGCTTGTGAGATGTTACAAGTGTGAGGTGTTCTATAATACATTCTCCAAAAGAAGTTCACAAATGACAATCTGAATAGAAAGTAAATGCATACATTAATATAAAGTCTTGTAAAATGAACAGAATGTAGGTTCATCTTAACAAAAGGATCATCCAATCTTTCTCTTTTGGTTGTTGCGATTGCCACATCCCCCCTATAGTTTATTCTGCCTTACCTAATGGAGATGTTAAAAGATGTAAATATCTTGTCTGCTAACAATAGGTTGATAGAATACATTTAACCATAACATCAGGGAAACTGTAAGGAATAACTCTGCTATATAAAAATAGATGTCTTTTATTACCTGGTATGCACTAAAAAAAAAATTCCATTTTTTTAAAAATATTTTTAAATTGTATACGATACACAAAGGGTTAAGTCTAAAACAAATGGTCACAAAAGAAAGCCCTGAATCTATGTGGAGATTCATTTAACAAGCAAGAATGCACCTTTATTTAAATGCACACATCCGTGGGGCGACTGTGGGTGCCCCAGAGAGGACATTTTGGTGCTGGCTATTGCCTCGACATCAAGGCAATAGACCAGCGCTGTTAAAGCGTTTTTCGTGATCCTTGATCGCAAAAACCGCTTGTTTCACCGTAGGACGTGCCAGGCACGTCCATTGTCGCAAAGGGGTTAAAGGGTTTAAAAAACTTGAGAACGCGAGGCCTGGATAGGCAGTTATATTGCATTTTATAAAATATGTAAAATCAAGATTCTTCAATATCTATCAAACTTATTTAATGGCATTATGTAAAATGAGAATCCATTACTTGAAATGTATAAAGCAACAATTGTGGTAATCCAAGAGGGCAAAGATCCAAATAACTATGCCAGCAAAAGGCCTATATTAGATATTAAATAACAATGCAGAGGGTACAAACTTCTAAAAACGGTGCGCAGTAAGGACTTATATTGGATATTTAGCGTTACTCTAATATATTAGCTAATCGCCTCAGTCCCTATCCTTACATTTTTGATACATCCAGACCAGGTAGGATTCATTACTCGTAGAGAAGTCACCTGGTAATGTCCAAAATAACATTGACCTGATTGAGATGGCAAAAAGGCAAACTACCTCCTCAGTGCTTTTAGCCTCAATGAAAAATCATTTAATCGCATAGATTGACCATTCGTGTGGAAAATGTGCTATATTGTCAGTAGTTTGTATAGAGGTAATGGATATTTTGACAGCCCTGGTTTTTTTTGGGGGGATGATTTTTTTTTGGGATGATATTTTTGTATTGTTTAGTGATTGAATTTTTTTTTGACAAGATGTTAATTTGGCACAGCCTGTCCATGAGTAGGATTATTGGCCTTTTACAAAAATAAGTTATACATAGTATACAGTCTCATATCATAGCTTGGTTACTCTGAGTACTCAAGATTATTTTTTAAATATCATTTTGTGAGTGAAACTATGCAAAAAGAGGAACACAAACAATTCAGTGGCTCATTTTGCAATTTAATCAGCCTACCCAATGTGATCAGAGATAGGCACAATTATACAGGTAGGACAGATAAGGTGTATAGATTGATAGACAGAGAGAGGGATAGACATACAGACAGCACATATATACTGGTTGAGAAGGTACAGAGACTAACAGACAGACAAGACAATAGATAGACAATGGATAGAAAGTGCTACACACTATGCAGCCATTTAGAAGTGCAAGCCATGCGGTAATTGCCCTTCTGCCCACCTTGCCAGCCCTCCCCTATATACAAGACACCAAGCAAGCAAATGTTCTGGGAAAAAGTATAATTTTTGGAGATTAGTAAATATAGGTGAATAGGTCATTTTAGAAAGCCAGATGGTTTTAATTGACTTCTTAAGCCAATTGAGAACCTGAAACCCCCCACCCCTATTAGGCAAGCACATTTTTTACATTTTTCTGCCCACATTTTTAGGATCTTCTCCAGATTATAGTAAAAATGCCCCTACAGACCACAGGTTATAAAACCTCTAAGGAATCAAAATGGGTAAACTTAGTTCAAATCTGCATAGAATATATCTGTAATTCATCAGTAATTAATAACAATTTGTGTATGAAGAGCTTTGAAATACCAGAATCATCATAACATTTCTGAACGTTATATAGTTTATTATAATAGAGCAATGCATTTATTTAATTGGAATGATTAAACTAAGCATTTGAAATTATTTGTATTTCCAGTAATGATTTTAGTGTTTACTCTTTTAATGTCATTTACATTCCTCTTAATCATTTTCCTATGAATGTAGGAAAATTGTATGAAGATTTTATATTCACTTCTCTTAAGTAACAATCAACACTTTGGCTTTCAAATCATAAGAGCATTTAATGGAATTTTACTACACATTTTTTAAGTTTACAGCTATAGTCATGTAATTAGTAAAACATGTAATCATGATTAGCAATCTTAGCCTTGTTGTATTATACTATAAATGACTTTAGAGTGCAACAAATTGTGTGATATTTAAAATGTAATTTAAGTAGATATAAATAACTAAAAAAAAGTAGCCTATAATATTGATGACATTTTCTTAATTTATAATCAAAATATTTCCTGTGGACTATTTATACACAATAATGTATGTATGGGGAATTCTAAGTAGACTGTATAACTCGGGGGGTTGGGAGGCAGCTAAAAATGGGCTTTTAATCAGAGGCTGCAACTGATGAACATAGAGAATGCATTAAAAATGCTCAAACAAGGGGAGAGGAATTTATTACTATATGTTTACAATTAACCATTGAAAAAAACGTTAAGATGCAAGGCTCAATTGACAATACAGTTTATGTTGTATCTAGTATTCCTGTCGTGGTTAAATTAAAGGAATGTGACATCTACAAGAGGCAGAGCTATTTGAAGTAACTGTCAATCTGTGCAATCAAAGGATGGCCTCGTCGTAACCAATTAGATCTTTTATCATGCTTAGTAAGATTATAAAATCCAACTGAGTTCAAACATTGTCATTCTTGAACTGCAACCTCCAGAGGACTGAATCGTTGTTACCTAGCTAAAAACATCAATTGCTAGAACAGAACGAAAAGTTATTTAGCTGAATCCTAAAAAATGCCTCATTTAGCTGACTGTTCATACTATGAGGTAAGGAAAATGGCAGTGATTTAGCTAAAATATATGTGATATAACATGTTAATATATTTGTCAAATTGAAAGTATAACATCCAATGAACAATGTTTTTTTAAGTAATTATGTTCTGTTCCGAGAGAAGTAGAATGTGTACATATATTAATATGCATGTGTATTCAGCACATACAAATATATGCACATTATACACAGTTTTAATTTATTTACTTTTAAAGACAAAATAAATATGTACATGTATATAATTATTTAAGTAGTATATATACTCATATCAGTAGAGATATATATTGTAGCATGTAAATAATCTATTAAGCCTATGAAATAGTGGTATAAAATCAGTGTGAGTTGATGCTTTGTGGCATGCTAATTTATAGAATTTATTAACAGTATATCCTAAATGTACTGCAAATAATTCCTGCATTCGATGCAATTTATTTACACATGTGATGATGTTTTACAAAAATAATATAGATATTAAATAATGATGGGATGTACAAGGTACAGCTAAGCTGAATTACATTTTAAATATTATTAAACAATAATATATTATACAGTTTAATAATACTCTTTTGTAATGGAGATTCCAAATGTTTGTTACCGGTTTCTCTGCATTAAGTGCAGTACATGTTTTAGATGTGTGTGTATGTGTGTGTGTGTGTGTGTATATATATATATATATATATATATATATATATATATATATATATAATTTTTTTGATAATAGCATTTTGTATGAACTAATTGACATGAAGTGGTTTTATGTACTATGTTTATTTCATATTACAGGTTCAAACACACTTGGATAATCCAACAAAATACCACTTACAGCAAGCACAAAGGCAGCAAGTAAAACAGTATCTAACCCTTGGAACTAAATTTTCAACACAGTCGCTTTCATATTCCAATTCACATGCTGTGCAATCCACAGGAGTAACTTCCACACTCAGGAATGGACACAGGTCTCCTGCTACAGAAAGTTGTACGGCTGATGGCACTGTTCCTAAATTACTAGCTTTGGGAGTCGGTCGAGAAAATGAGGTACTGAGCATGTCATATACTAATTAACTAAGCAAAAAAGTTACCTATTCAGAGAGACTCCTCTAGGGATGCTGCATAATGCAATTCAGTTCTTCATCGCACTTAAACTTTTGGGTCCTATAAATATTGTACTCCATATATTAAAGTACATATGTAAATGTAAAGTTGTAAGTTTGATTTAACTTTGAAAGGAACATCAATCATTTTTAAATCACCTATATTAACATTACAGCCGATCTGCAGTGAGTTGAATAGTACAGTGCAACATGTTTTAACATCCTGTTATATATGAAATTGAAAAATGTGAATATGTGGCATAATTCCCTTCTAATGAAGTGTTGCTGTTTTTCATTTTCTTTTTTAGTAATCTGTATTGTCACCCTTGATTGACATATACCTCACAAGTTGAAAAGGGTTTTGATGCTGTGATGAGTAACTGAAGAAGAGATAATCCGAAATCTAAACATTTCTAATTCCGGTCATCATATTTCAATACTTTATTTTCATTGAACATAGGCTTTTCTCCAACCCAAAAACAGTTACCATCTAGTACCTCTCAAGTAATAACGTTAGACACCTTGGGCTATATTTCTCAAGACAAAGCTAGTGCTATTTCAGGAAAAAGTCGTAGTAATAAACATGGTAACCAATGGACTGCTATGACAGTCTGCGCCAAATGTAGCTCTTTTTTTTATAGTACCTTTTTTTTGCCTTGATAAATCTGGCCTCTTGTTAGGTATATATGTTTCTGACATTCTACCAATCCCATCCTACTAAAGATTTCATTTAGTGCATTCTCTTGCCATGAATCTCTCTTCAAAAGCTCTTATTTTTAATTCAAAACAGATACAGATGAGAATAATGGGGGTATTATTCTCCATTGGTTTTGACAAGGTGTGGATGTTTGGCATTCTAGTGATTTCAAGGTTTATATGATTTGTTTGTACTTCAGGCAATGCTGCAAAACATTTTCCTAGTGTGCCAATTTAGTTACTACCCTCTGCCACAAACAACTGTGATGTCATTCACCTACAACTCTGCAGCAGAATAGATTTCAACTTTTTTGAAAGAATGTCATTTTCAGTACATTCTTTTTTGATGAACACACAATGTTATGCAGTTATTATTGTTGTACAAAACTGCTTTGTAGATGTCATAAAACACCTATAATATATATCTATGATTATGTATTTGCAATGGAAAAACTGCTTGTAGTCCGGAAACATAGAATCCAGGATCATACCTTTTATACTGGTACAGTTTATATACGGTATGTTTACAGATGTATCTCCTTTAAACATTGATATTTTCTGTCAACAGATGGACGATGTTATAGATGACATTATTAGTATGGAATCAAGTTTCAATGATGATGGTTTAAACTGCTCAGAGTCTTCATTACTGATGTCAAGCAATGTAAGTTTCCCAACCCTCCAGTAATGTACTCAAGTTTAAATTCTGGATTTTGTCTTTTATTTAACAATCAGGTACTATGCACTGGGTCACTATATTACAAAAATATATATCAGAAGAATCATTTACTACGTACCACTTTTTTTTTTTTTTTTTATAAAACAAATATTATTGACAATGTTAAAAATATTGAGCAAAAAATATATAAAAAAAAAAACAAGCAATGAGCTATATTGTATTTTGCAAAATGGGGAATATCACTTGAACAAAATGCATGGTTAACATTTGTTTCACAATAATATATATCGTCAAAATTATTGGCACCCTTGTTTATTATTTGTGCACTGCCCCCTTTCAAGAATGATATCACTCCATAGCCATGTCCTATAGTTTTGCAAAGATGGAAAAAGCCATTGGAGAGGATCTCAGACCACTCCTTGATACATAATGTAGTCTTTTCTTTGAGATTATTAAGCCAATGCTATGAACTAAAACACTTGCCAAGCTTCTGACCTACTCATACCTTGCAGAAACCTTATCTCATTTCACTTGCAACAATTTTCCAGTGTCCTCCAGTGTCTCTTCTACCTCATCTCCACCCTTTCTTGCAAATGTCATGCTAATTTGGCCACAATCAAAATACATTATTCAAAAATTTCACATCCCTGGACTAACCTCCCAAACTGTACCTGAGTTGTAGTGCAGAGCTTAAAGGGACACTACCACTTTAATTCAGATGTAACTAGATTACCTGTGCATTTGAAACAGACACAAATATAAGACATATGCCACTGTTATATTGCATATAAAGGTAAAAAAAAAAAATTAGGTTTTTATCTCCAGCATCCATTATGAGAATGTTACCCATGATACAACATTATCCAACATCTTCCAGCAAGTCTCACTTTACAACTGTGACCAAAGCCTGCATGGGTTTGTCATAAGATACACCCCTGCTCTCCTACTGGCTCATGTGTATCATAGTGGGCAGGACTAGGTGTCTGTATACAACTTTTTTTTTACCTGCCTTCTAACACAAACAGAGCAGATTGACCTGATAAAACAGGATTATCACTCTGCCCCCTTGTTATGTTAGGTACATTACCCACCCATTCAATGCAAGTCTATGATCAGATTCCTGACTTATAGACTGCATTTTGTGTCCCCAGCCACAAAGTGAGATACTAGTGATGTAAAGTCTCTGGTGGTGGCACCAAAAAACACTATATTTCACAAAATGGCGGTACCCAGTCACACTTGTTTAGTAACATATTTCATAAAATAAATTCACATAACAAAAACAAAAGACTTATCTGAAATCAACCATGCAAAATTTTATTCAGATCCTGTCTGTTCATTTTATCCCCAATTATCCCCAGGTTTCCTGACCTTATTTTTAGGGTAACCTCTAGCTAATAGATGTTTTGATAAATTTTCAGCATGGCTGTTATATAGTTCATCTGTCAAGAAGGTCTGTTTAAAATGTATAAACTGCCCCGTTGGAACTCTGAAATGGATATGAGTGGCATGACTTAACATGAAAGATGAAGTTGTCCGATGTGGGTTTACAGTACACTTAAGTATCAACAGTGTGTCCTCAGCCACTTAACATGACATCCAAAATAGTTACTAAATTGGCAACTAGACTAAAGGTAAATTTTAAATTGAAGGTGTTATCATTAAGATGTTTAACAAAAGTAATTGCAAGCTCAACTGCCCTGCCAGATGAATAGCAAATTGTCTATGTATATCAGATACATGACAATAGATTGTCTGAAGGGCACTCTGAAGTACTGAAAAGTGCCTGAATGTTTATACATGGGATGTGCCAGATCAACCCCAAATTTTGTGATCAGCATATGTGGCAACAAATGTCAGGAGTTTACATATGCACACATCATTCTTTATAAATAACACCCTAGGTCTCATGCTATACATTCTCATTAATATTGAACAAAGTTTGAATTTATTTGTAAGCTCCACAAAGCCTTGTGCTGCTTGTTTTTTTTAATACTTATTATTTCAAAATATAAAAGACATATAAAATTACATATACTATGTCATTATCATCATAAATAATCAATATCACAAATTTACATATACACACAATTACAAACATCTCAGAATGCCATGGCACATGGATCTCATTACTTACAATTACATTATTTCTCCCGGGAGATTCTCAGTTATAATTCATGGAGGCCGATTATTACTAAATTATACCCCCCTTATAGGGAAAATTTCTTTCATGAAAAAGAAAAACATCACACGCCTTTTCTGCAACCACTGAATGTTTAACTAACATTTTAGCCAGTTTCAATGTTATATCTCAATTTATCACCTCTATGTCTATTAACCTATGTTTGAGATGATCCACTCCCAAAAGTTATTAACTCCTTCATGACCACTTTTACTGACTTTTATTTGAAAAACATTTATAAATCTGCACTAAATTCTAGCAACAGCCTTTTGTCAACTTTGTGGTAGTCATTTTGTTTGAGGTATTATTTTTTTACATAAATTGTACTTCAGGCATGAATTCACAGATCCTATTATAGATTACTGCCAAACAACACCCCAATATGTATTCAGCAACATCTCCTAAGTACAGTGATACCACACATGTATAGGTTTGTCGAGTTGTTAGGGAGCTAAAAGGCCACATTTTGGAGCTGCGCATCTCAGTTTTCCAACTTGGAATTTTGACCAAAGTAATTTGCTCCCACCAAACCATATATTTTTGAAAAAGTAGACACCACCAGGCTATTTCAAATTGTGTAATTTTAACACTTTCCATGCGCTAATTCTATCACCAGTCTTTGTATTTTTTTTCCACACACATTGTATTTTAGGCATTAATTCACAGGTTCTGGTATGTGCCACTGCTAAAATAAACCCCAATATGTGCTCAAAAACATCTTCTGAATATAGTGATATTATATATACATAGGTTTGTTTGGTTGTTGGGAAGTTGCAAAGCCAAACTTGGGACATGTGCATACCATTTTTCCAATCTGACATTCCTTCTTTCTGATTTTGAATAGCCTGTTACTGCAAGAAAGCATTCCAGTTTGTTTTATGCAAGGTCATGTGAGTGATACCGCCATTAGAGCCAAAACAATTGGAGAAATTGTCTGGTTGTAAATCTTTAATTGCTTTTTTACACACAAATTGCTTTTTGATTTGGATTTAGAAGAGCCTGTTTGTTTAGATTACTGCAAGAAAGCACTCCAATTTGTTTTCTGCAAGCTCTTCCATGCACCCAATACATAGGTTTGTCAGTATTTTTGGGAAGGTTCAGTTACAATTGAAGGACTTGGTCATTTGGATTGTAACCGACAGTATTTGTTCTGATAGGCCTATCTTCAGTTTGGGGCCTATCGTGTTCCCCAGTTTAATTTCATGCAAGTGTATATATTTGAAAAGTTGACACCACAAGGTATTGTATATGGGGTGTTTTGATTCCTGTGATGCAACCATTACATCCAAAACAATTGGAAAAAGTGTGTGAAAGTCATGTTTTTATTTTGTTTTTTTTACACACACATTGCTTTTTGAAAACACTCCAGGTCCAGAAAGGCCCCCTGAGTATGCCTCCCCTGTATAGGTTTGCCATGATTTATTAATAATATGACTAGTACGTGCGCTTCGAGTAGACAATGCGTAGGACAGTTTTATTAAAATATACAGTCTTTAATTCAACATATTAGATGATACATAGATTCTTAATAAAAAATACAGGTCTTATAAGATTAGAGCACAGTGCTTTCGAAATGAAGTCATCTGACACGTTTTGGCCAAAGGCTTAATCAGAGGTTGGGTCTGGCTGATTGTTATGTTAGAGAAAGGTACTGTTGTCTTAGTTCTGTACTCATCATCAAATCATTTATACCTGGAAGGCCTGAGTATACCCAGTCTGGCTCTTGCATAGTTTATGCAACTTAACGCCATACCTGAAGTGCTTGGAAGGAATAAACTACTTGAATCCCAACCTTCTCTTATATTTCATTAGGGATTCATCCACGCAGATATTCCTCCAGGCATAGGCTGTTATCAATGAATAAAAATGTCATACCTCTGCTAGACATAGACTGGGCATCAATGGAGGTACTGCAGATGGGGCTGGTGTTCCAGTAGGAGTAAAAAGAGGGCCTTTTAATTATCCCTATCAACATTGTGAGTGCCCACAATCTAAGTAATTCTGACATAGCTCTGCTTTACCAAAAATAAATGTGGCTCAGCAGCATGGTACTGCTGGGCACAAACCAAGACCTTAACTGCAGGGGGGGGGGGGGGGGGGGGGATCCTATGGCATATTTATTGATGCCGGCACTTCAGTGAAAGTTGTGATAGCTGCCTATACCACTCCATTTCTTGATAAATATACAGAACTATTTTATAAACACTTTTTGAACGGAACCATTTACTAGGGACACATAGGGAAATATGTCTAAAGATGTATATCTGTTAAAATCCATTCAGGAAAAACATATTATTTGATTATGTTTAACCTACACTATTTATTCCAAGCTATGTTGCTTGCTTTTACAAGGTTTGTAGAGAATATCAAATAGTACAAATCTGGTATTCACTTTTGAATGAATGTTAATGCTGGTATTTCCCTTGCATACCATAAATAAATTATTGTACCTATAGCAAGCCATTAAAAAGGTGGCATTCCAGCTTCTGTAATGGGAAAATTATGCTCTGCATATACGTACTACATTTGCACAGAGACAATATTTTCTATAAGTCATTGTACATGAACACAGGTGAATTTCATAGTCCCACAAGATAATATTAAATTAACTTGCATCAACTATCACCTGTAAGTTTTATTGGTATCATGGCCAGGTATTTCCACTTGAAATTTGAATTCAAATAAACGTTTTATAAACAAAACAAAAAAAAATTACCAGTATTGCTATGCTGACTTAGAATTGCATCTTTTTTAATAGAATTTTGTACAATTATACCAATCATGATAATAAAGCAATAATTTAGCTCTTATTGCTTCATTTTCAACTTTAGAAGACAGAATGAAAATCCACAGACAGCCCTTCCCCTCTAAGGTGTGGATTGATGGGGCTATTACACACTAAAGGAAGAGTGTACACAAGTCCTACAAGGGCACTGGGCACTACATTGAAGCTACTGAACAAATATTAACATCAGATTCTGCCTAGCATAGTAAAAAAAAAAGTCTGAAAAACAAGAGTACTGCATTTAAGCAGAGACAAAGTTCAGCTAGCAGTCTGCTAATTTAGAATAAATCTTTCCTGTGAATGGAAACACAAACTGTAGCAAAGGGTTGTTAGTCTTTTTAAACAAAATCAGCCTGGGGCAGAAACTTTTCAACTGTGTGAACACTGCCAGGTAAGGAAATATATTTGTTTTAATTGAATGGGTAAACTGGGCAGAATTTAACATCATTTTCTTATCATAGAATATACTGGATCTCGCATCAAAAACAATGTATTACAGTTTCAATCATATGTACTAAGGTAGATAATATATGTAAATGTATATATTGGTTGCAGAGGGAGTAAAAAAAAATACCATCTCAGGAGCAGTGTTAGCTAATTATCAGAGAATAACTGATGCCTCTGAGGGCTTTCTGATCTCTTGGAAATTAGAAACGTATTCCCTATTGGCTTTAATATATCAGCTGAAATATCTGATTGTTATACAGACAGGTGCAACATGTTTAAATGTCTGAATAAATGAAATATAAAACTGCCAAAAGTAAATGCTGTCGACAAAACGTAATTCCTTAAAAATATTATCTACCTTGAAACTAATACCTTGTACGAAATGTTTTCAGGAAATGTAGGAATGATAAAGCAATTAATAACAAAATGTGCTATCATTGAAACAAAAGAACTATTTAAAAAAAAAATCATCTGTTTTGATGAAAATATATATGAATGAAACACAAACAACTTTTCAACCAAAAACTGTTGCTAGGCAGCTCAGTACAATTAGGGAAATTGCTTAACAATCCCAGTTCAGTAGCCACCACAAAGTGAAGCAATTGCAACATTATGACTTTGAGGTTGTGACCTGAAGATTCATGATGTAGCACAATATGAATGCAGTGTTCCAAATTGTACAATTTCATGTTAGTTGCATTTTCTGTGTATTTTGTCACATGGGCCACCAGCAAACAGATTTTGATCTGGCTGTAAGAAAAGAAAAACACTAAAACATTTATGGAGACTGCTCAATATTTTCTTACATTTTGCATAAGATCTTATTTTAAATATTTTTTAATCATACCTCATAGCTATTATTTTCTGCTAACTAATATAAAAAAGTAATTTTTTTATCGGTTAAGGGCACATACAAAATAATTGTTTAGTAGTCACATGACGTTCTTATTATTATGTCCATGGTTTATGATATTTGGGTTCCAAATAGAATCCTTTATTCTAGCCTTGCTATAATAATGGTGACTGTATAAAAAAGTCTGTTAAACTTTAAGTAGAAAAATGTGCTGAATTGCTAAAATGCTAATTAAAGGTCCACTCCAAGCAAGAAAACAACACTGCCCTATTTGAATACTTGTACCTTAAGCAGACATTCCTCTCCAACTACACTTGCTGAAATGCTACAGTTTTAAATTAACTTTAATAGTTCTTAACTCAAATCCTTCTACTTGATTCCATGTATGTATGGCTGTTTTCTTTTTTTTTTTTTGAGGGACACATAGAACATTTACATGCTGCCTTGCAAAATGTATAGTAGGTAGTTCCTATGGCACTTGATTAATTAACTAGACACACTTGCATTCTACATTCTACAGGAGAACAAGTAAATGTGATGTGTGCAGCAAAAAAAACTGGTTAACTTAGCTATATTAGCTGCACAACAGTGGGGAAGATAATGTTGATGTGTGCACTGCAGGGGTGGACGGACAACTCATGGGGCCCATGAGCGCTGAGACCCCGAAGTAAAAATTTGTGGATTCAATTGAATGCTTTATTTTGGCATCTACACTTATATCTTTAGCATTTATTGTCATTTGATGAAACATATTGAATACAATTTATAATTTTTCCTGTATATGGAAATTGACTACTAACTGGTTCACTTATTTCTAGTGATAATGCCTCAGCTTTTCATGCTTTTTCATGCTTTTTCTCCGTGTAAAGCACTGTTTGAATGTTTTGCTGATCTTGGTATGTCTATGTTTAACTGATCAAGATTAGTGTCCTGATTGTGTGCTAGAGATAAGATTTATCTCAACACAGTAAAGGAGGAGAGTATATTTAAAAGAAGAAAAACTATCACAAAAAGTGGACAAAATCTTAAATTAGACAGGTAAAGGTTTAAAAGTAATATCAGGAAGTATTACTTTGCTGAGAAGGTAGTGGATGCATTGAATAACCTTTCCAGCTGCTGATGTGGTAGATGTAATCACAGTTAAGGAGTTTAAGTATGCATGGTATAGGCACAAGGCTTTACTAAATTTAAGATATTGCCAGGGACTAAGGAAAGTATTCAGAAAATTGGGCAGACTAGCTGGGCCAAATGGCCCATTCTATGTTTCTATATTTATCAGTAGTGATTTAATGACTGAAATTCTTGGCATTTTGTTACAGTATAACACAACCCTACTTATATTAGCACACATTGCTACTATTTATTTTCTGATTGTTCATGAAAATATGTCACGGTATAGCACCTCTGGGTATTTGTACAACTATTACTGCTTTCCTCTCTTCTCAAGGAATATTTGCACTGCCCATATATGTATCTAGTAGAGTTGAGCGGACACCTGGATGTTCGGGTTTGGACGAACTCTGAAAAAACTACTCCCAGGTTTGAAAAAATGTCCCCCCCAGGTCCCCACCCATTGCCGGTGGGTGGGGACCCTATAACAATAATGGTGGGGGGGACCTGGGGGGGACACTAGGTCCCCCCCTCATTATTATAGGGTCCCCACCAGCAGGCAATGGGTGGGGACCTGGGGGGGACATTAGGTCTCCCCACCATTATTGTTATAGGGTCCCCACCTACCGGCAATGGGTGGGGACCTTGGGGGGACATTAGGTCCCACCCACCATTATTGTTATTGGGTCCCCACCCACCGGAAATGGGTGGGGACCTGGGGGGGACACTAGGTCCCCCCATCATTATTATTATAGGGTCCCCATCCGCTGGCAATGGGTGGGGACCGGGGGGACAATAGGTCCCCCCTAACATTATTAGGGTCCCCACCCGCAGGCAATAGGTGGGGACCAGGGGGGGGGGGGGCTTATTTTACTAGTGACTGGGTAGCAATAGCTGTCCAGTCACTTGTAATTTTAAATTTGTTTAGGCGATATGAATCGCCGAACCCAGAACTCCAACCCGGACATACAGTGGAATGTCCATGTTCGGGTCCGGGGTCCAAAAATCCTAATGTTTGGTACGAACTCGAACTTTGCGGTTCGGGTTCGCTCAACTCTAGTATCGAGAAATTCTCACCACATTTGTGACTAACAAAAAAACTCAACTTCAACATTCCTCTTTTTTTGCTTGGGCACTTTAAATAGTATGCATATAGCTCACTTGTGCTATTAGCTGTTTGGTGCTTTGTTTTCTATTCAGCATTACACCAGGTGTGAGGTCTTTATTTTATAAGTTGCCATTGCTACAAATCTATTATTGTTATTTACTATTGTAAATGTGAAAAAAGAATTCTGTATATATCATATTGTACACACATGACAAATTATACTTCAGAATAGTTTAATAGGTTGATACCTGACCTTGTTGAATTGCTCTTTTCTTTTTTATGTCTGTATTTCCTTATTGACTGTCTAACTGTTTCATAAAAACTGCATTAAATCAAAATACACATTTGCCCGTTTTCTTACTTGTGTGATTTAATCCTAGTCTTTTGCATAAATGATGGTCCTGAATGATAGGTTTCTGTATAACCCAAGCCTTGCTGGAATTAGCTTTTACATTAATCCAAATAATCTTTGTAAAATAGTATTGTATAAGTAAAAAATGTATAATCTATGTGTTTATATTCTCTCTGGTTTATCAGAAACATGTCACCACCAGCTGCATAGAATGCCCATACTACAGATTTTGTATGTGGGATTTTAATTTTTTTCTCTCTTCTAAAATGTTATTTGATTTCAAATCTTTTCAGGACTTCCCTTTCTTACTCTTCTAGTCAGTCGTTGCTAACTGTGCCTCAGTCAATCATCACCTCAGTGTTGTTATCACATTTTCTAGCACTAAGCACTCATTCACAATTTGCACCTATACAACAATTTTCCTTTGAGATTTGTCACTGGCCTGCCAGCTCTATAAGAGAATTACTTCTCTGATGTCAGTTTCTTTTTTACTTTGGTTTTATTTTGATGAGGACAATTATACCTCGAGGTAGCTTAAGCATGTCCTTCTCTTGTTCATTTCCAGCTTCCACTTTCTAGCAACATTCTGGATGTTTATAACGGTGACCAAGGAATCCAGGGCTCCAATATGGGACTTTCTAATACTTCTTGCCCAGCTGGTATAGGTGTTAAAAGGGAAGTTGGAGGTAATGTATTATACACCAAAGAATATATTACATGATCTAGAAGTACAACGGATGGCACTACTAACATAATGTTATTAAAGGCACACATGTACAACTATAACAAAGCTTTCAGAGAAAGTTGCCAATTTAGGAATTATAATGTAGATAGCAGGATCATTTTTTTGTTTTTGTTTTATGTTTTTATTTATTGTTAACAGACTTCTCCCAAATGTTCTTTGTAATACATGGCACAGATTAATATAACAGTCTTTCAAATTTACAGCTGAAATATCTTTCCTATGTATTTCAGTATTATAGTTTGCTTTTTCAGAAGAAACATTATTAAATGCTAAACACTGGTGATTCATATTTTGGTATACATTCTATTTTGGTAAACCAGGGCAAAGAGCAATAGACATGTTTACACTGTACTGAGTTTAGGAACCTAAAAACAATAGTCAGCCTTGTGATATATATGAATATCACGCATTTATAAAATCAAATTATTTTGGGAAACACAAGATTCTTTCAAATATTGGCTCAAGATCAACTGCATAAATTAATTATCTCCTATTAAATTTGTTTCATGATAGAACAAATGGCTTTTTAAAGCTTACAGAAAATCCATTCAATAAGTATCTACATTAACGGATTAACAGCTTGAAAAGTTACATTCAATTAGTCCTCAACATCCTAAAACCTTCTACTGTTTATTAATGTCAGTGGAATAAAACAGAGGCTTCTTTCAGTTGAAACATTTTAGAAATCTGATTAAAACTTGAACTTCGTAAATGGGGGAAAAAAAAAGCCATAGCTTCTGCAGAATGGTTAAATGTTTTTTTGTTTAACAAAAGTACAATGAATCTTAACATAATGATTAGCTGCTTAGGAAAACAACCATGCATAATGAATTCTATATTTAAACAGAGCAGGCATTTTATCCAATTTAGGGCACAGTTTGTTCACGGTTTCTAGAGATAGCAAAAAATAGTAGAAATATCCACAGACTGCATTCAACAATTGTATATATAATATAGTTTTCAAATGGATTGATATTGCGAATACTGACAAAGTTCAACTAACAACTGAGTGCCAGGTTATTTTAGATTTTCTGGGTTATTTTTTTATTTTACACAAAAATGTACAATTTATATTTGAATCAAATTGAGCACATCTGAGCATCTATTGCACCTGCTTTTCCTTGCCAAATTTTTATTTTCTATTCTTTCTACATTTTTTAAGAGGCCCTTTAATCAGTGAAGGAATTGTGACTGGTTTTAGCCTCTCAGTTAGTGTTACAGTCCTGTAATCACTGTGAACACTCTACTAGTTTATTTGAATTAGTTAATGATTGGTGGTTATCTGATCTATCATGTAGTGTATGTGACAGCAGGTGATACAACACTTTTGTCACCCTAGTTATATCTCAGCAGATTTGCCTCAAGCCAGTCTACAAGGTAGAAACACAAGATTGTTTAGTCGTTTTAGGGCAATTATTGATTTTGAAGCCACTCTGGCTCTTCAGGCAACACAATCTTGGCCTACATTACTCTTTGCTTTGTAGGTTTCTGATTAGCCCCTTTGTTTTCATAGTGATTGTTTTTAGATAATGTTAATGTTAATTATTTATTTAGTGCACAGTGCTTTATTTCCTAAATTTAAATGGAAAGACATGCATTTATTTCAAATCAGTTACGTTTAAAATCATAGGTGTAAAAACAAATCTTTTAGTCTATTTTGGTTTCAATTAACTTTTTTAATAGAAACATAGAATTGAACCCTATCTTATATACCACACATGCTTAAATCCCTTCATTGTGTTTACCTCTACCACTTCTGCTGGAAGGCTATTCCATACATCCACTACCCTCTCAGAAAAGTAATACTTCCTTAAATGACGTTGAAATTGTTGCCCCTCTAATTTAAGACTACATCCTCTTGTTGTTGTAGTTTTTCTTCTTTTAAATATACGGTCTTCCTTTACTGTGTTGATTCCCTTCATGTATTTAAAAGTTTCCATCATATCCCACTCAATTTATCCCGCATATTTTAAACATGAATCGTTTTATATTAAGGATGTGTTAAGATCTATGGATCTACCTATGTAATTCATCTAAATATGATATTTAGAGATACTGATTCTCTAACAGAGCTTAGCACCAAAGAATATATAAATTGTTATTTTGTGGTGTATTTGATTGTTTTACAATTCTTGTTATAAACAGATACAAGAGCAATGGTAAAAGAAAGACAGAAGAAGGACAATCATAATCTCAGTAAGTATATGTTGCAGAGACAATACATCTAATGGTGTCTTTAAAGGTGGTGTTTTTTTAGGCAAAAGTATGCTGTGTAGGTGGTAATAGGGTCTTTGTAGCAAACTATGACAGCTGAAATTGAAACATTTATCTCCACCAATCAATTTATTGCTGGATTAATATGCTGCACAAAATGTAGTTAGGACATTTAGAAAGCAAATTGGATTTACTTCATGATAGACATGTTCTCCAAAGCTGCTTAACATTATTAGAATATTTGTAGGAATAAGCAAAAATCTGTTCTCCAACTCAGTGAATTTATCAGTGTGAGTGGGGGGGGGGGGGGGGGGGGGGGAGACAACAAAAAAATTGGGAACATTGCTGAACTGGCATTAAGCTAGTTAAGGCAAGAAGGAACTATACTTTTGTTTATGTTGGTTTTTATGACCTTCTGCTCCACAGTAAGTAGAAACGTCTTATTTCTGTTCTGCCCATGTGTCTGGTCCTACTCAAAGAGAAGGTTTGTCTTTTATATGGGCCTTCCAGATAGGCTAACAATGTAACACAATAAAGAGTGACCCATTTTCTGTTATTGTTGTGTGGCTTTATTTGAGAGCAGTAGTAGTTATGTCAATCTTTTTCTCTATCTATTCTCTAAAGAACAAATAATTTAGAGTAAAAACTATACCACAAATTCAAATATATCTAAAAGAATACATGAAATAATATTTTATACATCCAAGTGTGGGACAGCAATGAATAAACCTCCTGCCTTTATGTTTTGGTTTCATATGTGAAGTATTTATATAAAAAAAGAATACCAAAAAATATGTTTCTTCAGTCAAGAAACCTGTCCAAGCAAACCCATGATGGAACATTAGTGCAGCAGCAAATCTGGGGCTCTCCTGTGCAGAAAGATCCTATATTATCTTAGTGCGCCCTTAAATGTGCAATACTAATGCAGCAAATAACAATTTGTATTTTCTAAAAAGCATTAATGTTATTGTGAATATGTTTTCTCGACAGTTGAACGACGGCGCAGATACAATATTAACTACAGGATTAAAGAACTTGGCACATTGATCCCAAAGTCAAATGATCCGTGAGTCTATGTTAATTAAGTAAAAGATTTTTAAAAATGCATTGTAGCCCCCCTCATTTTAACAAACACTCCCAAATAACTACATCTGAAAAGCTGTTTGTTGTTAGAAACCCAGTTTAGAATAAATTTTGCACTTTAAATATAACCCAAGAAAATGATGTCTATGACCTAAGAATCAGATCAGACCCTGTATAGGAGTTAAAGAAGCCCCCTTTTGTGGACTTTGTTTGAACCAAAGAGTAAAAAGTCACAATGTGGTAAAATGTTTTACTTAACCACAAACTTGCTAATTATCTGCTCACCAATCTTTAATACAAACATTCAGTATAGGACAAAATAAACACAGCATCAGTACTGACCAAATAAATCTCTTGAGATGTTTTGAAAAATGATTCCACAGGTTCTGATTAAACTAAAAGTTTATGTAAATGATACATTATCAGCACCAAGGTCAGGGGCGGGCTGGGCCGGGGGGCAGGGTGGCAATTGCCCCCCAGGCCGCCCTAAGCTATTTAAAACACGGCCGCTGGGCCAGTGTTTAAAAAAAAAATAAAAAAAACGTGCTTGCAGGCAGAGACTGAGAAGGGATCGGAAGATCCCCTCTCACCTCCGCTCTGCCTGCAAAGCTGCACGGGGAGCCGAACAGGCAGCACAGAGAAACCTCCGTGCTGCCTGTTCGGCTCCCTGTGCAGTCTGACACGGAAGTGCCGACAGTCACGTGATCGGCGCTCTGACGTCAGACGCGCGCCGATCACGTGACCTGTCGGCACAAACGCCGGGAGGCCGAACAGGCAGCATGGAGGGACCATGCTGCCTGCCACCAGGGAAGTCCTCCTGCCACTAGCCACCAGGGAAGTCCTGCCACTAGCCACCAGGGAAAAAGGTAAGGGGGGGGGGCTTTTAAACACTGGCATATTATTGGACAAATTGGCTGGCAAATAAGACTGGCATATTATTGGGCAAATTGGCTGGGGCATATTACATGGCAAATAACACTGGCATATTATTGGACAAATTGGCTGGGGAATATTACATGGCAAATAACACTGGCATATTATTGGGCAAATTGGCTGGGGAATATTACATGGCAAATAAGACTGGCATATTATTGGGCAAATTGGCTGGGGCATATTACATGGCAAATAAGACTGGCATATTATTGGGCAAATTGGCTGGGGAATATTACATGGCAAATAAGACTGGCATATTATTGGCCAAATTGGCTGGGGAATATTAAATGGCAGAATAACACTGGCATATTATTGGACAAATTGGATGGGGAATATTACATGGCAAATAAGACTGGCATATTATTGGGCAAATTGGCTGGGGAATATTACATGGCAAATAAGACTGGCATATTATTGGGCAAATTGGCTGGGGAATATTAAATGGCAGAATAACACTGGCATATTATTGGGCAAATTGGCTGGGGAATATTAAATGGCAGAATAACACTGGCATATTATTGGACAAATTGGCTGGGGCATGTTACATGGCAAATAAGACTGGCATATTATTGGGCAAATTGGCTGGGGAATATTACATGACAAATAAGACTGGCATATTATTGGGCAAATTGGCTGGGGAATATTAAATGGCAGAATAACACTGGCATATTATTGGACAAATTGGATGGGGAATATTAAATGGCAAATAAGACTGGCATATTATTGGGCAAATTGGCTGGGGAATATTAAATGGCAAATAAGACTGGCATATTATTGGGCAAATTGGCTGGGGAATATTAAATGGCAGAATAACACTGGCATATTATTGGACAAATTGGATGGGGAATATTACATGGCAAATAAGACTGGCATATTATTGGGCAAATTGGCTGGGGCATATTACATGGCAAATAAGACTGGCATATTATTGGGCAAATTGGCTGGGGAATATTACATGGCAAATAAGACTGGCATATTATTGGGCAAATTGGCTGGGGCATATTACATGGCAAATAACACTGGCATATTATTGGGCAAATTGGCTGGGGAATATTACATGGCAAATAACACTGGCATATTATTGGGCAAATTGGCTGGGGAATATTACATGGCAATTAACACTGGCATATTGGGCAAATTAGCATATTGGGCACTGGGCATATTGGGCATATTGGGCAAATTAGCAGGGGCATATTAAATTGCAGATAACCTTGGAATATTATTGGGCAAATTTACTGAGTCATATTAAATTGCAGAATAACACTGGCATATTATGGGACAAATTGGCTGGGGAATATTAATGGCAAATAATATTGGAAATGTGTATGTAATGGGGTGACGGAGGCATGTAAATGTGGTGATGGGGCATGTCCTGGTGTGCAACGTGGGTTATGGGTCATGTCGTAGGTGTGCAACGTGGGTAGGGGGGGGTGCCCAAATTTTGGGATATTGGGTGTCTAAATCCTGGCAAATTGAGGGGCATAATCCTGGCATATTGAGGGGGAAATCCTGGCATATTGAGGGGGCATCATCTTGGCATATTGAGGGGAAAATCCTGGCATATTGGGTGTCTAAATCCTGGCATATTGAGGGGCATAATCCTGGCATATTGAGGGGCATAATCCTGGCATATTGAGGGGAAAATCCTGGCATATTGAGGGGGCATCATCTTGGCATATTGAGGAGAAAATCCAGGCATTTTGAGGGGCATAATCCTGGCATATTGAGGGGCATAATCCTGGCATATTGAGGGGCATAATCCTGGCATACTGAGGGGCATAATCCTGGCATTTTGTAAGGGAAAATTCTAGCAATATTCGTTATAAAACAAGGAAAAGATGGCCGTGGATGGGGAGGCGATTCGATGATGCAATGGGCCACTTGACTGGATTTGCCCCCCAGGCCTAAGGCTGCCAGCCCTCCCCTGACCAAGGTAACAATTTGATTTACAGACTTTCTTAATGTTGTTTCACAATTCAACAAATGGTACATATGATAAAAAAGAGAAATGTTATATTATTTAGCCTTATGTTTCACAACAATACTTTATAGTGTGTAATCTAATTTGTGCAGCTGATGGGCATGTACATTTTACTAACATAGCATGACTTTTTTAGGCATGTTCCTCTCTTTCATGATATGGCACCCTTCCAACAATAATAATAATGAATATGTAACTTGTCAACTTGTCATACTGCATTACACTTGATGACATGACTTTTTGTGGGGAAGTGTAATGGTTATATATTAGTTTCCACAAAGATTAGATGTTTATGAAATGTCCTTTGGCTTAGTACCCCAAAATATTTTAATCAACCATTTTAAGTACAAAACGTATGTTTTATTTATCATGAGGCCAACAAGGATTTGGGGGAAACATTTAAGGGGGCAGAAAAAAGTGCCCACCCTCCAATGCTCACTCGGATGCAAGAACTAGCCCTACAATGGTGTTGGATTGGTCAGTTTACCCAATGCAACACTTTAAGAGTGGGCAACAGGTTGCCTTTGCCACCCACCCCTTGTACAATTATCTTATGTGTGCTCCCTGCCTGGGAGCGAAATGCAAGGGGATATGTTATTGATACAAACTGCTTCAAAAACCCCTCCCTCCAGTAAGTACAAGGCAGCAGAAGCAGGGTGAGGGATGAGTTCTGAGTGCAAATCCTGATGTTGGGGCATGTTCAGAGGGCAAAGTGGGTGCTGGGGCAAGTTCTAAATGCAAAGCAGGGGCTGCAGTGAGTCCTGTGTTCAAAGCGGGTGATGTGGCAAGTCCAGTGTTCAAAGCGGGTGCTGTGGCAAGTCCAGTGTTCAAAGCGGGTGCTGTGGCAAGTCCAGTGTTCAAAACTGGTACTGTAGCAAGTCCTGAGTGCAAATCTGGGTGCCGAGGCAAGTCCTGTGGCTGCAATCTGGGTTCTGGGGTTAGTTCCAACTGAATGGAAATAGAATCAAGAAATACATTTTGATAACATTTGTATTACATATGTAAAACGTTGAATATAATGTTAAAAAGTTCATTAGGTGGCTGTACACGTTTATTTAGGCAAATGGCAGCATAAAACCAAAATACACAGAACTACAAAACCAAACAAACTGCTGTGTGTTGTCATTGCTAACATCACTTTTTTTTTTTCAATCAGAAACAATTCAAATTTCAAATATGCATATATTGGTTTGTCCTTTCCTATCTAAACTGATATGTTAAACATAAAGATTTTCTCATCATGGCATAATATCCCCTAACTTGATTAATTGCTTTCAACTGTGCCCCTTTTACAGAGACTTTAAGTGCACACACCTCTGCTAATTTCTATACATCTAGTCTATAGTAATTATGAATAGATAATAGCTTTAAATTATTTCTGGCACAATGTACATTTAGTTAATGAAATCCAGTCCCCTCAAAGAAAAATATTGTGAAAGGGCAGAACAAGAATTTCCAAAAAGAACCTTCCTGAAAATGCAAAGTATGCAGAAATTAGATTATTTGTAACAATGAAAGTCTCCTCCCTTACCTGATGAGATCCGTATTTAGAGAATAGCATGTTTAAATCTTTAAAAATGTAGTCTGCAGTCCTTCGCAATGCACATTTCCTACTCCATTAATGTATAAGAACTGAACATTGATTTTAATCTTAAGTTTAATAATAAAAGCAATTTTCACTTAAAATATAAAAACTGTAATGTTGGAATCATGATAATACATTTAGCACTCACACATAAAACTCTCTCTATTAGTTTCTTTTGACACTTATTTTCATTCTGGGATCAATTTTACTACACAAGGGTTTCTTAACTATTCTATTAAAATTTCCATTCAGAAGCAATAATATCTAAGAGTGAATAATAGCCATGTAAATCATTATTTCAGGTTAATGGAAAAGATTTTGTAAGTTCTATGAATTCTGCTGATGTGCACAATTGTGAAAAGGTTACTTCTCCATTTTGCAGTGATATGCGGTGGAACAAAGGAACTATTTTAAAAGCTTCAGTAGAATACATCAAGTGGCTACAGAAAGAACAACAAAGGGGAAGAGAATTAGAACACAGGCAGAAGAAATTAGAACAAGCCAACAGAAGATTGCTGCTTCGTATTCAGGTCAGTGTAAGATAAGAATGAACTCCAAAGTTCTAGAAATTGTCTCTATCAATCCCAACCAACTATATCATTTATTTATCATTCCCATTAACTAATGTGATTATCTGTAACTTCTAAAATGTGCTTAACCTGTTTGAGAGATCACTTGAATATAATCTGAAATGATTAACACCTACAATGTGCAGTACTATATAGTGTGGCTACATATAGTCCCATCAACAACTGGTTGTTGTTGCACTTTTGTCTATTTATTATTTTGTATGAAAATGTTTTTATTTTTATCCCTGATCACTGGTAGACAATAAATGTTATTACATACCGTATGTCATATGTAAATATAGGTTCCAAGGCAATTGAGTTTAATAAGTAAAATAAAAGACCTAAAGGACGTCTCTCTGGACAGTACAATTATTGAATTGGAACATATCAGATTGACCATTTAATATTTGGCATATGTTAATTAATTAATTAATCATTTGCAACATGCATCTAGAGAACATTTAAAGGTGAACAGCATAAATCAGTTAAACTCCCCATTCTTTATTTTCATTTAAAATCCTTAGTAAAGAAGTGGGTTGCAGCTAATATTATATATTTATATAAACCGATATTGCCACTGGTATCACACTCCTTGTATATAAATAGCATTACATGCCAACTGCTGAGGATATATATTGTAGTTTAATATACTATTTTATTTCATCAAGTCTGTAGCTACTAGGCCCCCAAAAATAAATTACTGTTTACTATATGTCTTATGAATGGAGAACTTTAATAAAATAATAAAAAATATATTCTGAAATGATAGAAAATAAATACAGACACTAATTAAAGCTTAATAAAAAAAGGAACCATGCTTCCTCCCCTGTTACAGAACTAATCGAGATCTGGTATCTACAAAAAATTTGGTTAGGTGACTACTTATATACTCACACTATATAGTTTTTAAAACAAACATTAATAAAAATAATATTCATAACATGACTAAGAAATAGACTTGACCATTCAACTATTTGGTCGATTCAGCCATTTATCCAAAAACAAATGTTAAGCTGGACAAAAAAATGAATGAACAAATGTGGAATGAACGAAAATCATTCCTTCATTCATTCATCCATTCATTCAGTCATTCATTGTCCAACTCAGGAAGCTCTGATTTTCTATGAGAAATTTAGAGCCCTGAGTTTTGTACCCAATCGGATCACCCCTGAAATCTGAGTAGTCCTTGAGTTCAGGCTACTCAGTGACCACCAAAGTGATCTGAAAAATCTGAAATTGTAGCCTCGGTCCTTTCCATAGAAGACTATGGGGAGGATGAAGGCTTATTTCAGAACCTTTTTAGGGTGGATCTCAGCTATTGCAGAAATAGCTAGAGTCCTCCTATGGGAAAAACTTTGGATTATTTTTGGAACCAAGGTCCTCCCAGAATGGCCTGAAATTAAATAAAATAATGCATGAATAAAATAAAATTGTATTTTATAGGTATTTTAGGTTTGCAGCACATCACTGGTTATTGTTCACTGTCAACAGCTGTTAGGTTATACGTAGCCTCCCACCATCATGCCCCATGTTTCATTTCATATCTACTGTGGACAATGGTGCATTGCCAAACAATGTGGCCACATGAAATGGTACCATGATATCTGTGGCATGATGGCGGGATGGTACATATTCCCTAAATTACCTAGATTTCTCTTCAGTTCAGCTTTATGTCCAAAACGGGTGCGACTTCAGGCAGACTGCCAAAGTGAGTAGTCCCTTAAGTAAAAATAAATGAATATGAAAAAAAAACATTAAAAAAAATTAATGATAATTTTTTTTTATTAATATGTAGATAATAGTAATATATATATATATATATATATATATATATATATATATATATATATATATATATATATATATATATATACCTTTACTATGCAATGTTTCATTGGCATGGTAATAGTTTTACTATGCCATAATAGCATATTATTACTATTATTATTATTATTATTAAAATGTGTTATTACGGCACAGATGGTGCAATTACCCCATCAATGAACACATCATGTAATATAAAATACACATATCACATACTCCATTTAGTAACCCCAATAAAAGTTAGGGATTGGCCTCATATAAATATATAGAAACATTATCATACATCATTTTATACACCACCATAACAGCTCTTGTGGTATGACAATTACCGGTTATTGTTCCCCATTAACAGCTTAGGTTAAATGTACCTTCCCACCATCATCCCACGTGTATAACTGGCATGACATCACCAATATTGTAATACCACAAGAGCTGTTATGGCAGTGTATAAAATGATATATGTTATATGTATATATGTATATGTGGCCTTTCCCTAACTGTCATTGGGGTTACTAAGGGACATATGTGATATGTGTATTTTATATTACATGATTTGTTCATTGATTGTGTTCATTGGTAACTGCACCATGTATGCCATAATAGCATATTTTAATAACAATCTTACAATCTTTAATTTTTTTAGTTATAAATATGCTACTATGTTAAAACTATTGCAGTGCCAATGAAAAATTGATTTGTAATGTTTTTACTATAATATAGCATAACTATAATATATATATATATATGTATATATAAATATATATACCATTAACATAATAATGTTTTTATTATTCAAATTTGTTTTTTATATTTATTTAAATTATTATTTTGAATTTATTATATTTTATTTTAACGTATTATGTTTTTTATACAATTTGTTATTTTTTATTATCTTTGATTTATTTTTAATTTTATTTGATTTCGGGCCATTTCAGGAGGTCGTCTGCTAATTCACATTGACCAAAGTCTTCCCATTCACTTTTGTGGAAGGATTTGGCTATTTCTGTAATAGACGAAGTCCTCCCGAAATAAACTTTATGGGGAGAACCGAGGCTACAATTTTTGAAGCTGAACTCCGCTGGAAATAAAATTGAAATATATTTTCTTTCTTGACTTTAGATAACTGATAAATGAAATGATAATACACAGAAAATAACAACTCACTGGGAAACATGCAATAATTGCAGTAATCATTTACATAAAATTATATAAATTTACCTCCAATAGGAAATTGCAAGTGTACATGAGCTAAGCAAGGAGGAACCAGATTTTCTGGTATAGGTAACACTTTGAAATTAAACAATCAATCTGCCATTTTAGCAGTTATTCTTTTGTACACTTTGCATTGGACAGAATCAGATTTTTTAAAATTAGCCTCTGTTTGTTCATGAAATTACTATGTATAAAGATGTGGTGCAAAGTAAAACAAGGCTTCAGTGTGCTTGAGATTTGTCATGTTGGCATTTGGAGATATTTGTTTACTTCCTATTGGATACAAACTTATTTTCCAATTTCTTTAACTTTTTTGAAAGTTCTCATAATGAATTTATGTAAGTAGCCCAAAGTGGCATAATATCACGTTATGTATGAACTTAATTTTGCTACTTGTCTCATTTTAGGAACTTGAAATCCAGGCTCGAGCTCATGGTCTTCCAATGCCAGCATTATGTACAGTAGAACTAGCATCACAGGTCATTAAACAACAAACATATGGAGAAGATATTTCAGAAGAATATTCTCATCAGATTCCTCTGTCTCTTGGACAAACCACTGATCTGTGTGATGGATCTACTGCCTTCTCTGATCCACTTTCACACTTCACAGATTTATCCTTCAGTGCTGCTTTAAAGGAACAAATGTTAGAAGAAATGTCTCCATTTGGAACGGACCCCTTCTTGTCCGCAACATCACCTGACCTTTCTAAAGGAAGCAGCAGAAGAAGCAGTTTCAGCACAGATGATGGGGACCTTTGAACCATATGACCAAATTGCAAAAACTTATTTCAATTTTTTTTCTAACTATATATATATATTTTTTTTTTTTTAAAAGAGACTAAAATAACAACAGTGTGTCCTTATCAATGCAACATGTGAGTGTACTGTGAGCAGCTAAACTTTATATGCATACAGATATCAACAACTGCTGAATCACTCAACCAATCAAGCTAGGGTTGGTAATATGTGGTGTTCCACCTGCATTTTCATAGGTTGGATAATGTTACAATTCATAAATGTCTTACAAGGCTTTAACTAAGCAGCTGTTATCAGTATACTATTCAAAATGTTTACAGGTACAAACTTAACCTGTGACTGGAAAGTAAAATCTAATTGTATGGTACAAGCAAAACAAATGAAAATATGGCCTTTTTGGCAATTTAGTTGCCATTTAATAAATTACATTTTTTTTGTGAGATTTCTTTTATCAAAACAGCAACACAATTTGTGTTGAACTTGATGAATTTTGCAATCTAAAATATTAAGAAACGTGTACAGCTATGAAAGCAATCATGTAAAGCTATAAATATTAATTGAAACATAATTAAATATATGTATGCTATGTATTGAAACAAATATATATTAATAGAATTGTTGTTTTTTTTAGCTTTTGACCAGGAGGTTTTGTTTTTATATCATATTTTATATTTGTATCTGATTTTCATATACATTTTTCTATGACTAACTGTTTCTGTTACATTGTACAGAGGCCCATGAATTACTTTTTATACTTGTATATAGATAGTATATAGATACAATATTTTGATAATTATAAATGAAAAAAGTTTTGTACAAAAACAAATATCTGAAATGTAGGTTATGCAATGTGTTTCTTGGAAAGAACCATATTTAGAAGGCTTTTGAAAAAGATGTTAAAAAGGTGCATATATGCACAGAATGGCGTCTAAAATCTACAGTTTGAAAAGTATTTCTGCAAACACTATAAGTATATACAATTATAAAAAACAACAACATTCTGACTGACCTTTTTCTCCAGAGAAAGATATGAAGGAAGTTGAGCCTGTGGTTATAAATAACAGCTATTACTCCTATTTAGAGTACATGTTCCTGATCCAATATACTCAATTAAATTGCATCACCTTTCAATTTCAAGGTGTTATACCTTGTAATATTGCCAAGTAACCTCACTTTGATAATTAGTTATGCCAGGACACTCCTGCTGCCAATATCCATTAAGTACAATCTTTATAGTGAGAACTGTATATTTTATTTTCCAATATGAGCAATATGGCACTATATCATATGTATAATGGTTTTTCTGGTTTTATTTACCTCAAAATTCTATTGTAAACAAGGCAAATAAAATTTCCTTTACATTATTTTTTTTTTTACATTATAGTTATATAATGTATCACAGTTAATAAAAACAGTGCAGCATTCTTTAATAACAGACATTTCAGTGTACTTCTTCTACAACTAAAAGGGTGATGACATTAAAAAGATATCAGATGATGACAATTGTAGTTTGGTATAACTGATTGTATGCATTATTTTAGAAAAGAGAATGTTGGTGAACTGAGGAAAATTAAATGTTCACTTGAATTGATGTTATATTTATTTGCTCTTCAAAAAAATTGAAATTTTGTCAACTATTTCAAATTGTCAAAAATGCTCTCGTATGAAGGAACATACAAAGGAGTTTGTCTAAGGAGAACTATATAGTCTTACTTAAAGTGACATTCACTTAGGTGAAGCTTATTTTGAAGACTTTTTTTTTAAGATTACGATGAAAATGTGTTCATGGAGTGAATACAGTTTATGTCATTCATATGTAATTCACTTTCACTTAATATACTCCGATAGTGCTTGCATTAAAAGTGCATGACTGAAAGCAATAGGGATTGATGTCAGATTTAGATAAGAAAACAAAGTGAACTGAACCCAAAATATCAAAAGATGGCAAATCATTTCATAGAAACTGAGATTTCAAGTGGTTGAGGGATCTCTGGGACTGTAGGGAACAATGATGCACTATATTATGTATACTATTTTGTATATAGATATATAGATTGATTGATAGACAGGCACAATTGATTTATGATATATATAATAACTGGTTAAAGTACCAGAATTTTTTTTTATTAGAAAACTACAAAAAGTCATAGTTCATTTTTAGTGTTAATACACCAGTAATAAATATTCCTGTATATTCTGCAATAAAACATGCTCTACCATGCCTAAGATTGTTAAATGAATAAAACCCACTTCCGTCCCTCATGGGCTTACATGTCATAATGATGACATAGACAGACAAAGATAAACAAGAACAAAAATCTAGCCATACAAACTCCAATCACGGGTGGAGACAGCATCAAGCTTATTGCTGTTTCATAGTTTTATTACTTTTAAGTTTAGATTTGATTTTATTATTCATTTATTTATTCTCCTGTCCTTCCAGCTTCTTTCTTCCCTTTCTCTCTTTCTTCTCTCCCCATCATGTATTTTCTATCTTTCTAATGCAATTTTCCATACAATTTACCTTGGCTTTTGGTTCCTAGGCATTAATCTACCTATATCCATCCTTAATTGATACAACATCTGGGGCTTTATGCTCTCCCAGGGGGGAATTTGTTTTGTATTCCAATTGCTAGTATTGTGCTGAAGAGGGCATGAATTATAATTTGTGTCTAGTCAACCTTCATGTCAGTCCAAGCCAAGGGAAGGAGTATGGACTCTGGTGTATCTTTGATTTTTATTTCTGTTATCTGTTCTATTTTATTAATTATTGCTTCCCATACTGGTCTTATACATCTGCATTCCAGCCATATGTGTATATATTCTCCTTTTTCTGTTCCACATTGCCAACATTCTGCTGTTGATGCTGGGAGCATGTTGTTGATCTTACTCGGTGTAAGGTACCATCAATTTATCAATATATATTTTGTCTCTCAGATATTTAGACAGTGCATATGTATTTTGACTCTATTTATAGAAGAAATACATTCCAGTGTTGTGGAGGCCTCTCAGTCTCTTCAGGTGTATATACCTTAAGGAGCCTACCAGAGCTCAAAGGTATCTTGTGGCATAAACTGTTTAGTAACGCATGTGCTTTTTAGGAGACTTGGAAAATGTATTCAAACAATAATTATACCTTGGAGTTGGAGGGATCCCTGTGGATAGGCTGGAATTAATAGTTTTAGAAATATTTCAAATAATTGGCGTTCACTCTTGTGTTAAGAACTGATCCAATTAAAATCTTATTGTAGAAAAGAGACAATTTCATACTACTTGCTTAAAAATATGAATGCATTTTAATGCACAATAATTAATTTTAAACTATAATTTCCTGAAATGTAGATATAATGACAGCACAAAAAGTGCAGACATAAAACAAAACTTTTATGATGTTTTAATTCATTGGAGTCTTCCGTTCAATGTGTCTCTCTGTGATCTATACATTTAATTTCACACCCCTACAATCTGAATATCACAAAAATTAGAGCAATAATACTAACAAAAAAAAGATTGTGTCAGGCACACAGTATCAGAACTCAGTATCAGAACTCGATGGCAGGGAGGCAACCCCTTGCAATTGTCACTGACCCACAAGGTTTGGTAGGGAACAAACCCATGGGTAGGAACAGAGGAATGATGGCCGAGTCCAAGGCAAAGTACAAATTGGTCCGGCAAGCCGTAGTCAGGAAGGTCCAAAGGTCAGTGGAAGGCAGATTACAATCAAGATGGGTGAACAGAACTGATGGTCGGGGAAGGCAGTAGACTAGGATAGTAGGCAAAATGGGCCTAGTCCAGATACCTGAGGATAACAGAACAGAATTTGAATAGAAACAGTAAAGAACTTAGAGGTATTGGCTCCCATGGTGGTTGAAAAATGGTACTTCAGGCACTTGCTACTATGCATATGGCCCAGTCAGCTCAGAGGCCAGCTCCTACCCCAAGAACAAGCCAGAACAGCTACCCTCCATCATCAGAAGATGCAGGAGCACCATCCAGCATGTCCAGAAGAAGGGAGCCGGGCAGTCGCCGGGCAGCCGCCGGGCAGCCGCCGGGCAGCCACCTGGCGTGCCACCGGAGGGAGCTGCACACTGGAGACTGGGACCTCTAAGACCAGAGATAAATGTGGGGACCATCATGGGGGTAAGTGCGGTCTCTGCAATAGCACCTGACAGTGCCCCCCTCCAATGCCCACCTAGTATAGACCCTAGTATGGGCATGAATGTAGGAAACTGGCTCCCAAGACTGCTCCTTGGAGTCATACCCCTTCCAGTGCACCAGATATTCAAGCAGGCTATGTCTATAATGGAAATCTAGAATCTCCTGAACCTCTTACTCCTCTGTACCATCAACCTGCAGAGGAGATGGAGGCTTGGGGACAGGATGCAACACAGCATCTGAGACCCAAGGCTTAAGCAGAGACACATGGGTGGATACAATAGGAGGCAGGCAACATATAAACAGTTGGCTACAGGAGAGATAATGGAGGTGATTTCAAAAGGACCCAGTAACTTTGGGCACAACCTTTTGGTTGGGCCAGGGAGCTTAAGGTGCATGGTGGACAGCCAGACTTTATCCCCAACTTTGGATAGGAGGAGTCTCTCGTAATAAACTGAACCTCTGATTCAGGATTGGAGTCAGTCCGTCACTTGCGGAAATCTTTCTTCTTTGGTTAGGTCAGGAAATAACAGGGGATGAAAGCAAAAATTTGCATAAAAGAGCATTTGAATGGAGCAATATAACTGGTTGTTGTAGACAAATTCCGCTGTAGGAAGGAGCTGTATCCAGTTGTTTTGTAGATAAGTACTAATATTGTTGTAGGGTCAGTTCTTTGTCTGGCCATTGTTCTGTGGATGAAAGATAAACACTGTTGAGAGGGTAGGCGTGTCAGAAACAATGAATTGGGGGATGCCATGCAGTCTGAAGATGTCCCTCAAATAAAAATAGATGCTGTTTCGGCTCCTGAGGGTGGACCTTTAGCTGTATTGTATTGGAACCATTTGAACCTGGACCACTGGAAGATCTACAATAAAATCCATGGATATATCCTCCCAAGGTTCACTAGGCAGTAGTAAGCCTGCCAGCTTAATCTGTTGTCCCTTTGTTGCTGGCAAATATATTGCAGGACTGGACATGTCTTTGTACATGCTAGGCCACTAATAGAAATGCTTAGCAAATTCCAAAGTCTTTTTGTAACCCCCGTGACCAGCAAGATCATGATCTCAATATGGATACCAATGGAACAAACACTTGTAAAAAAGTCCATGTTTTCATTCCGTATTTCCCCTGGAGGGACTTGGAGATCTGTAGGACTGGCTTGATGAAGCTTGACAAGTGAAGTCTGGGTTAGCAAGAAATGACCAGGCTGTTTTATGGTGTCAAGTTGGCCACTGATCTCTTTGATATCATTCAACCTGGATAGTGTGTTGGCTTTAGCAAGTCTGTATGTAAGAAGAAAATAACAGTGCCCACTGGGCTTGTCTGGGCTGGAGACACAGTAGGTATTCCAGATTCTTATGATCTGTAAACACAATAACTGGATGCTTGGTGCCTTCCAGGAGGTGCCTCTAGGGCAACTTTGATAGCAAGGAGTTCTTTTGTCCATTACTTTGTAGTTGCAATCGGCTGGCAACAATTTTCTGACATAATAGGAGCGTCCAGAGCATTGGGAGAGGACAGCACCAACATCGGCATCAGAGGCGTCTACTTCCAGAAAGTAGGGTTTAAAGTAGAAAGTGGGTTTAGTAGGATCAATACAGGAGCTGTGGCAAAGAGTCTTTTCAAAGTATTGAATGCCTGCTGGGCCTGCGTAGTCCAACGGAATTTGATTTTCTTCTGGGTGAGTTTAGTTATTGGCCGCATGATCTTAGAAAAGCTGCAGATAATGCAGCGGCAAAACTTGGCAAAGTCCTATAAATTGTTGCACTGCTTTGACACAGACCAGTCGAGAATAGTGGAGACGTTCCTTGGGTCCATCTGGATTTGACAGGGGAGATGGTAAAATCCAGAAATTCAACAGACTTGGCGTTGAAGACACATTTCTCCAACTTGGCCAGGACTTGAGACAGGAGAGGATGTTGCTGACATGGCATTGGTGGTTTTGTAGGTAATCCTAAAAAATAAGGATATCATCCAAGTAAACAATAACATCACTGTCCAATAAGTCCCGGAATACACCATTCAGAAAATATTAGAATATGACCAGGAAGTTACATAGTCCAAATGGCATGACATAATATTCAAAATGACCATAGCGTGAACGAAAAACAGTCTTCCATTCATGGCCTTCTCTGATGCATACTAGGTTGTATGCCCCTATTATGTCCAATTTGGTGAAGTACCAGGCATTCTCGAGTCTGTCCATAAGCTCCGGGATAAATGGACAAGGGAGAACGATTCAACATTATATTGTTTAGCTCAGAAAAGTCCACACAAGGCCGGAGTTCGCCAACCTTTCTTTAAAAAAAAAAAAAAAATACTAGCCCCAACAGGAGAAGTGGATGAACGTATGAAACAGGCCACTTATAAATAGAGAAAAAGGTATAGCAGCTAGTCTTACAACTGCAATGGACTGCACCACTGCAAAAAAGAAGCACAAGATTAATGAAGAAAGAGACAGCGCTAAAATATACCCCAGAAAAAACAAGACATATATTTATAAAAATATTTTTTTATTATTATACATCACAGAATAAAAACATGCATATATATATATATATATAGGGTAAAAAGACAACAAAAAAGAAAAAAGTCCAGCACCACAGAAAAACAGATAGCAACAAATGGTCACATGGACACAAAAAAATAAAATAGGTGCAATATATATATATATATATATATATATATATAAAAATAAATAAATATACAGTAAAGAAAGGGGAAAACAGATGTACAGTACAATGAAATATAATACATAATAATTAGTGTTGAGCAAACTTTACGGTTTTTGTACCCCGGACCCGAACACGGACATTTCACTGTATGTCCGTGTTGGAGTTCGGGGTTCGGCGATTACATTGTATGTAATGCTATTGGCTTTCTATAAACAGAAATAGAGTCCCCATTCATAAGAAATTCTTATGAATGGGGACTCTAGTTCGGTTTATAGAAAGCCAATAGCATTACATGTATTCCATAAGCCGAAAGTCTATTACATGGCTATTGGCTTTCTATAAACGGAAATAGAGTCCCCATTTATACGAATAGGTCAATTGACCTATTCGTATGAATGGAGACACCCACCCACATTTTACTTCATTTTGCAGCCCTCTAGCCCTTTCCAGGACTTTTTTAGAGACATTTTAGTGGCCAAAAGTTCGGGTCCCTATTGACTTCAATGGGGTTCGGGTTCAGGGTCAAGTTAGGGGTCAAGTTCGACCCCGAACCCGGACTTTTTTCCTAAGTACGGCCGGACCCGCCAAACCCGAACATCCAGGTGTCTGCTCAACTCTAATAATAATACAACCTTACCCACTGCTAGTATAGTGTTGTTCACCTGGCCAGGTTACAGAACATATGTATAGAATATACACTATTTGCACAAACATAAAAAATCCCATGCACACACACCCACCAGCTGAAGAAGTTTTTTGTGTTTGTGCAAATAGTGTATAGTCTATACACATGTTTTGTAACCTGGCCAGGGGAACAACACAATACTAGCAGTGGGTAAGGTTGTATTATTATATATTTTATTTCATTGTACTGTACATCCGTTTTCCTCTTTCTTTACTGTATATTTTTTATATTTATTTATATATATATATATATATATATATATATATATATATATATATTGTACCTATTTCATTTTTTTGTGTCCATGTGACCATTTGTTGCTATCTGTTTTTCTGTGGTACTGGACTTTTTTGTGGTCTTTTTACCCTATGTATATGCATGTTTTTATTCTGTAAATGTTTTTCATTTTTATAAATATATGTCTTGTTTTTTTCTGGTGTATATTTTAGCGCTTCCTCTTTCTTCATTAACAATATCAAAGCAGATGGACTCCACATGATGGGTGCTTATTCTCATCGATAGAGGCAGGGTTTCTTGAGTTACTAGTCTGGAGCTGAATGGTTACTTGGTGTCTTTTCTTTTGTAGTGGTAGGTGTAATGAAGTGGTGAAAGAATGGGTCTATTAAGAAGACACTAGCTCCTGAGTCGGGATAACCTCCAAATATTTTGATTCATTGGCCTACTGCAAGAGAATAGACACAGTCAAGTGTGGGGTCACACCAGCAGGAAGCAAAGGAGTAACGAGAGATGAGGGCTCTAGTGACAGTAGTTAGGTCTCTGACAAAGTGTCCAGATTCATGCAGAGATTCAGACGATGACATCTGTTCTTCTCCTATGTGGATAGAGAACCTTGGGCTAAACCTATCTGCATGATTTATCCACAAAGGGGGAAGCAGTAATGGCAGGAGCAACAGGCCAATGAAATAGGGTGGAGCCGATGCTGGTCGCAGAGGTAGCATCTCTTATAAGTCTCCTTTCTCTGAGTCTGCCGTCTATTTGTATCACCAGCCGGATAAGTTCTTCCAGTGTTTCAGGCATACCCACTCTTGCCAATTCGTCGTTAAGGTTTTCATTAAGACCCAATCAGAACTGATCATGTAGGGCTGGTTCATTCCAATTTGTCTCTACTAAAACCCCTCGTAAGGGCATGGCTTCAAAGAAAACAATACTTCACATCTAGTGATAAACGAATGATACTTGGCATGGTCTCCTGAGAATGTGTCTGGCCATTTCACATGTGCATTTTCAATTGGGCCTCCTTGCAGAACTGGAAGAGGTGGAAGAGGAGCTTTAGCAACTTGGAAATCCTGAAGTTCATTGTTCAACTGGATCTTGTCCCCTTGGATTTCTTGTATAGTGTGATCCAGGTTGGTTAATTGGAACAGAGGCATGAGGGCTGAGTCATAGTCAGGAAGGTCCAAAGGTCAGAGGCAGGTGGATAACAATCAGGATGGGTGAACAGAACCAGGGGTTGAGGAATTTATAGGGTTGTGTCAGGTTTGGGGTTGGGAGCCTATGGCAGGAGGGTCGTGAGTGGCCACAGGGGAGCAGCAGAGAGCAGGATCTAGGTTGGGGTTACCAGAGAATAAACAGTACAAGCCAGGATCAAAGGGCAGGAGAAGTCAGAATGTCCAGGAGGAAAGCCAAGGTCAAAATCCGGGGAATCAATGAGAATAGGAGGTAAGACAAGGGAAAAGAACTCTGGGAAGGAACCAAGGGTATACACCACTTAGCAGCTCAATACACAAGCACTGATTGAAGTCAGTGCTTGGTATTTATGGGCAGTCAAGTGCACCTCCCCGCCTCCTCCAATCAGGGAAGTCCACCCACTCACATAGGAAAGCCTGACACTCACTGGGGTGAGTGGCAGCCTCTGGCCACACCCCCGCTGTCTCCACCAATGGATCGGCACCATCGCGCAATAGGCCACGCCCCTCTGCTATCTGAAATAACAGTAGCACCAGCAACTCGCGGGACACGAGTTACTGGAGTCCGGGGATGCGGCCTACCACGCGGCGCCTTCCCCCTCGACGGGCAGCAACGGGAGTGGATGCAGGTAAGGGACCCCTAGCCTGTAGGAGATGGGGTCTGGAACCCCCACAGAGCCCCCCCCTGAGGCACGACCTCCGGTCGGGTGAAGGAGTAGGACGACTTGGGTGTAGTCTGTGGAAAGCTCTGATCTTAGCAGGAGCATGAATATGGGATACAGGTTCCCAGGAATTTTCTTCGGGACCATATCCTCTCCACTGTACCAAGTATTCGAATCTACCACGATGGATCCGGGAATCCAGGATCTGGGCGACTTCATATTCCTCTGAGTCGTTTATAAGGATGGGAGGAGGTTGGGAATCTCTTGTTCGAGGATTAGGTACCCATCTCTTGAGCAAGCATGTGTGGAAGGTGGAATGAATACGCCAAGTATCAGGAAGTTGAAGACGGACTGCTGATTTACCAATAAGGGCGGTGATTGGGAAGGGACCTACAAATTTGGGTTGAAGCTTTCTTGCGGGACCTGGAAGTTTCAGATTGATGGAGGATAGCCACACTTTATCTCCTACTTGGTAGGCCGGAAAGTCTCTACGGTGTCGATCAGCTTGTTTTTTGTAGTTCTCCTGGGCTTGAGAAAGATGTCGCTTTAATTGGACTATCCCTTGTGTTATTAGTTGGAGACGATCCGTAACAGTGGGAATGGTTTGGACTTGGGAGTAATGAGGGATGAATGTGGGATTGAATCCATAATTGGCTTTGAAGGGAGACATTCCAATGGAACGTTGGAGATGGTTATTATAACAGAATTCTGCTAATGGTAACATACGATACCAGTTGTCCTGTGCGTGGGTGATGTAACATCGGAGGTATTGTTCAAGGATTTGGTTTATCCTTTCGGTTTGTCCATTAGATTGGGGATGGTAGGCTGAGGTCAATAAGCGTTCAATCTTTAGTCCTTGGCAGAATGCTTTCCAGAATCTTGAAGTAAATTGTACTCCTCTATCGGATAAAATAGAGCGAGGGATTCCATGCAGTCGAAAGATGTTGCTAATGAATAATTCTGCTGTAACAGCGGCTGTGGGAAGTCGGGTTACCGGGATAAAATGTGCCATCTTGGTGAGTCGATCCACCACAACCATGATGGTATTGTGTTGGTTTGAAATAGGCAGGTCGACTATGAAGTCCACTGTGATGGCCTCCCAGGGTTGATCAGGGATAGGCAAGGGCTGTAGAAGTCCGGTAGGTAGTTGGTGACTTCCCTTGCTACGGGCACATACCGGACAGGCTCGAACATACCGTTGGACATCCTTTCTGATGGTAGGCCACCAAAAATGTCGTAGGGCTAGAGTGAGAGTTTTCTTCAATCCTCCATGGCCGGCCAAAGGGTGATCGTGGATGGCCTGAAGGACCTCTTCTCGGGAGCCTGGAGGAACGAATAGGAGGTCCTCCTTGTAAAGAAGGCCTTGTTCTGTTCTGAGAGGAGGTAAACGGGGTGATAGGGTGTGCTTCTTGCTTTGATCTTTAATTCTCTCAATTAGAGTAGTTTGTGCAGCCATGAAATGGTGAGATTGGAGGATGGTGTCATCCGAGGGAGTCTCGACTTGAACGGGTTCATGGATTCGCGACAGGGCGTCTGCTTTCCCGTTTCTGCTTCCGGGACGGTATGTGATGTGGAGTTTGAAGCGGGTAAAAAAGAGAGCCCATCTGGCTTGTCGGGGGCATAATCTCTTTGCTGTTCTTAAATATTCGAGATTCCGATGATCAGTGAAAACCGTGATCGGATGTATAGTTCCCTCCAATAAATGTCTCCATTCTTGAAGGGCTAACACAATGGCCAACAATTCCCGATCTCCCACACTGTAGTTACTTTCTGGGGTTGTGAGTCTCCGGGAGAAATAGGACACTGGGTGGAGGATTCCACTCTCAGGGGATCTTTGGGACAGTATGGCTCCAACTGCATATTCAGAGGCATCTACTTCGAGTGAATATGCTTGTGTGGGTTCAGGGATGGCCAGCACAGGTGCTTGGGTGAAACTCTGCTTTAGGTTTTGGAATGCCTGTTGTGCTTGGGGAGTCCATTTGAAGGGAGTATGTTTCTTGGTTAGACTGGTAATGGGTTGGACAATTTGAGAGAAGTTTTTGATAAAGCGTCTATAAAAGTTGGAAAATCCCACGAATCTTTGAACGCCTTTTACTGTAGTGGGTACAGGCCATTCCAGGATAGCGGAGACTTTAGAGGGATCCATCTGAATATGACCAGGGGAGATGATATACCCCAAGAATGACACTGTGGTGACTTCAAAGATACACTTTTCAATTTTGGCGTATAAATGGTTCTCTTGAAGGCGAGTGAGGACGAGTTTCATATGTTCTCGATGTTCTTGTAATGAAGATGAGTAAACCAGAATATCATCCAGGTACACCACCACACACGAATCCAACAGGTCTCGAAAGACATCGTTGAGGAAATGTTGGAAAGTGGCTGGAGAGTTGCACAGACCGAAGGGCATGACATTGTACTCGAAATGTCCATAACGAGTTCGGAATGCTGTTTTCCACTCATCTCCCTTGCGGATTCGAACCAAGTTGTAAGCTCCTCGTAGGTCGAGTTTAGAAAAAACTTGGGCTTCTCGAAGTCGATCCATCAGTTCTGTAATGAGAGGGAGTGGATACTTGTTCTTTATGGTAATGTTATTCAACTCTCGATAATCGACACATGGTCGAAGTCCTCCGTCCTTCTTTCCCACAAAGAAAATACCGGCCCCTGCAGGGGAGGTTGATGGCTGAATGAACCCCTTCCGGAGGCTGTCTTCTAGATAGTCCTTGAGTACCGCCAATTCTGGTTCAGATAAGGGGAAAATACGCCCGAATGGAATGGCGGCGCCCGGTAGTAGGTCTATCGGGCAGTCATAGGAGCGGTGTGGAGGGAGGAGTTCAGCCTCTTTTTTGTCGAAGACTCTACTGAAGGGAAGATACTGTACCGGGAGTTGAAGACTGGTGTTGGGTGTTGTTACAGAATTTGACGTTGTAGCAAGGGTTGCAGAGGCGAGACACTGATTTTTGCAGAATAATGAGGAGAAGACCACCTTTCCAAGGGACCATTGGATGTTCGGGTCATGCTTGCGAAGCCAAGGGAGTCCCAGGATGACAGGGAATAGCGGAGATGTAATAATATTGAAGGTGAGGGTTTCTTTGTGCCGGTGACCAATGAAGAGAGTAAGAGGAAGTGTTTCGTGTGTCACTGGACCTGATTGGATGGCACTTCCATCTACGAGATGGACAGTAAGAGGTTGGTCCTTGACTCGAAGAGGGATCTTCAAATAGTGAGCGAGCTGACTGTCTAGGAAGCAATCGCTGGCTCCGGAATCCAGAATGGCCATTTGTGAGGTGTTCATCTTATCCCACTGTAAAGAGATAGAAATGGATAGATGAGAGGCTGCACATCCCAATAGTACGGCAGTGTCCGATGTGTCGGGCTTACCTCTGGGGGGACGTTTGGGACATTGAGGAATCAGATGAGTAGCGCTTCCACAATACATGCAAAGGTTGCCCTTGATTCTTCTATTCCGTTCGGACTCCGAGAGGGGTCCGCGGGCCATTCCTATTTGCATGGGTTCCTCCGAAGGATTGGAGGTAGGAACCGAGGTGGTCTGTGGGGCACTAGAAACTCGAGGAAGTGGAGATTGATGAGCCATCCGTTCCATACGTCGTTCCCGAAGTCTCCGGTCGATTTGGGTGACCAACTGGATAGCCTCTTCAAGCGTGCCGGGGAGACCCACTCGGGCTATTTCGTCTTTCAATGACTCTGAGAGTCCCAGCCTAAACTGGTGGATAAGGGCTGGTTCGTTCCATGTGGTCTCTACGGCCAGACGGCGGAATTCGGAGGTGTAATCCTCGACCGGGTGGCGACCTTGTCTCAAAGATCGGATAGATGATTCGGCCACCGCAACTTGGTGTGGGTCTTCATATAAGGCATCTAAGGCTTGCCGGAAGGCCACCCAAGTAGCCAGAGAAGCATGGTTTGTTTGTAACAAATGTTGGGCCCAGGACATGGGACCCCCGGTGAGGAGTGAGATGGCCGTACGCACACGGACGAAGTCTGTGGCATAAGTTCTAGGCTTCAGAACGAATAGCAATTCGCATGAGGTGATGAAGGTTTTATAGGTAGATCGGTCTCCATTAAAGCGATCGGGTAGTTTGACTTGTGGTTCGGGAGCAGCTACCGCACCTTCCGCTGGAGCAACAGCGACTAACAACGGTTCAGGTGGTGGAAGGGGTGCTGCTTGCAAGGTTTGAACTTGATTTTGTAATTCCTGTTGATTGTTTCGTATGTCTTGTACTGCGTGAGCCAATGCTGCAATTTGCTGGGTGAGTGCTTGGATGGCTTCAGCCACACCTGCAGGCTCCATAATGGCTTGTGTATTCTGTCAGGTTTGGGGTTGGGAGCCTATGGCAGGAGGGTCGTGAGTGGCCACAGGGGAGCAGCAGAGAGCAGGATCTAGGTTGGGGTTACCAGAGAATAAACAGTACAAGCCAGGATCAAAGGGCAGGAGAAGTCAGAATGTCCAGGAGGAAAGTCAAGGTCAAAATCCGGGGAATCAATGAGAATAGGAGGTAAGACAAGGGAAAAGAACTCTGGGAAGGAACCAAGGGTATACACCACTTAGCAGCTCAATACACAAGCACTGATTAAAGTCAGTGCTTGGTATTTATGGGCAGTCAAGTGCACCTCCCCGCCTCCTCCAATCAGGGAAGTCCACCCACTCACATAGGAAAGCCTGACACTCACTGGGGTGAGTGGCAGCCTCTGGCCACACCCCCGCTGTCTCCACCAATGGATCGGCACCATCGCGCAATAGGCCACGCCCCTCTGCTATCTGAAATAACAGTAGCACCAGCAACTCGCGGGACGCGAGTTACTGGAGTCCGGGGATGCGGCCTACCACGCGGCGGCCTTCCCCCTCGACGGGCAGCAACGGGAGTGGATGCAGGTAAGGGACCCCTAGCCTGTAGGAGATGGGGTCTGGAACCCCCACAGGTTGTAAGGGATAAGTCACAGAGTATAATCTCCCCTGGTGGCTGAAAAAGAGTACTGCAGGCATTTTCTACTGCTCATGCACAATGGCCTGGTGAGCTCTAAGGCCTAGGGAGTCTGCCTCTGGGTGGCGAGGCTCCCCAGAAATCTGGATATGTGGGAGCGTAACCAGCACTGTATTTAGCACGAGGCAAACAAGGCAAGTGCCTAGGGCGGCACTTACAGTAAGGGGAGGAAAAGATGAGGGATCCTAGTCTCCAATTGAGAAAACAGTGGTGAATCTACAAACGTTTCAGTTGTGTTGGAACCCAGCTTCAATTGACTTCTGTTGATCAACTCAATGTGGAGGGGAGTAGGTTTCTTAGTAGTTGTTATTTGTTTGTTTAGTATGGTCGAGAGAACGCTGGCTCCGGAATCAATCGTGGTGGAAATTTGGGTTTCTCTTTCATCCCACTGTAAAATAAGGGAAACAGTAAGGTGATGATGGGTTGGACCCTTGGGGAAAGAACTGGATAAAAGAGGTACGTTTATCGTACCCACGGAAGTCTGGTTTTACCTCGCAATCCTTTAGAAAACAGGGGCGGGTTTGTCGCAAAAGAGGCACAAACTATGGAGCCTGGGATGCATTCACTAATCAGGTATAAGAGGTCCTTTGGCAATCCCAATTTGCATTGATTCAGCGGAAGATGTAGTAGGGGAGTATGGGACCCCACAGCAATTTGGACATAGATGTACAGTTGTATGACATCTGTGTACTTATGCCCTACAGTGATAAAAATGTATAATCCCTCATAGGTTCAATCTTAGGGTGAGTTAAGCCAGGGCTTGTGTTATGTAACTGTTAAAGGATTCTGTAAATAGCTATGATAACTGCAGAGGTGAAGTTAGAGTACTAAAAAGGTGTTAATTAGTATTACGAATGTCAATGTACAGTAGAGCAGGAATCAGATATTCATGCATGTGAACTCTGTGAGAATTTGATAACTACACTCTGTATTGCAGTATCCTAAACATGCCCCTCTTTTCTTGCAGATACATATGTGGGGTAGGCAGACATCCCCTTGCCATAGCACCACCTTGCACAACCAAGACATGCCCCATCACCAGCATTGCATACCCAGGACTTACTCCAGCACCCATGGACATGCTCAATCATCCATATTGCACATCCAGGGCAAACCCCATCTCCCATATTGCAGATGTAGGACTTGCTCCAGAATGCCAGTACATATCCCATTACCAATATTGCACATCCAGGACTTACCCAGCACCACAGAACAGGTCCAATCACCCACATTGCACAACCCGGACATGCCCCATCACCCATATTGCAGATCCATAACTTACCCCAGTACCCCAGGACCAACATTGCACACTTACCATTCCTATAACCCAGGGCCAGCCCTTCCATGGGGAAGACTGGGGCAATTGCCCCAGACAGCACCCTGACAGGGGTGACACTTTGCTGCTCTATGCAGCAGGGTTTTTTTTCTGTCCGGTGTCCCAACAGCCTCAGTCCAGGACAATGCAAAGTCCAAGATTGAGAGTTCTGATATAAGGAGGTCTCAGCCAATCAGGTAAGACCTCCCAACTCTCCTGATTAGCTCAGTCCCTCCTTCACATGGAGCTCAAAGCTACAGCTGCCTGCACCAGGTAAGGCAAAAACTCTGACAGTGTGTATGTGTCAGTGCGAGTGAGAGCCTGCGTGTGTCTGTGTGTGTCTGTGTATGTGTGACTGTGTATGTGTCAGTGACAGACTGTGTGTCTGTATATGTGTGAGACTGTGTGAGTGTATGTGTAATGGATAAAGAGGTAAGTCCTCTGACACTGCCTAAATCTATCTACCTATCTATCTATCTATCTATCTATCTATCTATCTATCCCAGTGTTACGTTCTCTGACACTGCATATATCTGTCTGGATTTTGTTATTGGTCCCTGGTCACATATTATGTTTTAGGGAATTGCGCAGCCTATTATCATAATAATGTTTTACCATTACTTTCTTTTCACCTTATGGGTGAGCTCTTTGAAAGCAATATTTTGTTATTATGTATATAATAAGTGTTTTAGTGGATATATAAAAATAAAGAGCTTCCCCATGTCAGACTCCCCGAAGTAACTCGCCGGAATATCCTAGAATCCAGACGATCACAATTTCCTCCATTCTGGGCACAATACAATACTCTCCTGCAAGAGTTTACTATCCCCTTGACAACGAGCAGAACAAGCGACGCACGGCGCGGGATGTCAGGCCCGCAAGGATTTAAAAGGAGACTCTGCATTCAGTATGCAGTTCCTGCCTTATTACCTTCCGTTTACTACAGCCGATTTGGATTGTCTTCGTTTATCGCTACCTTGCCTGTGCCCCTGACCTCGGATTTCCTTTTGACTACTCTCCTGTGCTTGTGCCCCCGACCTTTGGACCGGCTGACGTTGCTTCTCTTCTGGCTCCCATTTTACCTGGCGTTTCCCCAGATTATTCTCCTCACCTGTAGTGCCGCTTGTAACAGTGCTGTATACTACTACTCGTGCTTATTATGAACTGTACTGTTACCATTTACTACTGATAGGACTACATCTTCCAGTGAGACTATCTGCCTTCGGTGTCAGTACCAATATTTCCTGCCAAGTGTGTTCCTCACCGTTATTACTGTATTGTGGCTTAGTTACCCTGCATATTGGTTTCCACCCCCTGTTTACCTCACACCCCATAAGGTGAAAATAAATTAATTAATTCCCCAAAGTATAATAAATGACCACTGACCTATAACATGATTGTTAAAACATTAATCTTAAATGCTCAAACATTTTGGGCACACATTTTAATCATTGCGTGCCTATTCTCAGGCCAATTCAGTATTTTGGATAATTTTGCATATAGATACGGTGCTGGTGAATTTAATTTGCCCTAACCACTCATGATAATAAATGGGTCTATGAGTGGGACAAATGTCTTGCAGACATTGCACAATATAAAATGCACAGGGAGGCAAGGGCTGCTTGCCCTGGTCCCCTTGAAATAAAATTGTCCCCCAGGGTCTGGGGGATGCCCCAGACTCTGAAAAAAAAAAAAAAATTAAATCTTCCCTGGGATATTTGGGGGCTACAATTAATTATAAAAATTCCAACTCCAAAGTCCTACAGGAAGTGTCAGGTAGCATCAGAGGATGTCTGTGCACATGTAGCTGTGCGCACACATCCTCTAGCTGCCCCCAATAGACACCAGGGAAGTCTGGGGATGCCTAGGCAGTCCTAGGACATGTATTGGTAAGTTTGGTGGCCGATTGGCAAATCTGGGTGGCAGATTGGAAAGCCTGAAGAGCATAATGGCAAGTGAGGGGGGGGGGGGGGGGGAGATTGGCATGTCTAGGGATGCATTGGCAATAAAAGGAAATAAAAATAAGAAATGCATTTTTTTAATTATACTTTTTATTAAATTTGAAAAAACTGTTTACAAGTGAATTATTTTAGAGGGTTGTCTGATAATCAGGACCATCAATATTTTAGCAAATTTACTATTTGTTTTATTATTATAATATTATTGTACAATTTTTATATTTAATAATGTATTTTATTATATTATGTACATTCATATTTATAAAATAAATACATATTTTTAATTTATTATTTTATATGTTTTATTGTTTATTCAAAATTATTAAATTTTTCTTTAAATTAGGTCATTTTTAATTATATTTTAATCGGGGGGATTTAAAGGGCATTTTGGATTAGTTTCGACAAGCCAAAAAAGTAGCCTCAAATTCCCTTTTCTCATAGTAGAAAAGGGACTTTCAAAACAATTATTTTGGTTTGTTGAATTCGGATTGAATTTGTCTAAATTCAGAGGCTTAAATGCATTTGCAGCTCTGATTTTAAATATGAAGATTGGAGCGTCATGAATCAACCCCAAGTTGATAAACTCCTCAGACTAAATGACCTCACTATTTTGCAGAATGTATCACCTATTTTATTTTAAAAACTTTTTAACAATATATTTTTTTTATCTCTTTGTGACTCAAACCCTTGATTTCAGAAATTGCAATAACGTACAGAGCATCTAGTTAATTCCTGATTGACACACTCCAAGTCATATTATCTGAGAACTGCTTTGGCATTAGGTTATAAATAATGCTGATAAGTAAAAATATATTCAGCTAAGGAAGCAAACTGCACTTCTTTCAGGGACACTGAATGGGATACATCTAAAGGGACTGTGTCATCTAAACACTGTTTTTTACTGTGCACAGCGCATAAAAAGATATTGAAAATTAGCTATACATTGTATTTTCAAAATTGCACGTTAACGCCTAAATTGGGAGAAAAACTGTGTTTTAAACTGTTCTGCCTCCTGTTTATGACATCGACTGTGGCATGGTTTGCAAATTACAGATTTCCCAATGAAAACAGTTCATTTGCATATCATGCCACATGTGATGTCATAAACTGGAGAATTCACAGACACATCCAAAACACATTCAGTTTACTGAACAAAATATACACATTCAGTTTACTGAACAAAATTTAGCTATTTGCAATCTTACAATCTACTTCCAATCTTTATGTAACTACAATAACTTTAAAAAATTACTAAAGCTTAGTTCTGACGTCATTCTTGTAAAACCTCAAAATGACATACATTTTTGACATTGCAACTGCGCCACCTACTGCTCACGCTGAGGAATAACAATAAGTGTTGCCCCCTTTTAAAAAAACATTATAATATTACAGTAACCATTATATTATTTGCATGATATTACTATAGGTTCTAATAGACCTCACTGTCCCGTCTCAGTAAAATAGACCTCACTGTCCCGTCTCAGTAAAATGTTAATGTTTGTCCTGATATATTGCTTCTAACCATCTCCAGTCTTTTATATTATGCATTCCCTGTATATTTTGTTAAGTACAATTAGGTAATAGCATGATGTTGTTTAACAGAATGAGATAATAATAGAAGAGAAAGCTCTTTATTGGTCCAGAGGTGAGAGTACATAACTTTCTCATACACAGCATACATTAATAAAATTGTTGTAATTCAGGATTTATTTTTATATTTTTATCCCCACTTAAAAGAAAGGTGTCTGTACATCTTATTTTAAATAAATATTTTATTCTAGATCATCGAAACCATGAAGCCACTAATTTATTTGAGCTTATATTACCTTTGTACCTACTATATAGCAGGATTATAATGGAATAGATGCATGCTGTTTGTTTCAAAGTTTTCTGTTTTTTTAAGGTAATTATGAAAACTTACGTTAAACTACATTAAAAACTATTTTTGTATTATTACCAGTAGGGGGTGTTAAGTAATCACTAATAATATTTCTTTGAAAAAACATTGAAATGTAATTTGAGTAATGATCAATATAAGCTTAAGTAAATATTATTCCTCCCTTGTAAAAACCTCTTATATTCCATGCAGAATATTAAATTAGCAAGTAGGATTCAGAATACATAATTCACTCTCTCACTCTCTCATAAAATCTGGAAGAGCAAATCTTAGATGGCGTTATAAGGAAAAAATCTAGTCATGTATATATAGTCTCTGCTAACTGTTAACAGGAACCCTATCCTATAATTAAATATCTATATATATATACATATATCTAATTATATGTGTGTGTCTGTGTGTATATAAATATACCTGGATTTAAATAAGCAAATAGGTCTGGTGTTGCTGCAGTTGGTCAGGTCTAGGTTCAGTAACATTATGTGCCCAAAGAATGAGGTCAGCTGACTACCTGGATATACTGAATGACCAGGTTATTCGATCAATGGATTGTTTCTTCCCTGATGGCACAGGCATATTCCAAGATGACAACGCCAGCATTCACCGGGCTCAAATTGTGAATGAGTGGTTCAGGGAGCATGAGTCATCATTTTCACACATGGATTGGCCACCACAGAATCCAGATCTTAACCCCATTGAGTATCTTTGGGATGTGCTGGATAAGACTTTGCTTTACAAGATCTTCGTGAAAAAGTAATGCAACACTGGAAGAAAAAAAATCTTGTGACATTGCAGAAGCTTATCGAAACGATACCACAGCGAATGCGTGCCGTAATCAAAGCTAAAGGCTGTCCAATGAAATATTAGAGTGTGTGACCCTTTTTTTTTTGTTGGCGACTTTTTTAGATGTTTATAACAATATATCACCTGATTCTAAAGATGTAGTTCAGGATCAGAGTTTTAGTACTATTCATAAACTGCTCCAGCGGACTGTCTTGATTCATGATGCTTATGGATGCCTTCAAATTACCTCTAATATTAATCTGTATGTAATGTATTGTCCTATGAAAGAAAATGTGACTGTAAGATGAACATTAAACACTGAATGCCTAAACCTTTGTGAAGCAAAAAGTGAGTGCTGTTAAAAAGTATTTTTTTCCTGAAGGCCAAGGTTAATTGTTGCTAGACATTACAGTGGATAATAGCATAGTTTGAAAACATTTAATATGGCACGTCCATTTCAATCATACAGGCACTTCATCTTTCAAGGGCATTCACTTTTATGTGAATATGTTTCTTCATTGTGTTCAACGTTCTACCCAGAACAGCTTTATATATGGAGGAATGTAATAATTAGTACATTATTTTCTGTTTTGTTGCCTAGTACACACCTCATGTTATAACTCATACAAATATTTCACTACATTTACAGTAAGCCACTGATGTTGTGCCACACCGGGTCAGCATTACATTACAAATATAACACATAGGGGAACTGGTTAGAGAATTAATACCAGTATTTAGGAGTAGCAGAGTACTTGAACAGAGGCAACATTATATCTATGTACCATCGCACACAATATTATTACATGTGTGAATGTCTTTTACTCGTTTATCAGCTTTAGCACAGCAAACATTTAGCTCGGAAAATGATGCATCAGGGATAGCATTATCATTGAATATCTGTATGCTTCGCACAATTGAAAATCACACAAGCTTACACCAAGTCTCTAGGGTACAAAGTTGATGCAAATAAATGGCATTTACATTTCTGGTACATTACCTCTGTATTTTTGTCCTTTTTATCCTCCTCTTAACACTTTCTATGCCTTGAGGTTAACAACATCTTTTTTCATGCCCTGCAATTACACTCCTGAAATTCAGTATGATAAAAATGAATTTAGCAATTATACAGCAAAATGCTGCTGCCTACAATATCTTCAGCTCATTTTTTTGTGTATTTCATTTTTTTTCGCTCTGTAAAAGATACCCTGAATCCATCAGATTAATTAAACATTAGCATTAAACATTAAATTGCTTTGATCTGACATATTTCTTATATTATTTTTTTTATCTTTACATAATGTAGCTGACTATTATTATAGTCAAAGGCGTATGAATGTTCTGAAATCATTCGTATTTGTGGGTTAAATAAATCTGATAAGGATTCAGTTCTAGTACTTTCAATTTAGAGTTTATGACAACTGTTAGTAGTTGATCTCAATGTGACATAAACCATGAAAAAACACCTAATGTTACTCTGAGGAATTTCGCCTGACCCTGATAAGCCCAAGGTTATTTGCCATGAGGATGCCTCATGGAAGGACTATTTTAATAATGGCTGCAAATAGGTGTCTTGAGAGAGCTGTGACCACTGCACGTCACAGGCAGCTAATAGATTTTACTCTTGCTGTATCAGAGATATCTTTTAGGCCACAGGTCATACACCTTGCTTAATATTTAAATAAAAATAGTTGACTAGTGCATGAAACATATTTTTAGTAGTGATCGAAGCTTCTTAATATACAGAGAGCTTCAAAAAGTTATGCTAATTTATGCCTTTTTAGAATGCAGGCTAACTTTTCATATATCCATCTGCACCGTATGTCCTTGGAAATGACAGATGCAAAGTTATAAATGAATTGTAATATAAAACAAGAATGACATATTTAAACACTTCAAACTAGAACAAAAGTTTAAGATGCATTATTAACCCTGTGTCCCAAGCAGGTGAATAACAGTGCATCAAATTGGAATTTACATGTGTCAATTATTTGTCTTGTGTATATAAAGCTACATTCTTGTGCATTTAAGAGCTAGTGCAGCTCTGTGCTCAATAAGAACATTTTTTTTTTTTACCATAAAGAAAGATGACTTTCTTGTGACAATATGTATGTCCGTACCTAAAAAAATGCAGATTTTATTGGCATCATCAAGTGACCAGGTGACAAATGCATTAAGCTTAATTAAAACATTCATAATCATAGTTGTACAGTCACATCCTATAATTTGCCAACTTTAATTTTTAAATGTTTATTTAAAACTTGATGTTTCATTTTCAGGTAAATATAATTAGAAAAAAAGACAACATAGCTGTCTAAGAGAGAGAAAGATGGAGAGAGACAGAGAGAAGAATAGGAAAAAAACTAAAAGGTAAATAGAAAGATACTGTAGATGTGGTAATCATGGGCAAACACATATTTGTATTTATTGATATTATTTATGAGCATGGGTGCCTGTAACTTAAATCCAACTCATTTGTTCCTTCATGTTCTCCCGAAGTGGCTTTGCAAGATATGAAGCAGCACAAACAATTTGGTTGCTACAATTTTATATTACAGAACAAGTATTACTCGAATGGTACCTCCGAGATCTGTATGGAGTTCTATTTACTTTAAAATGTTTGTTAGTTAACATCACACAATGTCTCAAAGTTAAGGTGTGACATTTTGTCAATGACACAGAAACGGGGCAGAATGCCCTGGAAAAGTAAAAGAAACTGTTAAAGGTCAATTTGAAGCATAACAAGTGATAAATCAGCGTTTGGCAAATATCCGTAGGCCTTAAAAGCCAAATTAACCAATTCAGGAGCCATCCTAGTTATTTTATGGAGCATAATAAAATGGTGCCTCTATTCATGTAAATCAATCAAAAATATTAGGAGCCAGCAGCAGTAATTTTAGGAGCCACCTACCTTGGGATTATCATGCCAAAGGTATAATTCATAATCAGAATATAGTATTATCATAGTGGTGACAGAGACCAATTTGCCATTACTTGCTTACTTGCACAGCACACACACAAAAATTGTTAAGGAAGGTGCAATAGTCATCCACCATATAAACTAATCAGTTTAAGTTTGCTGCTCACTTATCAGTGTACCACCTTAAACAATACACCTTAAAAGAATAAAATATAAAATAATGGCCAAAAAGAGTACAATATTTGTGACCAATAATAAGTAATAGTCACCACTGTGTTATACAAAATTAATAATACTTTTATTCTTGTAGTATTGTTGTAGTATTTCTTAATCAGCAAATGAAAAAAAGAAAAACAAGTAACATACATTTATTTTTCATGTAAGCAGAACCTGCATGCAAGTGAATATTGTCTTATCCAAGAGAATACATGTTCTTCTTTAAAGCAAGCTTACATTATGATACACTGGAGATCTCTAGAACAAGGAGTGCTCTGTAAAGAGTGACTGCAACTCGTATCACTACTTGGATCACTTACAGCATTTATTATAGAGAAAGCACAATGTGTGGCAACATAACTATTATTACTTTTCTATAACACAGTGATGACTCCATTAATCATTATTGTTCACTCTTATTGTGCTCCTTTTGGTCATTATTTTACTTAATATGCTTACTGTTGATAGGGGCCGAACAATAAGCGTGCTACTGGTGCAGTGCATCTTGGCCTGTCCATATCAGACACCCTGTCCAGTATCAGTTCAGTTAACTATATTTGACTGGGGGGGAGGGGTGCAAGAAATTCTTTCTGTACCAGGAAACTTAGTTGTCTTGTACTGTTATTGTGCAGTAGGGGCTTTGCAGAGCTGTAACTTTTAGTATACATGTGCATATGAGATGAGCAAAGCATCACAATGTGACAGAGTGTGCGTGGCAACTGAAAGAGACAGAGAGCCTAGAACAAGATACAATAGCAGTTCACTCAAAAATATATATAATGTGACATCCTTTAAGTAAAAATTTACTTATTTTGATGCTATAAAAGACCCGTGAAGTGCTCCTTATGGTGGAATTAGTAAGTTCAGAGATGGAAGAAGCACCCAAACATTTGTCTGTTGGAAGCTGGGATTACAGAGCAGTGAAACTGATATATAAATCCTTTCTAATTTTGTCTATTTAGGCAGCTGTTTGAGGATTAATCAAGCATGTTGGAATTCTGCGTTGGTTCAAATGTATTTTAATTGGTTGAGCTGTCTGGTCTACACCAATCCACTGGGACACTGATTAAATTACATTTTTAGTATCATACATGGGAAAATCATTGTTTCATGATTTGCATTATTTTATGATTTTTTTCCCCATTTCCTGAGTTGACACTATGCAGTGGTGTAGCCCTCCATGTGTGCTAATAATTATTTTCTTTTACTTTGTTCCATGCCAAGTTCATATCTGGCTGGAAAACATATAAGACAATCCATTGTGGAACAACGTACTGTTCCTGTCTGCATGGTAAAAGCTGCATGATTCATAGACTGACCCATGAAGTATGATGAAGTGATAATGTAGCAAAAATCAGACATTAATAGCTGAGTTTGAAAGATAGTCCATTTGAAGACTGACTTAAAGGGACTCTATCACCTGAACAGTGTTTTTTTTACTGTGCATGTGGAGCATGGAACAATGATTGAAAATGATTATATTAGCAAAACTGTAAGCAAATGCCTAAATTAGGAGAAAAATGTGTTTTAAATGTGTCTGTGGATTCTCCTTCTTATGACACCACTTGTGACATGGTATGCAAATGACACATTTCCCATTAAAAAGCAGTACATATGCATACCATGCCACAGGTGATGTCATAAGAAGGAGACTCCACCTTTATAACACATTTCACTGAATTTCACCTTGAGAATGGGTAGTAAAAAGTACAGCATATCTCTCTCTCATACTTAAGCAATTGATAACTTATATACTGACGATATAATGACTATATCCAATGCCAGATTGGCTACAGAAAGCTGTTCGATTCTCTATCAAATTCAAATTTTCACCATTGCTTTTTTATAAGTATAGGTCAGTGCATATTCAGAGATGCTCTAGCATAATGCATGGACAAGTAGCCCTTATATTTTTTATAGTATACAGAACAGAAGTATACGCTAATCCAAGGATCTGTCATCTTATTTTATTTTTTACTTACTTCCTCAGTGGTTGACATCTTGAAAAAACATAATAGGGTGGGATTTTCTCATTTAAACCACACATTTGATAATAAAGTCTATAATACAATATCTTAGCTAAATCCATGTCAGAACTGCCTCGATCTACAATTCTTTAGGACTTTTTACTGGCAACATCCAGTCATTACATCAATAAAACCCATTCTGCATTAGCTAGTGGTCATGGGGTAAAAAGAGTCCACCTTAGAGAATATAATTAATGCATAGTAATGTTTTAGTGTGGCCCTAAAACTCGAAGATGACACTATTGCAAAAATACAATTTAGTTATCATATATGCAAAAACCATATAGATCCCACAGAATGGTGCTTGTTGTAAAGCTCTTAGGTGTTAGTTCACTATCCCGAAAATGTATTCATCAGTCTATTGGGCTAATTCATTGAATTGTGGTAACCTATTACCTTATAATTTTTTCAATTACGTTTCTCTTTAGATTATACATTTGTTTTCAGGAAGCTTATCTAAACCAGTGTATAATGTATTTTTTTTTATCAAGAAACGTAATAGTTAACTATATTAAAGATATATTTTAAACTGACAGGTGGTATAGTCTTGTCCATTCTTAGTGAGTGTCACTTACATTTGTTTTGCTGATTTTAATACTCTAGTAATAAGCATCCTAAGAGAGAAGCGTTATCCATATGTTTTCCCTTGCTCAATGTGTTAGGTGGGATAGCAGCCACACTACAACTATGAGGTCAACAAATATAAGTCTTGCTGAGGGTAGCAGTCTTTCAGCACATAGCAGTGCTGGACAGCACTGTTTCAATGCCCAAGGTTTATTCTTCTGTTCGATATGAACAATGTGGAAAAACACTCAATAGTTTCTGGGTGTCTGAACTCAAGTCCACAAGAGCAATAAAAAATGCAATATACTGCACTGTTTGTCACCAATGCTTTATTGTCTCATATATTGTCTCATTTCAGCCCATGTTGCCCTTTTCTTGAAACAACCTATATTGATTGAACCATAACCACTGGTGAAATAAAGAATTAGAGAGCTATACATTTTATTTTTGATGATTTTCTTATTTTAAAATCATGCTGTTTGTCTGTCATTCCCTTGCCATTAAACTACTTTCACCAGCATTCTCCTGTATTCTGTTTTTCAGGTTCTGTTACCAACACATAAATTAATGTTCAAATTTTACTGGGCAAGCAATAGATACAATGAACCTTTTCGAGGAAAATAATCCACTCCTTCTCTCTTTAAAGGACCAAAAATACTAAGAATATTCAGTCTGATGATTACAAAAGAAAACCGAAAGGGTAGTACAGGAGTAACTAGTCCACGTGACACACATACTGCTTTAGTACTGTTCCAGACTTAATATTACATGTCATATAGATTGCACTGGGGATTTGTACTGCATCTTCCCATGATCTAATTTGATTTGATGTCCAAAAACATAATTAGATAATTAATAATGTAAAGTGAAGAAAAATAAACAGACCTGTGTGATCATTTTTTTTCCACAGATCATCTAAAAACTGCATGTGAAGTAGAAGTGGTTTATTACTGTTGCTATAGCAATAGCCCACCTATCTCCCTAAGCCCTCTTTCTTGTATTACATCACAGCCCACAGAGCTTGCTGAAACCATACCCTCCTACATTCAAGACACCTGCAACAAATTATGGCATGGAGTGCCCTGAACAACAATATACCGAGGACTAGTGCCTAAAAAGTGAGCTGTAAATATGAGGCATTAATAGCTTCATGTCTGCAGTTTACTTGTCCATTTCATTTCCATTACAATACTATAGAATAGCATTCTGGACATTGTGTCTGATGACAAGAAACATCTGATACCTTAATGGTTTTGACATATGGTTTTATGGCCCTTTTAAACAAGATGGAACAAAAAAAAAAATATATAAACTGAAATTATCTGATGTTTTAATTCATCAATGTGATTTTTAATTTAAAAATGTACTTGTGTTTTTAGGAGGTATATGTTACTTATAGGGTCTATTTCAACCTCCTAATAATGTCTGAAAAAGACCTTCAAAAGGTTGCACTCAGTTTGTCAGTTATCCAATGAAGGTATTAGCTCTAAGCTAAGTGTATTCATCATTTGCATGTTGCAGGACACAACGGTAACATCTCTTGGAAGTTAAGAAAACGGTACAACCCCAGGACATACCAACAATTAGAGAATAGCCCAATATACCTTTCCTGCTCAAACACTGCTCAGAATTCAGGAATTGAATGATTTAACGTTCTAAATCTTTCCACTGTAAGAAAACACATCCTCTTCTTTGTCATCAAAAAATATTATATTTAGGGTGACTGAAAATGGCTAAACGAGAGGGAGTTTATATGTTGAGATTATGCTGGAATTAAGTCACCATTAAGTTACTCCTCAACCATCTGGTAATGTGAATTCCATGCATAATTTCTTTCAAAGTACTATATGCATTTCTAAATGCTGTGCCACTCAAAACTCTGTGCTAATTACATACTCCCTTCATTTCCACTCCCTTTGATCATTTATTTCTAACGTCTTTATCATAATAACTATTGCAATGTTTATAGACTTCTTTATTGTGTCTTTAATTTCAAAGCCTCAGATGTCAGAAAACTCATACTGCAGAAGGCATGGAACTTTAACTGGTGAAGCAAAGCAGTATATATTAAGATAACATTGTTATAGTGTTCATATCAAGTAGGAACGAGTGAAATATTTAGACTTTTAGATACTCAGTGCATTAAATCCAACATATAAAACAATAGAATATATAATATATTGAATAAATAAACCGACACAAAGTACTCATGTATACTGAGGTTTTATCACCAATTAGATACTCAGTTTGAAAAATGATTCAGTGCTGCTTTTGCACATATATATACATTATTGGCCTAGGCAAGCAATTGAGCAATTATATCAGTTGAGTGTGTGGAGAACAAGCAGATTGTGTGTGTATATGTATGCATGTGCCAATCCAATGAATATGAGGCATGGAACTTAAACTTCACTGCAAATTTATTACAGGATACATAATGTTGGCAATTACAAAATGTTGGCAGGTTACAAAATGTTCACAAAAATGTCCAAATTTATTACATTTTATAAAATGTCCACAATATTTATCCTGGAATCCCTTTTCCTTTAAAGTTTAAGTCCAATGAGTTTTCCGTAGATTAGATTGGCATTTGTGATGGTTTAGAGCAGCACCTGAACTCTTTGTATTTTTTGTTATAGTGAACACTGAGTGCAAGACTTGTAAACTTTTGTTATTTAAATATAGAGAGATAGCGAGATAATACAGACAGATAAATAGATAGATAAATAGATAGATAGAAATTGTTCAGAATCCATGCTCTCAATGGACACAAACCGATATCATACCTGGTTACCAATCTGCAGATGTTGTATGCAAAATAATATAAATGAGAGCACTGACAGGGCTTTTTAAATGTAGAAAAGTATTGCTATTAAACCTAATTTATACGGATATATATATATATATATATATATATATATATATATATATACACACACACACACACTCATTATCAGTATGTCTATTTTATAATTGTTGTTATCTACCTTATTGTACAGCTCTATATTATTTTTTGATTACAATAAAATTATATATATATATATATATATATATATATTTATATATATTTAAAGGTTACCCCCCTTGTAACATATAGTGGTTCCCCTGTAGACTGTAGTGGTCCCATGGCTCCATAGTGTGTAAGTAAGTACCTGGATCCTGAGGCCCCTGTTATAGTGAGGCTCAGCTGATAAATATGAACAAAACCTAACAAAACCTAAAGAGCAGCCCAGGGGATTTAAATAGTAATTTAGGTCCCTAAATAAACTTTAACCAAGAGAATATACACATGTATATATATATATATATATATATACACACATTAACTATAAGTATGCTGAACATTAATGCTTACCTTTTCTATACCCAGTACAAAAAATGATTGAAAAACTATTTATAAACATGCACATTTTCACCACAAGAGGTCTCTCTTGTTACAGATTTCAATTCAAAAAAACTATTCTTTTTATATATTTTACTCAAAGGGACAATTCTCCCTTTTAGATCAAAATGCTGCACGTTAAGTGTTATGCTAGAAAAGATATAATTCCTCCTTACCTTGTTCTCCTGCTGATGAGTAGATGATGGTCTGACTGAATAAATCATCTTAGATATTTTAATAAAGAATAGATATACTTTACAAAAAGTTTGAGCTTTCACCTTGTCTCCAAAAGGTTAGGAATTTGACCAGATAGAACAATATGCTTTAGTAAAAAGTGACTTTTGATAGAGACAAAACAGCATGATACTTCAAATTGTAGAATAAGAACACCTTGGATCTAATATATGTACTTAGATCCTATCATTGCAAGCTAGAAAGCTTTTATATTCATTTTTAGGGCATAACCGGTATTATTCTTTAGTGATGTTCTATTACTCTTTTGAAAGTAAAATGTTTCATTTTGTTGTTATTCCAGCATTGTAACTTTAAAGAAATATCTAACATTAGGCAGAATTCCTGTTTATAATGACATATTGCAAGACAAAGAAAAGCTTCTTTTTTTTTTTTTTTTATTAAAATAATTCAATGTGGGGCATAGAGTGAAATTTCACACATCACAAACTAACAGTACAAATGGTCACACTATTCATGGACTAGTACATAGTACTTAAAGGTAAATTATGATTGACATAAAAATTAATGCAAATTAATTTGAATAAAAAAAGATATCAGAAATAGTAAAAGAATCAATGGAAGACTGACATAACCACAGATTCTTGACATATATGGAAAGAAGAAGACATACTCGAGCAAATTACTTCCAGCATCATGCTAAGGCAATGATTTGTGTTAGTAATCAAAATCTCTACTAAGTTGCTAATTAAATTGTACGTATGACAAGGATCACTAAAGGATCCATTTTAAGATCAAGGATGGTTCATTTCTTTACAAGTACAGTGCTCAATGGTTTGAAATATAATCATTCTATAATGTTCATTTATTTCAGTTATTAGGCATTTGTAAGGAAGAACTATTCTAAGCAGTTTCTAAAGGGGGCTTTAGGTAGAGGTGTGGGGTTGCAATAATGTAGACCCTAGTAAGAATTTTACTTTAGAAATAAGAGAAGACACAGAAACTCCTTTTACAATCAACATATATTTTAAGCAGGGAATTCAGCGCTTGTTTTTATGAAGACCACTAAAAACAAATACCAGTTCAATTCTTAAAAAGTATTAGTTTTAGTACTTAATGTAGCTATCATTTGCAATAAGAATTTCAAGTGGTTGAACATTGTGTATTCCCCTTGGAGGTTGCATCAATCCAGGACAAGAAAGTTGCCACTTACATTTATTTCTTGTCCCATATATAGGGACTATATGTGAGTGTTTTATATTTCATTGTCTACATCTATACCATCTTTATACCTTTATTTGTCGCACTGGGTATATATCCTGCATTTTCTGCACAGCAGATTTATTGCACTGTCACTTTTTAGCACATATAGCGCACTGTCACCTTGTGTATTTTTTTGTATATGTATTTTGCTGCAGTGTTTTGGGATAACTGCTAGACAAGTTGCTGCTTGTGCAATATTCTCTTTAGGCCACCTGCCTCACACTTGTTCCATTGTCTTGTTATCATTTGCAATAAGAATATTTTAAAAAAATAAATAAATATATAAACACATTTTTCTGGAGTTGCGACACACTTTATTTAGAGTTTTAAGCCTCTTGAATTTGTACTGAGTTTATATTGAATTATTTGATTCAGTTTACCTGTGGGTAATTATTGCCTTTGAATAAAAAACTGTTAAAATTCTTGGACTAGAGTGCATTGTACTTGTGCAATGTATTATATTTAGTTAAATACCACACTCTCTTATGAGTCAAATCTTTACATACCTTGGTATTGCACCCATCATGCACACACAGACTTGCAATTGCACCTATATTGCACACACTTGCCATAACACAGATATTGCACCCATAGCATATTTATTGCACACATGTTGCACCCCAGAACATGCAATTACACCCACATTGCCCACTGTGACATGCCATTGCTCCCTTTGGACTGACCACTCCACGCCTCCACACTTTTCTGACTTACCACAACTCCGGTGTCTATAAGGGATGTCAGTGAGCTATTTTCCTGGTTTTCATTAATGTGAAATATTAGATTTTTGTTTTATAAATTAATTATTGGTCAAATAAAGTTAATCATTGTGCAAAGTATTACATTCTAGAGGATCTGAAAACATCAAAGACTACAAATGTTATACTTTCCCTTGACATTAAATGTTAAAATAAATAAGTAGCTTTATGGACCTGACCAAGGGATACATTATGTTGATATATGGGTGAAAACACAGGGGATAAAAGGCAGTCAGATTATTTCGAACAGGTGCTGTACTCAGGGATGTAAAGAGCCACATAGTCAGAAAACCACTGCCCTTGCGTATAAGTGTTGTGTTAATGCATTGTGTGCGTACAGTAAAATCCAACCCTAGCTAAATGACTAGAGGTTACAGCCAATAACATGCTCGTAATATCACACTCAACATCATCTACTGATCCTGCATTTTAATTTCTTGCCAAATCTGCATTAGAACAATATACAATTCATGAACATCTGAATAACACTGCAATTTATATATTAATTTGATAATAACTGTTGATATACCTGTCAACTAAATCATCAAATAGGTTGGCAGCCAAATTTTAATTTGATTAAATTAGGCAAAACATCAGCCTCTTATTCATAAGGAAATTTGAGCACAAAAAATGAACTTCCAGAACCCAAAATCTATAAATAAATAATAAATAGAGACTAATAAAAATTGTGTAACATTTAGTTCTACAAAACTATAAAATATCCTCTTAAATGCCATAACCACAACAGAAACGGTAAGAAAGGAATTGGAGATATAATATTGCAGACTATCTTACTCTTATGCAGAACCACTACATATGAACATCATGTTAGGCAGGTCCAGACATCCAAACGGCCCCCCACAGACTAATTGTCTAAATGTATGCCCTGTTTCCATAAGCTACCGTATTCTACATATTATATCTCTCACCAGCTTTAGTGATAATGGTCAGTTGAGAACTATATTTCCAATTCCCTTTACATTGGCTTAGCAACATGAAAAACGAAATCAAGAGTAACTACAAAAACAGATTAACCTGAACAATGATGTTTGTATAGACAAAAGTCTCCAAAGATGCTAGTTGAAAGGAGAGAAATGCTAGCTATGGAAAATAGGAGTCTACAGGTTAACCTACAACCTTCAACTGTGGACCATATTTTCCGTGATGCTCAACCATAAAAAAACAGTATACCTCAGTTCCTGGCAACTTGAAATAATAAAACTCTGATGATAGACGATATTATAGAAGCAAACACTTTTTTGGGTGGATTTAAGTGTTGCACAGATCCTGACACAACTTAACCCTAAGCTACCCTAAGAGACAGTCACTGGCCGTGCTGTTTTCAAAGAGCAAATAGATGATGACATTGCTCTCCTTTTTGGACACATCTCTTCCAACCATGTGGATTGCAGTGCTTCCTTTTCCTTAGCCCACTTAGGCAAGTGAAAGAACAGTTAACAGTCAATTGACTTTCAGGCTCATCTTATTTCAGCCATGAACATAACCCGTCCTTGTGCTATCCGTGGACAATGAAATATATATATATATAGATATATATATATATCTGCGAGCACTATGGTGAAAATAAGTACTATTATATTGCAATCTATTTGTCTGAATATTTGTTTAAGCTGCCTCTATAAGAGCGTTATATACAGCTGATATCACACCATAGAAGCCTGATGTCTCACATTTCTGCTATATTTCAATGTAATTTGGCCCCTCAACATCCCCCCCCCCCCCACTCCAGGGGCAAATTTCATGCTCTTCTGTAGCATTTGGGAAATTTTTGTTTGGTTCGTTCTCTTGGTGGTACCAAAGCCCATTTTTTAGCGTGACATACCTGAGATCACCGATACCCTTTCCTTGGGGTGTTCTTTTCCTCTCCTTCTCCTGCTTGCTCCTTTTTTCTTCTTACCCCCCCCCTCTTTTTGAAGGAACAATGTTTTTCTTACTTGTAGCTTCTATTTATTCTGTTCCCTTCTTTTTCCCTTTTCCAATTCTTTTCCCTCACTAACTGTGTCTATATATTTTTTCTTACTTCCGGACTCTACTTCTGTTTTTGTACGGATTACTATCACTAGATTTAGAGAATGATATAAGTCTCTGCTCCGCTCCTGTATGAAAATATAGGGGTGCTGGTTGCTACTCAATAGTTGTTTTATTTAGTTTCCAGTATAATACAGTTCTTTTATAGTTCCAGTTATCCACAAATGTTTTAATAATTTTCTGATATGTCTGTGCAGTGATAGCCTTAACAACTTGAGATATAGATGTTATTCACTTTAAAATTTAATTACCATATTTTCCGGCGTATAAGATGACATTTTAACCCCTGAAAATCTTCTCGAAAGTTGGGGGGTCGTCTTATAAGCTGGGTACTGGGATTTACTCACCTATTTTCTGCTCTGTCTCCGCTCGCGCTGTTAAGCTGGTCCGTGGCTGTGAGGGAAGCGTTGTGAGCTCCCCTCAGGCCGCGCGGCTTCAATAAAGTCTGTTTAAACTTTTTTTTTAAACAAAACTTTATTGTCCGCGCTGCCTGAGGGGAGTTCACAACGCTTCCCTCACAGCCACGGACCGGCTTAACAGCGGGAGACAGAGCAGAAAATAGGTAAGTACTGGTGATTGAGGATTGGGGAAGGGGGTAGGAGGGTGGGAAACTCTTTATTTTAACCTAAAAGGTTAAAATATAGATGCGATTTTTTCGGCTTATAAGACGACTTAGTTGGGGGGTCGTCTTATACGCCGGAAAATACGGTATTTACTGATAAAATATGCCCTTTCCCAGTTCCTTATTTCTTTGAAACTGTTAGACATGTCAGATACACTTATGTGGTTTGAGGTGCTGATCTAAGCCCTTGTGATTGATGCTGACATGTATGTAGTTCTTAGCACTGAATTGTAGTCTTGCATTATAGCCTATAGCAGAGCAAAGAACAGGCATATAGGTGTATCACACTTCCTTCTGATTGTCCCTGCCAGAATGCAACAACATTGGGAGAAATACTGGAAGGATGGTGTGATCGAAGTATTAAATGTTGCAGGTGGCTCCTCTGATTTTGGAATGTGTGTTAAAGCCCAGGCCCATTAAAAAGAAATGCAAGAAAAGTACAATCACTGTTTTTTTTAAAGATATGTTATATATAGTTGATATTCTTAGAAAAGCTCAAGACCAGGGAAGGGCTAGCAAGAGTGGGAGAGGGGAACTCCCCCCCCCCCCCTGGGCTCCTCTTTAACCTGACTCAATGGGCTTGGGCACCATTTTTGTCTTCTAAGTGGCCCAGTATATAGACTATGCAGACATTTTCCTCAGAGAAAGTCTCTTACTGTCTCCACATTCATAGCCTCTGCCTCCCCTCCTATAATGAGCTAGAAAAGGCCAGTGGAAACTGGGTAATCATGCATTCAGGCCCAACCACTGTTAAACCTTTGTACCTTGTCTGCCAATATATCGATCTTGCCTATCCATTTGTGTCTATTTCTGATAATAGGTGGGCTGATGAAATTGCACTATGTGCCATTAAATTGTTTTGCCCCTCGGGCTTAAGGTTGCCAGCCCTCCCTTGTTAAACACCCACCTCTTCTATCAAATATTCCATCAGTTCATCTGATAAACATAAGCTTTTACTTGATATGCCCATATTTGTAGTAAACTGCTTTGAGTAAAAAAAAAAAATGCTCTCAAAATAACATTAATCTACTAGTGTGTTTCTTATTCTAGTGTCTATCTTATAGTGTAATGTGTAAATCCAATATAATATAGTGCGTAAATTGATTAAAAAAACCTATAATCACCTAGCTTTTTTCAGATGATCATTACCATGAAAATAATGCATGCAATACAGCTAAACAATGTCCAAAAGTCTAAGATTAAGCCCTAAAGGCGAGACCATGGATCTCCTGGCTATGCTTTTATGAAATTTAAAAAGATTTAAGAAGAATTACTACATTTAAGGACATTTAAGGACATCGCAGAGGTGCGCTAGCTGCTCCTTTCTTCTTTGATTTAAACCACTGTATTGATCATTTTTGAGATGATGTATTGCCCACATTCACAGTATAAACAATATTTTAGGTGGTTGGTTGCATTTAGTAGTGTATTATATTGCTGTGAGCGACACTTCAACATATAGTTGTGTTGTTATATATTTACATAAACGATAATCACACCAGACTGTACTGATAAGTCCATCTGATGACTGCATTCCATACTAGCAATAAAAGAAATGCAATTTATATGAACTTTTACGGTCCATCTTTGAGAATGTAACAGTTAATGTTTCCCCAGACACTCCTCATATACATAAAAGGAAAAAGGAATGGTCCAGTGCCTAATAGCAGAACACAGAAGTAGTACTGTCATTCAAGTAGCCCAACAATCTCAAAGAAAAGTGAAAATTGGTAGTAAAAAGGGACATGTATACATTATAAAACAAAGATAACCTGTTAGATCCATGCCTCCCAACTGTCCAGCTTTAAGAAAGGCAGACCCGGATCTGAGACTCTGTCTCACTGAGATCTACCTCATTCCAGATAGAGGTACAGATCAGTGGAACAGTGGGATTCGGGACAGCAATCCTACAGTACCAATCTCATTCTCCGGTGTTCAGGACACTGAAGAATGCATACTGCACATTGTACCACAGTGAACAATCTAATAAAGTGTAACTTTATAATATTCAATAGATGCAGGTCAATGCATTCAGAAGACTGGATAGGGTTTGAGCCTTGAATATGTGGATACAAATATTTTGGAAGGCATCACTGGTGATCTTCACATACCTCCAAAGTAAGGAGCACATCATGATATAAAAAATGTAACAAGATTTAATAATATAATATACCTTACATAAAGGCAATAGACATCGAATATCCAGAATAGACATAGAGACTAAGTAGCAGGTATAAATGAGAGAGTTCCATGTTACAGTGCCATCTGCTAATGGTTTCAGGCTTCAGGCTTCCAGGCTTCCTAAGAGCATAATGTCAAGTGCAAGACAGAAATACATAGGTAGTTTTTGAATGGTGTTTGTCGGCATTGTTGCATTTTTAAAGAATTTAGGATTACGTGGTCAGTATAACTACATAGGGGTTTACAAAATCCACTTGTCCATAGAAAGCACGCAAACAAGAGTATCATAAATGAAAGATTACATTATTCCTAAAAAATCTATAAAAGATTATTAAATAATGCATTTACAGTACAAAAAGCAATAAAAAGTGGACACATCAATATTAACATAGGGAGAAGACAAAGTGGCACATTGCATACAATACATATACATACATGCATTCAAAATGCAATGTTTAGTTGATGGATGAATGCTCTGCTCTGAGAGGTCTATAAAATCAGTGTATGTGTGTTTGTGTGTGTGACAGTATGTGTGTGACAATGTATGTGAGACATTCTGAGTGTGTGAGAGAGAGACATTGTGTGTGACATAGTGCATGTGTGAGATATGCTGTGTGTGGGTGTGTGTGTGTATGCATACATTAAAAAATATTTATAACAATAAAATATTTTTTTCCAAGTGCTCACCCATGAGGTGAAAAGAAAGGTAAAACATTATTATGATAACTTTAATAATGTTTTACCTTTCTTTTCCCCCTATGTGTGAGCTCTTGGAAACAAATATTTCATTAATATATATATGTCATTTTGTCATATGTCAATATATTTGGCTGGTCCTGATTAAGACCTTTAATTCCCTTCTCCTCCAACAGAAAAATGCATCCTATTTATTAGAAATGTATTAATCTGTTTCCATGCTATAACCATGGAAAGATGCATTTGTATTAAATAGAATATATATTTTCTATTGCAGGAGTGTGAACAAAAAAAAACATTCTAAACAGTCACTTATCGTCAATTTCTTCCAAAGCAGTTATTAACTTTCGACAGGGCATTGCACCTATTGAATTTTACAATTCCTTTACCCAAAACTGACACTGAAAGGGTTAATGACCTTCTATTGAGTATACTGTACAATTGCTGAAATATCTGGAATGATCTGCATTCTCACCATTTTACATAAATTTTAGGTTTACTGACATCCATATGAAGGTTTGGGAAAACTGTCTAAGGCTTTTATAGAAACACATAATCGTTTCTTAAATGAAAACATAAGTGAAATTCAGCATGCAATTAACTCTTCATTCACAATGGAAAGATTGCAATTATTTCCTTTAGTTTTTCTTCTTTACAATAGTCTCTCCTACCAAATACAAATGGCTGACTTGTATCTGTTCACACCTTTAATTTCCCACATCAGCAGAGTCTACTACTTACAAACGATTTCAACATCTTCCTATTGTGTAAAAATTGAAGAGAGAAGAAAAAGCATTTTGATGAATATCTTATCTTTTTCTTACGTTTAATAAGAGAGTAGAAATATGGGCTGTTGTGAGTAGAGTATATTTAAATTTAAAATACATAGAATTACAATCTGAATTGGTAAGAAGACAGCGAATATTTGGTTAAAGAATTTCATTTAGACTGCAGTAATATCAGGCTGACAAACTGGCATTTTGCACTATTAACATATGAAGCCAGTATCATTACCACTAAACTATTTTTTCTCCTTTGTTTAACTTTTTTTCCCTTCTACATACGATTCTGAAAACAAAAGTAGATGATCCACTACATTTCAAAGTACATTTCCAGGACAAGTACAAGTCACATAGGTTAATTGCAGGTGAATAAAATGATCAGTTCAGTACATTTTTAACTTCTTAAAATATATTATTTCAATATAAAAATGTTTTATAATAGTTTATTCAGTATGAACTAGGTGTCCATAATGTGGATTATTAAAATGATTAACTTAAAACTAGCATCTGTTTAACTCAGAAAAATCTAAAGATAAAATAATGTTCTCATGAAGAAGAAATATGAATATGTCATTTTTACAATTTATACAATTTTTTTAAAAAAAAGAAAATGAGTACCCATGTGTGTTTGCTAAATTTAATTAGGTTAAAACAATGTCACACAGTGAATAATGGTTCAAACTTTCCATCTACCCATATTTGTTTATTCCCAAGGGGACAAAAACAAATGAACTTCTAATCAATTTTTGTGGAAGACAGGTAAAAATATTTGTCATAGTAGTGCTTGTATATGTATTATTTAAACCAAACCAAATGATGAACCTGATGTTCAAGATGTATCTGCAATAGTCCCCATTCATTAACTTAAAAAGTTAACAACATTAACAAAATATTGGAAAGTTCCTGAACAGTTTATTTGCCTGCTTCCTCAAACTTTGGCCTTAAGTTGGAAATTCCCTTGCCAATGCCTTCTTCCATCTCTTTCATGAATAAAGACCTGAATATTTATAAAAAATAATATAGAAATGCAATTATTTTGTTACTTTGCACAAGTTTGCACCATGTTCTAGATTATTGATAATTAGTTTCTATATTAAGCATTTATTCAACTAGTATAGGTATTATTTAAACCAAACCAAATAGTGAATCTGATTAAGTAGATGTCAATCCTTAGGGGTATCTACAATCCCCCCCCCCCCTCAACGACTTACCACCAATACTTAATTCCCATGCCCTTGAGAAAGTCATGACCAAGGTATACCTGATAATTCATTCTCCCCCACCAATAAAGAGACAGTCAACTGAGTGACTAGAAAGGTTGCAGTCTTTATTGAAATGCTGCAACATAAATTGACAGCTAAAATATACCGTATTTTTCGCCTCATAAGACGCACCTGACCATAAGACGCACCCACTGCCAGGACGCACTGAATATGCCAGGATTTAGCCATTCAATATGCCAGGCTTTTGCCCCTCACTATGCCAGTCTTTTGCCCCTCACTATGCCAGGATTTTCCCCCTCACAATGCCAGGATTTTGCCCCTCACTATGCCAGGATTTTTCCCCTCACTATGCCAGGATTTAGCCATTCAATATGCCAGGCTTATGCCCCCCACTATGCCAGGCTTTTGCCCCTCACTATGTTAGGCTTTAGCCACTCACTATGCCAGGCTTTTGCCCCTCACTATGCCAGGATTTTGCCCCTCACTGTGCCAGGATTTTGCCCCTCACTATGCCAGGCTTTAGCCACTCATTATGCCAGGCTTTTGCCCCTCATTATGCCAGGCTTTTGCCCCTCACTATGCCAGGATTTTGCCCCTCACTGTGCCAGGATTTTGCCCCTCACTATGCCAGGCTTTAGCCACTCATTATGCCAGGCTTTTGCCCCTCACTATGCCAGTCTTTTGCCCCTCACTATGCCAGGATTTCCCCCCTCACAATGCCAGGATTTTGCCCCTTATTATGCCAGGATTTGCTTGTTTGTGCCACCCTCCTCCCCCCTTCCCTAGTATTTACCTCCATGCTGCTCTCTGTCGTTTCCGCCGTGCAGTCTAACCTTCTGCACAGAGGAAGGAAGCTCTGGTCCCCATTTGTTTTCTTCTTAACTTTATTGAAGCAGCGTGACTTCAATGAAATTAAGAAGAAGAAAAATTGCGACCGGAGCTTTCTTCCTCTATGCAGGAGGTTAGACTGCTTGGCAGAAACGACAGAGAGCAGCAACAAGCAGGTAAGTACTACATTTGCTCCATAAGACGCACAGACATTCCCCCTCACTTTTGAGGAGGAAAAAAGTGCGTCTTATGAGGCGGAAAATACGGTAGCTGAAATAAGTAACGAATATTATTCGTAAAAAATATATGGTTAAAACGTTATAAATAAATAAATAACCGGGCATATACAATTATATATATATATATACAAACATTATATACATATACATATATACCAACCAACACATGCTTTTATAACCATAAATATAAACAACATGAAACAATACTACTGAACCTTAGCGGTAGCGTGTGCCTTATCCTAGACCATCTAGGATCAGGACCCCGAGAATCTGGCGCAGGCGTACCACATGACTCATGGCTACTGACGTCCCTGTTTGCACAGTAGCCGTGCCTCACTCCCCAGGGACAAGCCCATGGGGAGCCCGTGCAGCTATCTTCTCACAGCTACTGCCCAACCGGGTTGGTCATACCCCAGATGACCAACCCCCTGCACAAGCGCCAAACCTCGGGGACCCCCGCTGCCACTATCTTCTTCGTCACCCAGGGATGGGAGGGAGGGAACTTGTCATTTTACTTTAAACAGGAAATCATTCCTGTAAATCCTGCAATATATAGCCTAAGGCCATCCCCTCTATCCACTCATTGCCACCCCCCTGCCGTGCCCTTATTGGGCCCTTGGCTTAACTGACAGGGTGAGGGAAATGACAGGAAACCTTTGTCATGATGGCCTTTTATATATTGCATTATTCCAGGCCAGAACTGTTAGAAAAAGTGAAATCAGTCAAGAACCTAATGTGTGACACGGTATATAAATTCTTTGCAAAATCCAGGTGGATTGTAATTTGTGTATATTGTGATTTGCCAACTTTATTACAGCAAGTAAATTTGCTTAATTTTTTCTTTTAAAAAACATATTTTCTGCTAATAAATTTTGAAATAGAGCTATTTCTTGGATAGCACACGAGAGAGATCCTTCAGGTATGTTCTCCATTTTGGATGTGAGGATTAGCAGTCTTCAATGTACAGTTCTGTGCAAATGTTTTAGGCAGGTGTGAAAAAAAGGAAATTAAACTAAATTAATATTTGTTATGACCATCCTTTGCCTTCAAAACAGCATTAATTCTTCTAGGTATACTTGCACAAGTCAGGGTTTTTATAGGCATATAGTGAGGTGTATGATTAAACAGTTATACTAAACAGGTGCTAATGACAACCAATTTAATATGGAGCTTGAAACATTATTATTTTCCAAGCTGTTTTGAAGAAGCATACATAAACTTAGCGCAGCACATAAAAGACCAACCATGCTTACTTGCCTTCCAAATTGGAAGATGTCAAACAGTGCCATCAGCACTTGGGATCCTTGTATACTTGTCTACTCTTTGAAGAAGTCTGGTCAGAAGTGGTCTCATAAGAGACTTGTAGCCCAAAAGCCATAACTTCCACTTGGAAACAAGGCTAATCTACTCAACTATGTACAAAAACACAGGAAATGGGGTGAAGAAAAAAGTCATCAAGTTTTCTGGACTGATGAGTCAAAATTTAAATATTTGGCTGTAGCAAAAGGAACTTTCTGTGCCAATGAGCTGGAGAGCAGTACAAGAATGAGTATCTAATGGCAGCAGTGAAGGTTCCTTGCAAGTTTGGGGCTACATTTTTGCAAACAGAGTTAGGGATTTGTCAGAATTAATGGTCTCCTAAATTGCTGAGAAGTGCAGGCAGATACTAATCCATAACACATCAGGGAGGAGTCCTATTGACTCCAAATTTGTTCTGAAAAATTACAACAACCCCGACAATATAGCCAAAGTCACTAAGAACTGTGTTCAGCGTAAAGAAGAACAAAGATTTCTGGAAGTGATCACATGGCCTCCACATCATCAAATCTGTCTGGTTACATGAAGACAGAGCAGCAACTAAGGCTGCCTAAATTTACAGAAGAAGAGGGGTTAGTGCTCCAAGATTTTTAGACCCACCAACCTGCTTTAAAAAACTGTGTGCAGGTGTACCTAGAAGAAATTATGCTGTTTTGTAGTCACACCAAATATTGACTAGATTTAGATTTTTATTCTATTTACTCACTTTGCATTTTGTTGATTTGCTAAAAATAAACTATTAACATGTCTACTATTAAAAGCATAACTACTTTACAGCATTTTTTCAAAGCTACCTAAACCTTTCGCACAGGGTAGCTTTTTTTTTAAATGAAGATATCACAATGGGACCTCTCCACACGAAAAATAATGATTAGGTCTGGAACTAAATCCTGACGGATCTGAGGATGAGTCCCATTTGGTCCTTCACCACAGACTAAAAAATTAACAAATAAATACATATTAAAATGAGTCTCTATAGTGATGGTTGGCATTAATATAAAGAAGGTAAACTCTATAATGAGTTATTGTGAATGTGACTTGGTGAGATGAATGTATCGAGACAGGTATTATGGTGTATTTTGACATGCTGTTCTTCCGGTTTTCTTAGCATTTTGCACTTTATGTTTTGACCCTTGATATTAAACATAATGTTAGTATTACAGTGTGTCATCTGAACTATGTTGTGTCCTAGGTTGAGAAATTTAAAAGGTTCCTCAACAGATCTTCAAATGGAAATTCACCAATGGGCATCATTCCCTAGCAGATATTAAATCAGCAAAGCACGGACCATTTAACAAAGACTTTTGCTTCATTACTGGGATCTATGTCAGGAATAAACTTGTGGGAATTGTTTTGTTACTTTCCTGTATTATATATTTTATTTTTACCATCATTTTTTAGTATGAACCTTTAATAAGAATGTCACATTGGATGCATGTCAAAAGCCAAGCATTTTTTTAAATTATCTTACTATTTTCTAACTTCAATAACAGACATCATTAATACAATCAGTTATCGTAGATTTAGCCTCAGGTTATCCACTGTGCTATATTCAGTCCCAGAACTTAAGCAATAAAAAATCATAAGAGGATTTGAAGCTGTTAAAAAATCCATCCGTATTCATATACATAAAGGAGGCAGCTGGATATTAACTCATACATGAGAAGCCTTCACTTTATAGGGATAGTTGGAAACTGCCATATTCTTAACAATGTTTTGCCCTGTGGGGATTTAATACCATGTAACTAACAATTCTTGCACTTCAGACATATCACTGATTTTCTTCAGTCAAAAGTCTGAGTTAATCAATTTTCAGCTTTAGAGACAACATTTTATCTGGACGGTAATACATTTTTTCAATATATTTCAACTTTTTTGTACAATATACTGACATGTGAAAAAATGCAACCGGATAACTTAATCTCATCGGAACAGCAGGCATTAAAATGTTTGCTGTTTGGAATGGACAAGAGATTCTGCTCTGCAGTAGTTTCCACTTCCTGTGCCACTTTTATTTAAACTCCCTGGGAAGTAGCCAGTGTGCTGCTGATGACACAAAAACAGAAGAAATTGATTTGTGGATCACATTAGTTCTCATCGATGGACAGACAAATCATGAGACAAAACTCATTTTAACAGCTGCCTGTAATTCTTACACGGATTATATCCAACAGGTCTAGGATGAACTGAGAATAAAGTGAGTTTATTTTAAAGGGCAAATGTCGGCAAAAAAATCAAGTTATGTTTAATTGAAAAATTGCATCGATTTTAAATGGAAATACTTGAATGAAATAATACAAATCATGTAGCTCATTGAATCCTCTTTGCCTGATAGCTAAATCAGGGTACAGACATGTTGTTTAGAATCTTGGGTTAGATGAAAGAAAATCTGACCCATCGAACATAAAATATCTGTCCCCTGATAGTGTTAGAGAGTGGAGCAGGCTGCAAATAATGTACATTATTTGTATTCTTTCATTAAAGCATTTCTAATTCAAATGCTTACATTTGGTGCAATCCTCCAGTTAAATACAACTAAAACGTTTAAGCACAGTTTTCCTTTAAATCCAATTCATAATGAATACATTAAAATACTTACAGTGCTTGCAAATTAATCCCAGCTCCAAGTAAGATCTACCACAATATGTATTTGGAACATATTAACATAAGTAAGAAAGCATTTCCCAAAGAAACAAAATCATACAGAATCACTTGTAATGACTTATATTTCAAAGTATTTTGTATGTGTAATGTACTAACACTATCAATATATCCTATATCTATAAATATATAACCAGTATTCAACAATGTAGTATTATAGAGAATCCTTGGCTAAAAAGTTTTGGAACTTCTAAATACATTACAGTCTAGCAGTATAAGAGTGAATGTGGTTGTTCTAGTATCAAGTACCATTTGGTACTAGCTTAAAGGGTGACACATCATTGTGATATACTAATCACACGCAGGGCCGCCCTCTTAAATTTCAGGGTTCCTTACTGAAAAAAATTCTGCCCCTCCCCACCCATATCTCCCTCTCGCCTCCCAAAGTCATTTTATCCAGTTCTTTATTTTATATCACGCCAATTATTTAAATACACCCCAGGACATGCCCCATCACCCACATTGTACATCCAGGATTTGCTGCTGCCCCCAGGAAATGCCCCAATTACCCGCATTGCACCTACAAGACTTACCCCATATGCCACAGTTTGCAAATTAATATGCCACAGCCAGTTTGCCCATTAATATGCCACAGCCAGCATGCCCATTTATATGCCACAGTTTGCCCATTAACTTACCATTGTTTTCCTATGAACATGCCACTCTTTGCCTATGAACATGCCACAGCCTTCCATGCTTCCTCTCTCATGTTCCCCCTGCGCTGATCTGATTGAGCACTGGAAGGTCACGTGACCCTGGCGCACTGATGTAAAATCTGCTTTTTTAAAATGGAAAAAATAGTTATGAATGAGCAATCACGTAGTGTTCTCTAGCTGATGTTACTCTCAGCACCTGCTGCCAGATTTAACACAGACACAAGTCTGTGTGAATACAGTAAAAAAGAAACAAAGTCTCTGGCGCACAGTATGATGTAACTGGTAGTAAGTGAATTTAAATACAATAGGTGCAATATAATCTAGTGTACTTTTGGTAAAATATACACTGTGCAAAGAGTTCAGAACAGTGCAGTATCCCACATATCAGGTGAAATATATACTGTGCAAATGGTACAATAAAGTGCAATATGCCACAAAATGAATATGATCTAATATCAATAATATATCAGGTGCAAGTCACACTGTGCTTAAAACAGAAAGTGCAATGTAAGGTATAAAAAAGACCTGTATGATCTTGATTAATGAGCTTATGTAATACAATCAAATCCAATGTGTCTCTATATGCCATACATAGTGCAATAGTATATAGTCTAAAAAGTGATATGATAAATATAAAACAAAATATCAACAATGGGTACTGTCCACTTGGTATCCACGATACTCTGTAAACAGTAGGAGCAACTGTGCAGGTGCATGGAAATACAGCGGTTGTCACGGGGATTACCTCTAGTGTTGTCCCCCGACTATACATAGATATAAATGACACCAAAGAAGAAAAAATGTCACAAGAAGCAGTATTTGTAAATAAAACAACCTGGTCTGACAAACTGGGGAACGGAGGTGCAGTCCTGTGCACTTGAGGTCCCGCAATGAATGTTCGTCGATCAGCTGTGTGAAAAAAACTCTTTCGAGTGAAGAAAGCAGCCTTGGTACGGATGCCGTGAAGATCCAAAACTTCCCACCAACGCATTTCGTCTTCTGAGACTTTTTCAAAGGTATAATTTTAGTCCTTACCAGAGTCTTTATAAACGTCGGTTAATCTCTCTAATAGCCTCCATCTGTACATAATTGCTCAAATGGGGAAAACAAAAGTGTAATATCGCGGACACCTATAGACAAAATATATATATACATTGATACAGCTCAGTTTTGCTAATTATCAGTCCACTGCATATAATTAAAAATAAAGGCAACATATAAATATAATATCACGGACCTATTTATCACAAACTAAAAAAGATATGCACATTAAATAAATCACAGTTTTTGCTAAAAATAATGATATTTAAAATCGATGGATAATTTAATTACATATATACTATGTCAATTAAAAACTTATTGGTAAATACCACACATTTTTTTAATATATATTTTTAAAATGCCGGGGCCTGACGGGCCCATGACAGGTGTATCGCCTGTCACCCCCAGATGGCGGCCCTGATCACATGGAATATGGACAACCAATATTCAGAATTTGCTTTATTTTAATTTTTCCTGCTCCTTACTCATGTTTTACCTACTTTTTTCCCCACTGCACTTGTTTAGTACATGGCCTCCATACAACATTAAATAATCATTTGTATGCAATTTATTTCTCTGGCATCTATTACCAGTTGACATGATGTCGTCTGTTAAACAAACTGCTTACTATGATATGATCAATCAAACATCTGCAAATTTTAATGGGATTAAAAAAAACTTGGATCCATATTAAAATGTTTCAGAATGACAAAAAGGTCTACTAAGCCATACAGGGAGTGCAGAATTATTAGGCAAGTTGTATTTTTGAGGATTAATTTTATTATTGAACAACAACCATGTTCTCAATGAACCCAAAAAACTCATTAATATCAAAGCTGAATATTTTTGGAAGTAGTTTTTAGTTTGTTTTTAGTTTTAGCTATTTTAGGGGGATATCTGTGTGTGCAGGTGACTATTACTGTGCATAATTATTAGGCAACTTAACAAAAAACAAATATATACCCATTTCAATTATTTATTTTTACCAGTGAAACCAATATAACATCTCAACATTCACAAATATACATTTCTGACATTCAAAAACAAAACAAAAACAAATCAGTGACCAATATAGCCACCTTTCTTTGCAAGGACACTCAAAAGCCTGCCATCCATGGATTCTGTCAGTGTTTTGATCTGTTCACCATCAACATTGCGTGCATCAGCAACCACAGCCTCCCAGACACTGTTCAGAGAGGTGTACTGTTTTCCCTCCTTGTAAATCTCACATTTGATGATGGACCACAGGTTCTCAATGGGGTTCAGATCAGGTGAACAAGGAGGCCATGTCATTAGATTTTCTTCTTTTATACCCTTTCTTGCCAGCCACGTTGTGGAGTACTTGGACGCGTGTGATGGAGCATTGTCCTGCATGAAAATCATGTTTTTCTTGAAGGATGCAGACTTCTTCCTGTACCACTGCTTGAAGAAGGTGTTTTCCAGGAACTGGCAGTAGGACTGGGAGTTGAGCTTGACTCCATCCTCAACCCGAAAAGGCCCCACAAACTCATCTTTGATGATACCAGCCCAAACCAGTACTCCACCTCCACCTTGCTGGCGTCTGAGTCGGACTGGAGCTCTCTGCCCTTTACCAATCCAGCCACGGGCCCATCCATCTGGCCCATCAAGACTCACTCTCATTTCATCAGTCCATAAAACCTTAGAAAAATCAGTCTTGAGATATTTCTTGGCCCAGTCTTGACATTTCAGCTTGTGTGTCTTGTTCAGTGGTGGTCGTCTTTCAGCCTTTCTTACCTTGGCCATGTCTCTGAGTATTGCACACCTTGTGCTTTTGGGCACTCCAGTGATGTTGCAGCTCTGAAATATGGCCAAACTGGTGGCAAGTGGCATCGTGGCAGCTGCACGCTTGACTTTTCTCAGTTCATGGGCAGTTATTTTGCGCCTTGGTTTTTCCACACGCTTCTTGCGACCCTGTTGACTATTTTGAATGAAACACTTGATTGTTCGATGATCACGCTTCAGAAGCTTTGCAATTTTAAGAGTGCTGCATCCCTCTGCAAGATATCTCACTATTGATTTACAGATCAACAGTTCTAAAATAAAAATATGTCTGCTTGACATTTTACCTTTCTTCACTGATAATGTGCTGATCTGATATTGCACTTATTGGGTGCCAAATACATGGAATATTTGATTGAACAAAAACAAACAAGAAAAGCTATGTAGTAACATTGAGATTGTACTGTACAAAAGATGCTACACCCTTTAAGTAGCAAGTAAATAATTAAAACAACACTTTTTGGTTAAGTTCTAATGTTACACTGTGGTTTAACCTAGACTTTCCTTTTTTTTCCCCATCTTTTGCTGACAACACACCTGTAGAGCACATATTGTAATGTTTCCTTTCTCTCTGCTGTGTGAACTTAAATTGTAAAATTGCATTGTAAAAACGTGGAAAAAAGGAATGAGAGACCCAGCGAGTATTATTTAAAAATCCCCACAAACCTTATAATCATAGGATTTATAGTTTCCCAGCAAACAAACTATTCTGAAACTAATATATAGTGCCATTATAACAAAATGATTCAACTTAACAAATAATATTGATTAAATCACTAGTATTTAACGAAACTTATTATATTATTGAAAAGCATTTTTACATGGTCATGTCCTGACAATCCAAAAGTCATATAATTAACGAGGGTGATGTTACAAGGGTACACTGGAATACAGTAACTATTTCCATGCAATCTAGTATGCTAGATTAAAACAAAGTGTGATCTATATACCCAATTATTAGTAAATAAATACCAGTTAAAAAAATTGCACTTAAAATATATATGACCTAAATGAGATACTTAATCAGTGAATTCATATTTTTCAACTGAGCTTGCTCCTTTCAGCAAGTTAGATTGTGTACAGCATTTTGACCAGTATTTTCTGCAAGTAAAACACCCTTATTTTAAGCTTTTATGCAAAACGCACTTGTCCTACTCTTGTTTTGCCAGGTGGGCTGTCTAATGTGCACAGACATTTGATAAAATACAGCTGCAGCAGCCTGATACCAGTTGAGAGTGAAACAAAACAAAAAAAAAAATTAGACTATGCAAACAAATAGATCTTGGCTCTCGGTCCTTGCACATCTGCCAACAATTAGTTTCATGTCAAAAGTAGCCAGAGTATAGGGCAATCAATATTTAACTTTGTAACAAGCAAATAAGCACACTACATTAAATATTGTTTTATTGAAAACACTGTATATGCTAATTAAAAACTACTATTTTCAGACCAAAAGTAGAGCTGAAAGTGCTATATTCAACTTGCATATTTCTTTGTAACCCCCCAAATGTTTGCTGTAAATTTATATTTACACATTACAAAAATTACATTTTACCCAATGCTATTTTTAACACTATAAAAAGGCAAAACAAAATATAGTTTTACAGTGATTTCATAGGTATATGTTGCTTCTGGTTTTTGGTAGTTATTTATTCTGTCATAAATGTTATGACAAATGCAGGCTAAACTTTTAGCATGCAAGGTCAACTTGAAATTGGCTTTCAGGACATCACAATGACCCTAAGCCAAAGGGAATATTACATGGAACTAGTTGTCACGCCTAGAGACCCTCGCTGAGGGTCCACCTCTAGGGCTGCATCTAGTACTCCACGGTCCGCTCGAGGTGCGATCATGCAGCCGCGAGATAGGCTGCATTTCTTGTCTCAAGTTGTGAACACACCATGCTTGTCTAGCGTGCGCATTCCATTGATGGCCAGGGTGTGTGTCTTGCCTCCGGTTAACACCAAGTCACAGGGTGGGTCCTGTAGGACCAGGCAGAGGGGGAGTGGAGTTCCCTCCGCCTCCTCCTCTGTATAGCTTATGGAGGAGGTGGGACTCTATATAAACCCCTCACCCTTTATTACCTTGCAGGGCACTGCCGTAAGATACCTTCCTTACCCACTCATTTGTTTCTGAATGGTACCGCTCCTCATCTGTCTCTTCCTGTTTCTCTACAGTGGGATGCTATCATCCCTCAAACAGGGATTATTGATTCCGGAGCCAGCTACTGTTTCCCTCGCTCAATCTCTAAGAATCCACACACAACCCAAGATTCTTCCTCTACCCATCCAACTAGTTGATGGAAGCTCTATTATCTCAGGACCCATTACCAAGGAGACCATTTCTGTGACTCTCAGCATTGGTCCTACTAACTATGAGACCATTACTTTCAACCTTGTACAGTCTCCATTGTTCCCCCTCATCTTGGGACTATTCTGGCTCAGAAAACACGACCCTGTGATTAAGTGGTCATCCAGGAGTGTGTCCTTTTCCTTTGCCACCTGCAAGCAACATTGACTTCAACAAGCTTATGTTTCTTTGGTTCAAGAGGTTGCTTTGAAGACATAGAGAGACATCAAGATCCCTTCACCATACAGGCAATTCCAACAAGTATGCTATAAAAAAGGGCAGAATGCCAATCTCCACATTGACCTTACGAGTACCTCATCGATTTGCTCCCTGAAACCACAAGTCCATTTGGTCATATCTACCCTCTATCCAAACCTGAATTGACAGCTCTGAACGAGTACCTAGAGTAGAATCTTCATAAAGGATTCATTCACATCCGTAAACTCTGAACAATGCTTTGTTAGCTTCGATACTTTTTATGGGAAATTCATACAATTCATTCAAATGATTACCCATCTAACTAGAAAACAAACTGCTTTCCGATGGTCTCCCCAAGCACAAGAAGTAGACATGTCCATTTGTCCGAAAAACGAATAACGAAAATACTAAACTAACGAAAGACGAATGAACGAATGGTTAATAAACGAAAATCATTCGTTCATTCGTCCATTCCTACTATTGGCATTCTATAAACCGAAATAAAGTCGGTTTATAGAATACCAATAGCATTACATACATTCCATAAACCGACATAATGAACGAATAATGTAATGCATGTAATGCTATTGGTATTCTATAAACCGACTCTATTTCGGTTTATAGAAAGCCAATAGCATTACATACATTCCATAAACCGAAAGTCTATAAACTGACTCTCTTTCGGTTTATAGACTTTCGTTTTATGGAATGCATGTAATTCTATTGGTATTCTATAAACCGAAATAGAGTCCCCATTCATACGAATTGACCTATTTCAACTCTATTTCGGTTTATAGAATACCAATAGCATTACATGCATTCCATAAACCGAAAGTAGTTCATTATGTCGGTTTATGGAATGTATGTAATGCTATTGGTATTCTATAAACCGACTCTATTTTGGTTTATAGAAAGCCAATAGCATTACATACATTCCATAAACCGAAAGTCTATAAACCGAGAGTCGGTTTATAGACTTTCGGTTTATGGAATGTATGTAATGCTATTTTAGTTTTGCACATGTCTAACAAGAAACATTCACCGTCCTAAAAAACAAATTCACTACCAAACCTGTGTTCATCCTACCTGATGTCAAGAGAGCTTCTCTTTTGGCTCACCCTTTATTGCCTGCTCTACACTCCACCATCCCCTGGTACACGACACTAATGCTGACTCTCAATCTACCAATCTTCACCCCCTGGCATCCCGATTTGGGCAAGAGTTGGGAAGTATGCTTTTAAAATAATCCAGATTTATTGGCTCTGACAACTAACAAATGTACTTTTCTTAAGGTGTCAAAGATTTTTTTCTGATTGAGTATTTTAAACTTATTCTCTATTTCATTGCAAGTAATTTAAATTCCAGAAGAATTGCACTAGAGGATTTATGGGAATACAAGGCTCAGTTGTTTTATTCAACTCAATTTGACATCTTCAAATTAGCCTATAGTTGGGTCTAAAATGAAATCAGGTTAGCAATTAATATCAATCAGCAAAATTAGTCTAATTTGCTGTCAGTTACAAGAAAAATACTTTTGCTCTAAATTTCCGTTTGTTTACTCAACTCTTCTTCACAAATTATTATTATAAGTTAATGTATGTTTTATTCCCCACATTTAGGAATCTTTAACAACAACTATTACTTTGACATTCTCCTATCACCATGGACATGTGCTTGGTTAATGATTCTTACATTTTTATACCATGTGAAAATATTGTCCTACATATGTAATAAGTAAAGTGACAAACTATACCAGGGATGTCCAATCTTTTTCTAAAGTGGGCTGCATAATAAAAAGATGGTGAAAAATACAATGAATTGTGAAGAATACAAACATGTGTTGTTATTTAGCAGTAATAAAAAAAGCAGGAAAAACAAATTTAACTTAGCATTGTTCAAGCAAAAGTATACATTTATACGGATAATAAAAATATAAGCATTTAAGTCAGTTGTTATCAAACAAGTCGCACATTGGATGTTCCTGCACTAATACATACCCAATGTGTCAGTCATAACTTTCCAGTATCCTAAATGATAATGTTTACTAGGTGCTAATAACCTTTACATTTGATTATTATTTTTATAAACATACTTCGTAATAGATTTGGCCACCACCCACATTTTTGGTTCATTCCGAATACATTCAGACAAAACAATTATTTTGGTTAATCTGAACTGAATTTCCTCTATTGATTCAGTTTATGCGAATGTCTTCCAATTTTCATTTTGGGAATTCCACATCGATGACTTCTGCTTATTTTGAGGCCATTTTCATTTAAGTCGGTGCGAGGATTTTAGCTATTTCCATAACAGCTGAAGTCCTCCCAAAATAAGCCGATGTCCTCCTCATAGAAATCTATGGGGAGGACTCCGGCTTGTTTTGTGGATGTTTCGGGAGGCCCTTGTCTATTATGAAAATAGCCAAAGTCTTCACAAAATGGCCCAAAATTAAATAAAATTAAAAAGAAATAAAATTATATAAAAATGTATAAAATATATTTAAATAACACATATTAACTAAAAAGAAATAAATCTAAACACACATTAAAATACATATAATATTTAAAAAATGATATTAATGTTATGGATATGTATTATAATATATTTTGATGTCCTGATGAAGGCCCCATGTTGGGGGCCTTATATTCTAGTCTGTGAATGCTCCTGTCTTCTTGGATTTCTACATACTCAATTGTCGGATTGCACCATGGCACATAATATTTCAAATTTGATATGCATTGATATGATAATAGTTTAAAAATAGCATAATTGTAAAAAATAATTAAAGAATGCAATTACCACATCAATGAACACATCATGTAATATAAAACACATATCACATATACCACATAGTAAGCCTAATAAAAGTTAGGGAATGACCATATGAACAATATATATATACATATATATACACACACATACATTTATAATTTTATACACCGCCATAACAGCTCATGTGGTATAACAATGCAGGTGATGTTATGCTAGACATAGGTTGGTACCACTGGCTATTGTCCACCCTCAAAAGCCGTTAGGTTATACAAACTCTCCTGATTGTCCACTGTCCTGAAGTCCTCACATTGACTGCTATGGGAGGACTTTGTGAATTTCGGAATTAGTGGAATCCCAAAATGCCCCCCCCCCCAAAAAAAAAAGCTGAATTCCAAACAAATGCCCAGGTCTACTACTTAAGAGTGCCACTAAATACTACTAAATGGTATTTTTTGTGTTTTATTCATTTGACATACATATTTTAAATATAGCCAATAGTGTATCTTGGTTTTGTGCTGCCTTAGGCAGACAAAATTTGGGCACCTACCCACACTTCATGACATGCCCCATAACCCACATCACCCCATTACATGACCCCATCACATACCTCCATCACCCCATTACATGCCTCCATCACCCCCATTACACGCCTCCATCCCCCCATTACATGCTTCCATGCCCTCATCACCCTCATTGCATGCGTCCATCATCCCCCATTACATGCCTCCATCACCCCATTATTTGCCTCCATTGCCCCCATTACATGCCCCATCACCTCCATTATATGCCTTCACTACCCCAATTACATGCCCCCTCACCACAGGACTTACCCTGATCCCTGGTGGCAAGTGGCAGGCTCCCCGTGGTGAGTTTAGATAGGTCACGTGATCTCCGGTGCGTGTCTGACATCTGTGTGCCTGATCACGTGATCTGTCATCACTTTGCCCCCTAAGAAAAAAATGCACAGGCAGCCCAATCGTGGCATCAGAGGCGTCATTATTTAATCACTAATTATTGACTGGAGTATGATAAATGGAGATCAAGATTTGTAGGTTCACCTGGAACTGCAAGTAAGTCTGACATCAGTATTTGGTAATTTAAAGGAGCACATGTTGAAGAAAATAGCTTTCGCAGGATCACAGAAAACACAGTTCTAATTCAGTTACATCTTGTTGAGTAAATCTAATTGATGTTTGTTATCCAAGAGGTGAACTCAGATATGTCTGCTAGTGGTGTGTATCATTATATGATATATATATATAGATATTTTACTTTATGTGATAATTAGGTTGTGGGTTATTGGGGTGATCACAGTCCAATTTACTTTGATTCTATGAATAAATATTTTTCTACTTTTATACTTATTGAAGTCCTTATATGCTGTAGTAGTAAACAGTAATGTTTGGTTTGGTTTGGTTTTAAACACTAATAGTTGGATAAATAAGGCAGCAGATGATTGTAGTTTGTTGAAAATATGCCAAGGAAGGTAATGTTGTCATATTATGTTGTCCTCAATAAGGTTTATTCCCTTCAATAATTGTGTTAATATTGCATTACATTAACCTTTATTTATATAGGAACATCAATTTACACAACACTTAATGCAGAGAAAAATAGGTAATTACAGGCCATTGATGAACAGAGACAAACCCATACATGATATCCTTGCTCAAAAGTTTACAATCTGTACGAAAAAGGGGCATAGAAACCTGCATGTACTGCAATGTTTTTATAACCTGATCACATAAGGTATTTTATTAATTTGCTATAGGCACAATAACAACACACATGGACTTAGTGCATGTGTTAATATTTACTTTGAAATAATAACATTTGAAAAAAACTGTATGCGGATTATTGTAATACTTGTAAAATGATTGTTATTGTTACTAGGGTAATACCAACCTAGATGCATGCTTTACAGCTATGTTCTCTAGATCCAACAGCAAATATTTCAGTGTTGGCTGTTAAAGTGACAGTTCAACCTACAGGGTGCTGCATAATGCATTATGTACAATAAAAAAACAGGTCCTTTTTTCCCCTCACCACTTCCTGTCTCCTAGGAACTACATATGTAATAAAGTGAATGCTGTTGCAAAAGTAGTTCAACCTATCTTCACAAGCTTTTCTTCTAGAGTTGCATCACAGTACTCAAAGCTGGCTCAAACTATGCATTTCCAAGTTGAACAGAGAGTTAAAAACTCTAATTTTTATTCTTTGTGTGCTTTAAAAAAAAAGAAAGAAGGGTCTACTCAATAAAGATTGACTTGCAGGGAATTGATAAGGGAATTTTAAACTTAAGGCCAAAGTAGTTGCGTTGGAAAAATTCTCCCATTCAGCTGTAATGGTTAAATGTTCCAAATCAGCTGCTTTGGCCTAAAATTCTCATCTCAGTCCGCTGCAAATCTCTCATTATTGACTAGACCCTTAGGAAATAACATGTAAAATGGATTCAAGATCATATTTACATTAAAGAAAATTTATTTTTGCATTCTTTTAAAACTAAAGAATAGCTGTGACCTGATTTTGTTTTACTGACTTTGTGAAAAACAACCTTGTATCGTATTGAAAAAAAATAAAAAAGTTTTCTGCAAAGTTTCTTTTTGCAGAGGTCACCGGTTCTTTAGAAAGGTTCTCTGCATTCCAATTAATACTGAAAACACAAAAAAGGCAAAGCAAAAGATCTTTTAACTTTCAACATATAACAGGCATTAAAAACAACATCTCTCATTTGTTCTCCCTGCCAGCATTTATTGTGGCTGTTCCAGTGGGATTTAACTTCTTTGTTTGCTTGTGCAATGATGGTCTCATTTAAGACTCCTTGAAGATGAAAGGCTTAGTTTGTCTGTTTCAATATTCTGGCCTGAGTCAGCACATAGTATTTTCTTTCATACATGCTATTTTGTCCTATTCAGAAAATTAATTTGGAGAGTTGAGAAAGTTATGATTTTATCAGATTTCTTATTATAACCACATATCCCAATGATCGAAAGTACTTGATGATCACACTTTTGCAATATTAGATGTTCCATGAATTGATTAATCTGGATCTCTTTTTAATCCATAGATGATGAACTGTGCACACTGTTCTGGATGAACAGGAATCTAAGTATTTTCATTAGAGTGCAAGGCACAGTCGATAGATGGGCACCAGAATGTGTGATTAGCTAAGCAAAAAGAATAGACATGTTATTGTGAGGAGATGATTTCAACAAAATGAAAGCACATGTTCTGCTCAAGCTTATCATTATGTGATTAGAAGTATTACAAATCTTCCATGTCACCTAGGTCCCTTTTACAAGAAATGTCAATCTTTGATGAAACTTCACAATACAGAATTTCATTACTGATTTGTGGCTTTAAATTAGATTTAAATATCTAAGCAATCATTCTTTGATCAATGTCTTCTTATTTATGCCTTTATTTCACATTTTGTGAAACAATGCATACATATAGTGGAGCATTAGATCTCTAAAAAGTCATAACACACGCAAAAAAAACTTTTTTGACCGAAGATGTGCTCTGAGATGCAGACATTTTATTTATTTATTAATCACAGAGTATAATAAGAATGTTTAGTAGGTATGCCATTTTCACTTGTACTCAGGTTAGTGTGAATAGTATTTTAAAGATGCATGTGGTAATTTTGAATGAATGAATCACTATTTATTCCTGGCTGTAGACGTTTTGTACACTAGTGTAGTTTGTACACTATGGATATGTTTAGGTTACTTTGACTTGTACCACCTACCTTAGCATTGTTGCAGACTATGTACACCCTTTCATAGAAACTTTATTCCCTGATGGCATTGGCCTCTTTAAGCAGGATAATGCGCCCTGCCACAAAGCAAAAATGGCTCAGAAATGGTTTGAGGAACACAACAACAAATTCAAGGTGTTGACTTGGCCTCCAAATTCCCCAGATATCAGTCAAATCGAGCAACTGTTGGATGTGCTGGACAAACAAGTTGATCCATGGAGTATCTACTTTGCAACTTACAGGACTTAAAGGATCTACCGGTAATGGCACACCTTCAGAAGTCTAGTGGAGTCTAAAAAACAATAACTTCTCACCACGAGGAAATCCAGAGTCCAACTTGCTGGCAAGGAAACAAATTGAGGTGCAGCTTGTCTACATGATTGAGGGCACTCCATTCCGTTGACTTTACAGAGTTGCCTATTTTCTTTGGAATTTGGAGTCCATGCCTCAGTGGATCAGGGCTGGTTTGGTGTCAAAATGGGACCCACACAATATTAGGCAGGTGGCCATAATGTTATGGGTGATCAGTGTAAATGCTGCATAATAAAATGGTCTACTCAATAAATAGAGAATTCCAAGGAATTGAGATGGGAATTTCAAACTTTAGGCAACAAATTCTCCAATGCAACTGATTGGGACATTTTTTCCAACCCAGCTACTTTTGCCTTAAGTTGAAATTCCAATCTCAGTTACATGCAATTCTCTCTTTATTGAATAGACACTATAGTTTCTGAAAGAGCTTCCACAACTCATCTCAGCTCCTTAACAATTAACAAGTACCAATATAAACTTGCGTAAAGAGATCAGTCGGAAAATGTAGAAGGATGAAAATAAATCCCAAAACGATGGCTCAAGTGGCCAAATACATGAGTACACATATTAAATGAATACAAATATATCAGCAACACCTGGTACTTTTCCATGCCAGAAAGTCACCACATATTTAGGAGATAATGCTCATAATAGCCCTTGTTTTTCTGCTGACCAATTTAATTTACCTTATTGTCAAATTGTCTCACAGATTTTTCACAGCTGTGTGACCCTTTGGGATCAATGCACATGTGAAAACTATAATATTATAATCACTGTCAAACACTGAGGTTCAAATATAGCATCAACATATTTCAGACAGAATATCCTTTCCTAAATTGCAAATATTTGTTAGTAACCCTGCATCCTGAGCCGAGTGTAAGGAAAGCTTTCTGTAAATCTAGTTGCTGCTTCTCTTACTGACAAGAAATTGATTTACTTGTTTCCAGTGATTACCCATTGAAAGAAACACTTGTCTTAACATTTCCCACTTCATCAGAGCAATTGTAACCCATAAGGCCGCAGTGTTTTTTAAAGAAACATTCACTTCAAGGTTGCAATAGAATCTTCCTGAAACTGGAAATAAAATGTGGCATGAAAATGTGATGTAGCAAAATACCACAGTGTCTGACCACTGCAATATTATCAAAAAGGAAGATTTATCATAGGGATGCAGCTCACCAAATTCTTTTGGTCTGGAACTTTCTATAATTAGAAGTAATTATTGCTTGGTATTACACATTTCCCTTTTTATGATTGTTTCATTGCAATCAAGAAGCTGTCATTTCCCAACAAATATTTTTTTCATAATTTACACAATACTTAAAGTCACAGCAATTAATGTTTTGTATTAATTAATTTGATTGATGTAAGCTTTCAGTTGTTTATAACATTTTAAATGGCAAATAATTATATCACCATTTCCTAGCTTATTTCGCAATGTTTAAAGTTAGAGTTGAGCGGACACCTGGATGTTCGGGTTCGGCGGGTTCGGACGAACTTCGGAAAAAAGTCCGGGCTCGGGTCCGAACTTGACCCCGAACTTGACCCAGAACCCGAACTCCATTGAAGTCAATGGGGACCCGAACTTTTGGGCACTAAAATGCCTCTAAAAAAGTCCCGGAAAGGGCTAGTGGGCTGCAAAATGAAGTAAAACGTGGGTAAGAGTAGGACAAGTGCCCTGCAAACAAATATGGATAGGGAAATAACTTCAAATAACATAAAATACATACAAATTAAAAATACAGCTGAGCCATAAAATAGCACTAGATGGAATCTTTGATTTTAGTTTTGGAAGAACATAAATCTAAATCTAAAGTATAGCTGCCAGGAGGATCAACAGAATTATCCATTTGAGAGAGTGTTTGAGTGCAGGGTATTCTCTTTATACTAAGTGACCCATAAGTTGAGGAGGCGGTGACCGTGGCGGTGTAGGTTGAAGCGGAGCTGGAGGAGGAAGAGGAGGAGGAGGTAGCCATAATTTTTCAAAGTGCGCTGTAAGCACAGTATTGGACTGTTCTATTTGACTCTCAGATATGAAGTGCACCGCAACACGCAAATGTACTGTTTACCACCCAAAACTATTAGAATTTTTCAAAGTGCGCTGTAAGCACAGTATTTGACGGTTCTATTTGACTCTCAGATATGAAGTGCACCGCAAGATGCAAATGTACTATTTACCACCCAAAACTATTAGAATTTTTCAAAGTGCGCTGTAAGCACAGTATTTGACGGTTCTTTTTGACTCTCAGATATGAAGTGCACCACAAGACACAAATGTACTATTTACCACCCAAAACTATTAGAATTTTTCAAAGTGCGCTGTAAGCACAGCAGAGGCGTTGCTAGGTTTCCAAAAGATCTGGGGCTATAGCCCATAAGACTTTTTTAGTTTTTTAAATGGAACCATACGGGCACTTACCAATATATGCTCACCACTCTAACATTCATGTTGACCTATCAATACCATGTTGTTTCAGTTGACCTATTCGTTTGAATGGGGACTCTATTTTGGTTTATAGAAAGCCAATAGCATTACATGTATTCCATAAACCAAAAGTCTATAAACCGAAAGACATTCGGTTCATAGACTTTCTGTTTATGGAATACATGTAATGCTATTGGCTTTCTATAAACCGAATCTCTTTCGGTTTATAGACTTTCGGTTTATAGAATACCAATAGCATTACATGTATTCAATAAACCAAAAGTCTATAAACCGAAAGACATTTGGTTTATAGACTTTCGGTTTATGGAATACATGTAATGCTATTGGCTTTCTATAAACGAATCTCTTTCGGTTTATAGAATACCAATAGCATTACATGTATTCCATAAAAACCGAAAGTCTATAAACCGAAAGAAATTCGGTTTATAGAAAGCCAAAAGCATTACATGTATTCCATGAACCGAAAGTCTATAAACCGAATGTCTTTCGGTTTATAGACTTTCGGTTTATGGAATACATGTAATGCTATTGCTATTCAATAAACGGAAATAGAGTCCCCATTCATACGAATAGGTCAATTGACCTATTCATATGAATGGGGGCTCTATTTTGGTTTATAGAAAGCCTTTCAAAACGCGCCATTAAATCGCCAAACCCCCGAACTCCAACCCGAACATCCAGTGAAATGTCCGTGTTCGGGTCCGGGGTCCAAAAACCGTAATGTTCGGTACAAACCCGAACAGTGCGGTTTGGCTTCGCTCAACACTATTTAAAATGCAAAACATTGTTTGTTCAACATTATTCTGAAACAGTCATTTTATTTTGAGCTGTATTCAATAATATTATTATTACATATGTGAGGCTTTTAACAAAAAGAGGTCTACTCAATATAGACTGATTTGTTCTCAATTGGATTGAGGTTGGGCCGAATCCACAAGTCCGAATCGGCATTTGGGCTGTTCTGAAACCAATGTATCGGAGGCCTTCATATCAGGACTAACCCTGAAATCTTGAAAACCAAATGCATCATTTCAACAATTTCAATTTTCCTATTCTGAGCAGCAACATTGAAATTACTATTTTTTTTCTATTTTGGTATCCCCTTTCCCTGGGAACAGGGCTGAGTGAATAGTAAATCTCTACTGGAACCGGGATACAGATCGTTTTATTTATTTGCTACTTTCCCCCTGCCCCCATGATTATTCTAGAAGCCCCATGGGTAGCTCAAAATTCATCTCCTAATTTGTAACACATGTCCATCATCATGGACTTAAGACCAATAATTTCAGCACAGAAGTTCTGTCAATATTGAGTAGATCCCAAAGTTAAATTATATTTAGCTAAATGTTAATTCAGTCACTATTACACTCCACGCTCACTTGGTCAATGCAACAATACCTAATCATTTTTTAACTAATTGTAAAATAGTTGGCTATTCTAACCAAATCTAACACAAACGTTGGCTATTTTACTCTGTAAATTTGAGAACATCCATTTTAAAACTAACAGTCCATGCTCTTCTACTGTCCCCATTTCTGGATATAACTGACCTCTTAATTTCTGGATATTAGTGACTTCTTAATTTCTGGATATAACTGACCTCTTCATTTTGATGCTAGCTTGTAGGCTTTTACCAGCGAAGGGTGTTGAAGGAAACTAGCAGCTCATGCAACGGTCATAAAATCAATATAGACTATACATTGGGACACACCTCTTAATTAATGAATTTAGGTGTTTCAATCATACCCATTGCCATAGGTGTACAAAATCAAGCACCTAGCCATGCAGTCTGTATTTATATATATCTGTGAAAAAATAGGCAATTTTGAAGAGCTCAGTAATTCAAGTGTGGTAGTGTGAAAGACAAACCTGAGTTTGTCTACATTTTATGATATTGTTGTGAATCTTCTTTACATACTTATAGATTGCTCAATGTGTGCAAATTCTGGTTAGATCCTCCACCATGTAACAGTATACAGTGTGTAAGAGTTTTGAGTGTATATTCTTTCTCACACATTATATAACCAGTAACTCTGGTAAGTTGAAGGTGGAGGATATCGATTGTAATGCAGGTACCTGCCCAGTTTGCACCAGAGCAGCACCTACCCAAAATCTGCTATGCTTGGGTTATGTTCTGTCTAGGATTTGTCCCATGGCTGCTCCGAGATGTCTGCAGAGATCCTCTGTTTTCCCATCTCGCCTATAGCTAGATATAGCAGCTCCTATCACAGGGCTTTTGAATGTGGCTGCATCAACTTAGGGCCTCAAACCACTGGGAGAGTGCGGTTACAGTGCACTAGGCCCTGTGTCTCCACATCTCCTGCATTGGACACCTGCATTCGGTTGCTCAAAGTCTCATGTCATCTGGACCCCATTTGTGACAGTGTAGCTTTTCATACAAAGCGTATGAATGGATTACTATGCTAAACATTATTTTAGATTCCATTTTTTTAATGGCAGGCAAGTAAACAGTTTTCTTAAAGCGCAATTGTTGGCAAAAAAAGTGAATTAGCTTTAACTGAAGGATTGCATGAAGTGTAGTAATTTTAAATAGAAATGCTTCAAGGAAAGTACATTATTGAGCCCCCTTTGCTCTATCAGTGGGCTGACATCTTGGGCTGTCCAATCTGACCAAAGGTTTAAAACAACATCTCAGCTGCATGATAGTAGTATACAAGCAAAGAAGATTCTGTAATGTACTTTCAATTATTTGATTGAACATTTCCATTTAAAATTTGTCAATTAAATATAACTTTCAATTTTTTCTGACAAAATCTTAATCTATGGATCTAATGGTATGGATAACATGGTGACTTTAGTTACACACCTATTTACTGTATCATTCATTTTATCGCAAGGGTTTGTTGATTAGAGTGACTGTAAAGAAAAAGTGTACTGTGCATGCTTATTCCCCTTTTTTTTGTTTATGCAGGAACATGACATTTGTGGTTAATGCTTTATGATATGTGTATCATATTTAAACTGATGTGACCAAATTTGATGACTCTATCCTATGTCCTGCCACTCTGCAATACTCCTTTTCTGTTTTTGGGAAGTTTGCTCTCATTGTTTTGTAAAATAATACAATGTCTGATTGACAGAACATAAATGTGTCCCTCTAATACTTATAAAAGGCAATTGTAGAATAAGAGATTCTGATTATCACTATTATGTGAATTCCAAGAAAAAAATTTTTTTTTTATTGTGGAAAATGTATGTGGAAATATTCCTTTTGTGAATCTTAAAGAAAAAAAATGTATTTCCCAATACAACTAGTGATTTCTAATAAAAAAAAAAAAAAAAAAATGAAGCTATTTAAACCAAGTAAAATCTGTTATTATGGTTCATTTGCTAGTTAGCATTTGCATGTTTTTCTGTAAAGAACAATAAACTGCTAAATACATTATGCTATGTTAGTTAAATGGAAATTATATGTGAATATGAAATAATACAGCAACATTTTCTTATTTAGATGAATATATAAACGTTGTCTGCATATAAAAGACAATTCAAAGATATCGTTGAATGCTTTCTTCTAAAGCGACTCAACTTCCTTGATTGTCTGGGGGATTTCTGTTATTAATTGAAGTTAATTTTCTAGGATATCAGTTTGCCATGCACGTGGATAAGATTGATAGCCTCTATGATTCTCAAGAGTTTTGAAAATGACACTGTTCCATCACCAGGCGCCTTCACTTTTATCATCACAAATCAAATTATAAACATAGGGGCAACCTTGCTGGAATCTGGCTTCGGGAGATTTCCATAAGATTAATTAGGCGGCCGAGGCAAAGATGGTAAAATAGAAAAAGGGGAAGGGTGTTAAGAAAGAATCATTCATTGCTTGTGAAATGGGAAGTCAATTCAACAATGGGTAATTAGCGTGGGCCATGGATTCTCAAAGGCACTGAGGACACTGGACTCTTTCTGTCACTCTGATGTTTAGTGCTGTATTGTGGACCCCTCATTTAATTAGTGCACTTTGATACCCACAGGACTAGCTTAAAGCTCCAGGGCATGCTAAACACGGACTGACACCAGCAAGCTTCTGCCTCCTTCCACTCTAATTAGTGACACAATGAGCTGCAAAGACAATGTTTTATTTCAATATGTGTATTTTTTTTTTTTTTGTGGAGACACCTCTGGCTAGAAACAATTGTTTATTTTTTGCCTATAATAAATTGTTAGCCTGAAAAACATGAGCTAAGGGCACATATATTTAAATGCTTTGCAGAGTCCATCAATATATATTTTAATTGAGCAATTACAAGTAAAAATATGTATTCTTAATTATCTGACAGTTTGTATGACTTATATTGCATACATTAATTGTGTATGTAAGAATGTTATTGCTCGAAAGGCTTTGTATATTAAATACCCTTTCCTGAAGCCTAATTCATTTGTTCAACTGAGGAACAATAGCGTATGATCTATAAAAGATTAATTTCTGGAATACTGTACATAGTGTGTCCGTAGCATGGCAATGAAATAGTGAACTCTATCAAATACCAGTTTTGCCTAGGCTACATCAGGTACCTTCTATATAATGTTTGTGTAATGTACTTGACTGTATATTTTATATTGAACCCTCTTTTAACTATTTCAATTCATAATGTTCTTAATAATTTTTATTGTATAAAAAAAAACTATCATAACCTACAATTTAACTAGTTTCATAGTTGCCAATAGTCCCAGACTTGTAAAGAAGGTCCCATTTTTTTGTGTCCTATGCAATCACTGCTTTGTACTTTTCAGAGCGAGCATTGATATAATATGAAGAAATGAACTCCAGACACACAGTACTTGTACTCAATGTCACAATGCCTCATGACTCCACCCCTTTTTAGCTCCATATCCATCATGTACAACATTACATACATTTTAGAGAAAGGCAAAACTGGATATTATTGACTTTGTTAAGAAATTGTACTAATTCAATTTCCAGTTTCCTGCCCATTTTGTAATTGTAAGTCCCCATAAAGGGTATTTTTCATATGTATGGAACATATATGCCACAGGATTCACTGAAATCAATGCTATTCATTTTATTGTTCTCCCTTAAAAAGAAATGTCAACTTACCCTACCCTACTTACCATGTGCATTTAGGCACACAACCTAAAGGGGCTCCTTTATGTCCTTAATTATTTAGCTACACTGTTTTGTGGGTGGAAGAAATGTAGACTGTGGGCATAACATGGAGAAAATGGGAGGATTTTAACATTGGCAAAATTGGATGATTTTAGTAAAATGTGTCATAAACGAGAGAATCGTGGTCTCCCTAACCTGCTTGAGCATCTCAAGCAATTACGCCAGGAATCAAGCCTGCATAGGGGCATGTCTGTGATGTTCATCAAAGATACGGAGCCAACTTGGCACCAAACCTGAGTTTCTGCTCTCCAACACTCCATGTGGTCCTGTGTTGGTCCCATATTCCTAACTGTTTCTGGCATTTTTACTCATTATTTCATTCTAGCAAGTCTCAGATATCCTCTGTGTATGGTCTTTGAAATATGTGACTCCTCTCTGTGTTTTTTTACCTTGGAATTCTCTGAGTGCCAGATTTGTGTACTGACCTAGGCATCCTCTGAATACCAGCTTTGTGCCCCAACCTTTGCATCCTCTAACTACCAATTCTGTGTACTGCCCTTGAATCCTCTGACTACCAGTTCTGAGTACTGATCTTGGCATCCTCTGAAGGCAAGTGATGGGATGTAGCTCAGGCTAGGCTAGTGGTACCTTGCTAGATCAGAGTCACTACCATATTTGTCTTTACCTGGATTCTACACTTTGGGGATCATTCAAGTCCTTCGCCATATTTATATCAGGACTCAACCTTGAAGTGAAGTTGATTATGGTGAAATACTCCCTCAAGTGTGTCTCTCAGGTTATGGTGCAATTGTGACAATGAGGGTAGGATTGGAAAATAATACCATTATTTCATATTCATTTACCTCCTAGCAGTCATCGGTTTTGGAGACCACAGAAAACCACTTGTGTTGCCAACAGAATAGTGTAACTAGCGGGGCATTTCCAGTGAGATCTATCAAACTGAAAACCATACTGGAAAACAAAGGGATTACGATTTATGTGATAGAGGGTGAGTAGGACACAGTAATAATTAAGGTGGCACATAATATGAATTTAAAAATATAAGGGTTATGTATAAAAACTCCCACACTGTATAGTGTTTATAAAAGGGCACAATCACCATTTGTTATGTATAACAGTGATTGCACCTTTTTATTCATCCCAAAACTTTGCAGTGCAAACTGCATTTGACCGAGATTCCCCAACAGAAAACAGTCACTTTTCAGTGCCTGAATTTTTAGACATGGGCTGTGCCGGTGCAACCAAAATCTAAGTATTTGGCAGAGGCAGCACAGATTCCCCAAATGTGTCCAAAACCTAATGCAGCTGTTACGATAAGAGTTTTGGGACAATACATCTCCTGAGATTAACAAGCAGTAAATGAATATTTTTTTTATTTATGTATGATTTAATACAATCTGTGTACAACAAGAAATTATACAAAATTACATTAGACATTTCAATCTTTGGCAACACTCATATACACATATAGATATCTAACATAATGAGGCTTCATGCAACACCTTCTCTGCCACCCCAGGGCACCACGATCACTAGGTGATCGCGGGTGCTGTATTGGAGGAGCATGCTCCTCCAATACAGCGCGCCCAGCAGAGAGCGATGGAAGAGAGAAAAGAAAACGTTCTTCTGTTGCTCTGAAACTGTTGCTTGACAGCCCCTAGAGGCAGCCAGCAACATTACAGTTAGAAAAATAAAATTAAATAAATAAATAAATAAAAGGAAAAAGCTAACCCTAGATCTACTAAACCTAGATCTAGGGTTAGGGTTATAATTAGGGTTATAATTAGGGTTACATGGGGGTTTGGGTGAGTACAAGGGCTAGATTAAGGGGTGGGGTAGATTTAGGGTTAGGGTAAATTTAGAGTTGGGGTAAATTTAGGGTTGGGGTTAAAAGGTCACTGTAGAAGAAAATGGTTGGTTAAACAAAAGAAAAACACTAATATTGTTTATAGCCAAATTACTTGAAATAAAACATAGACAAACATGAAAACCTTGCATTTCTAAACTCAGGACAAATATTAGAAATAAATAGACGGGGTCTTTTTTACCATTTGTAATTGTTTAAGAGAAAATCAGGTCAAAATAAGCATTTTATGGCATATTTTCAACATATTTTATATTTTTTTAAATAGTAAATTATATCATATGATGAAAATAATAGTATCAAATAAAAGCCCTATCCGTCCTTTAAAAAATGATATAAAAATTGTGTGGGTGGACTGAACACAAAGAAAGAAATTCATAGTTCAGTAAACATATCACAAAAATAATGGAATTCTGATCTTCAAGGTACATCAAATGCAGCATAGCACTCTGTCACTAAGGGGTTAACTTTAGCAGCATTATTTAACAGAAAAAAAAATCTTCAATTTAATTTCGTACCTTAGTTAGGACGTTTGGGTCAGTGGTATCCACAAGTTGGAAGCTCATACGCAGACACTGGAGTCACATTAAAAGGTGTCTCTCGGCAACATTCAAAATATATAGAATAGTTCTGAGGCTCAGGCAAGATGGCTCATAGAATTACATCTGGGTCAGTGAGTAGGAATTCATATAGTGGCCACTGGGATTTTGGACTCACACCATCTGGCCAGATGAATACACAAGCCACCGCTCCATGATCAGACTAAGTGATAGGATGAATCTTTGTGGCTATTATCTGCTTCTGTAAAAACTGGCCAAAATATATGAAATTTGGTATACAATTTTTTGGAGAAAATTGGAGCTCTGAGTTTTTGACTCACACACATCTCTTCAGTGATCTGAGTACTCCAAAAACTCAGTGATCTCAAATCGGTAAGAAAAAAGGCCAATGTGGCTGATTTTCATACTGACATTTCGGCAGCTGAACTTCCCCAATCTAGTACGTTTCTCACTGTATATTTTAATAATTGTGTGCATGTACATTACAACTTTATAATTTACCGCTTTCCACAATATGTGCTGCTTTTTATGAACAATCTATTTTTCATGAAAAATCTGTTTTGTTTATTCGTTAATTTTGTGCAATCATATTAGCACTGTATAACTGTGATGTTGCTACTGTTTGTTATGGGTGCAATATAGTGATGGTTTTATGATTAACCTGCTTTCTTTAATATCCTTTATTAACTTGCATTTGTTACATGTTGTTGGACCAATCCATTAGATTGATGCCTTGTTTTGTAATATGTACTGCCTTTCTGGCAACTTAGTATATTTCAGTTAATCAAATCTAATAACAAGCTGCAACTGTGCACATCGATATAAATGTACATTTTTATGTGATTCTGATTTATACTGTTTTTTACTCACACAGCAAGCTGTTTACCTTACACTATGTTAACCCTTGTAGCATGGTGCATTATAGTTAACTCGTATGCTAACTTTGACTCTTTGAACTATCCATACCTATAGTGTTCATACTACTACTGTCCCTTTTCTCATGTGTTTTTAATTATTTTAATTGGGGTGGTTTTATATGTGTTAGGTGAACTGTTTTGACAAAGCATCAAGTGTGTGAAACATGTTAAGCGGCTATCGGTGTGAACAGGGTTGTGATATTCTGCTACGGACCCAAATAAATACATTTAGACAGTCGTTGTGCAGTTTTATTCCTCCATGCCAGTGTTTTCTTTGAAGTCTATGAGAATAGTTATAAACTGAACAGCCAGGATTGCTAGATGTTGTAAAGCAAAGTGTAACCTCTTGGATAATACAAAATGAATAATTTACAATACTTCTGGTTAGTGGAAATTGGTTCTTTATTTTTTTATGCCTGGGAGTTGCCTGGAACAATTCTTCCACTTTAGGTCCCGGAGAGTGGTGGATTCTTGCTGCTGTACCCGGTTTAGAAGTGGAAGATCTAGGCTTCTCAAAACCTCTGCTCAGCGGCTAATAATCGACCTTTGCTTCTTTTTTCCCCCCAGAGAGGCCTGCAGGCCAAAAAAGAATCTCCAGTCATATGTGATGTTATATGCATGAAGATGGTCTGTTAAAGGTTTCATATTCTGGCGTCGCTGTTAAGTGTGTGGTGAGACATCTGCGAAGACTTGTATCTCAAAATTGTCCACTGTTGTAGTTGCTCTCCAGGCAGTTTTCATAAGTGTGGGAGTCCCACATTTTCGCTGGATGCTCGTCTGTTTTCGGTTTTAGTCTTATGGCCTTGTGTACTCTGACCATCTTACCATGCTCTGGATATGCATCTTGGATGAAAGTTTGAAATAGATGGTTCAGGAAGGCAGATTTGTCCAATATTGATTAAGGCTGATGGTAAAGGGGTCCAATACTAATTCAAGGATCTCTTTGAATATTAAGTCTGCTCACAGAGACCTGCTTTTTCGGTCTTCCCGTGTATCCTGTGCTCTTGATTTAGCTTTTTCGACTGCCATCTTGAATGTGTCTTTATGCAAACTAAATTGGGCTTCCTTTAAGGTATCTCTGCGGAATCCGATGTCTTTTATCTCCTTTTAGAGATTTCCGACAGACCTTGTTGGATGCTTGCCATGTTTTGACAGATAAAGCTAATTGCTTGAAGTCTTCAATGTCTTGCTTCATGCAGGTTACTGTGTTCATGTCTTCTAACGTGCACATGGTGATTTGGTGCCTTATGCTACTATATTTTGTTCACTGGTTTTCTGCTGTTACTTGGCATGCTGCAAGCTAGGAGCAGGAGTTTGGTGGTAAGTCTGAGAATGGTTCAGCTATAAATGTTTCATTTTAGCAGACATTGCTGTGGTGTTCTTTTATTCCGTGGCCATCTCAGATGGCAGCCACACACACCACTCGCATTGTGTACAATTTTAATAAAGGTATTTTTTTTAATGTCCAAAAAAACATACATATTACAAGGAATTCAGACAGGAATTTCAAACTTAAGGTCAAAGTAGCTGAGTTGGAAAATTTATCCTATTTAGCTGCATTGATCATTTTTACAACTTTGGCCAAAAGTTTGAAATTCCCATCTCAATTTCTTGCACTTCCTTTTTTATTGAGTAGACCCTATGGAGATTTAATTCAGCTAAAATGATTCTATTACTTGAAATTTTGTTTTAAGAAAAAGAACATTACAACGAAGGCAAGATTTTTACTTAAAATTGTGCCAAACAAGAGAGACACAGTTGGAAACATCTAAGAGATGTCACTATTAATTTACTTTTATTAGTTTAACCCACATCATGTAGTCAATTAGAAAAAAAAATGGTTTAACACTGTCAAAATACATTACATCTAAAACAGTCTTTTATTGTCTGTTTTCATCTGTAAAGAATTAATGATTATTAAAAAAAAGTACTTACACGTGCAAGCCTTTTTCTGAATCCTTCCATATGTTTTAAGGAATATTATGTGTTTGATTGTAAATTGCTAAAAAAACAAACAGTTGAGTCTACAGGTTTTTTTCGTAGTTAATTTAAGTCAGGTTGTAGCAAAGTTGAAACATTTCACTCAAATGAATACATAATTTTAAAATGTGAACATTAAAATGCTTTTGTAGAAATATGTGTTTGTTTAATAAGTGCATGGCTTATTAATACAATCTGTATAACAGTTTATTCAATTTTAGCTGAAACTATGGATTGAATGTACACTGAAATGTTTATTTATTAATTGATATTACAGTCAAAATGAAATGAAATTCCCAATAATTCAAGGCATGCATATCTAGAAGCCACTGGTGCCACATGCAAAACTCAACCTGACCTCAATGCCCCCCCTGTACAATTTTCCAGTCCAGATCCATGCAGGTACAGCTCATCCTATAATCAGTGTCTGAGTTCCGTTTGCAGGATATGAGGCTACTTCCTTTCCTGTGAGCTATCTCACACAAGCCACAAACAATGAGGAAGAGATCAACCAAGATGGTTGACCTGAGCCTTTAAAACCAACCGTCGATCTAATGCAAGGTTTATTCTGCCCTCACTGGGGAGCTAAGCTCCAATGACCCACGTCCATAACACAAAAAGAGAATGATTAGTAATTGTTTTCAATAAAAAAAACTGTTGTTGCACATTGCACTACACTTTTTATTTCACGAGAATGTCAAATTAATATTTGCAGTTCTAGAAAGTTCTCTTAACGTTGTGGACTACTGTGATTGAGTCCTGTTCTCTCTTTTGGAGAGCACAGATATGTGGAAAAACATTTCTCTAAATTGTATATGGAAAAAGAAATAGAAATGACACAAACACACACGTGAAAACAAGTGATATAATAAAGATAAAATTGAAATACTCTTCCTCTGATACTGCAGCACCCACAAAGTGCTATTCAAGCACTTAATGCAATAGAAAAAACGGGAAGAAAGGGGCGCATGTATGGGGAAAAGAAAAACAAATGATAGTGCAACACTGTTGATGTTGATAAATCGCAATATATTGGTGCTAAATAGGTACACTCACAAACTGTGCAATAAAATCAGGCTCATCAGAGGGATATGTATGGTGATCTTTTATTCCTCCATCTAGAAAAAGCAAATTAAAAAAGCCATTGCGCAGTGGCTGGAAAAATTTGGACACATTTAAAAACAATATTACACGTACAAATATTAAAAGCACTGATAAAGTGCAACTTGCGTATATGAAGAAGTTCCAGATAAGTAAATTTCTATCCTGTTGACATCAGGATAAAGACGACTGGAAACTTGAAATGATGAAAAGGATCCACTCAACGCGTTTCACCAACTTGTGTTGGCTTCCTCAGGAGAAGTGTTTATTGTGCAAATCTCTGCGGTAAAGTGCTGGTCTTGTCAGTGGGAGGCTTGTCTTATATATGTTTTCATTATAATTACCATTATCTACACCTGAACACAAGTGGCTGCTAATTGGAACATCAGCCTCAGATGCAAGTGGGAGGGGATACACACTCTGCCTCCAAGGCTGTGTTGCGATCACGTGACCTGTACCAGAACGAAAAAAACTACATCCCCCAGAATACACTCCTCTTTTCTAGCTGGCCCATCAACAGCAGGCCAGCCCTCTGTGGCGTCGAAAACGACGTCAGTCTCTCACCTCTACGTGTAGAAGACGTTCAGGACACATGATCTCCCTCTCAGCTGGCCATATCATCGGTGTCTGACAGACCCACAAGCAAACCTTTACCTCAGTCTTCAAATCATTGTAAATAATGAGACATAAAATATGCGAAAATCTTATAAGATTTAAAAAAATCTAATCATATGCCCTTACTGAGTAAAAATAAATTAATATATGCCAATAATGAGAAATTTTCAATTTTAGTGATGAACAATTTTATGATGAGATGAGAATAAAAGAAAAAATATATAAGAGATATTAAAATAAAATAAATCGATATTCATAATAAAAATAAAATTATGTATATCAAACATTTAATTCAAAAATGTATTTAATCAAAGAAAATTTGAACAAAAAATTATTTTATTTATTGGTACAAACAAAGTCTGCAACCTTCCTGGGTTGTTGTTTCAGGGTTTTACATAGTTTGCATCTCCCGCATTTGTGATAACCGTTGCTGGCATTCCCAAAAATCTGTCTGGTACCTAGACTGTTCCTGGGTAGAACACTGGGGGCTAACATTTGTTTAATGCTGTCGGTTTTTTTAAAAATAATTTGTGGTCTCTGTGGAATATGGTGTTTTAGAATGTCGTCCTGTTGCACTATATGCCAATGTCTTTCTAAAATCCTCTTGATTTTATTGGCTTCGCTATTATATTTGGTTAAAAATGCGAAAGAGAAATCATTTCGCTTTTTTTGATTTTTGGGCTTATCTGTAATGAGTTCTGATCTTTCTATATTTTGCACCTCGTGCAGGCTTTTTTCTAACAAAGTCTGGGGGTAATTTTTCTCTTGGAATTTTTTCACAAGGGTATTGCTTTGCTTGCGAAACTCTCCATCAGAGGTACAGTTTCTTTTCACCCTCTGATGGAGAGTTTCTCAAGCAAAGCAATACCCTTGTGAAACCCTTGCACGAGGTGCAAAATATAGAAAGATCAGAACTCATTACAGATTTTTGGGAATGCCAGCAACGGTTATCACAAATGCGGGAGATGCAAACTATGTAAAACCCTGAAACAACAACCCAAAAAGGTTGCAGACTTTGTTTGTACCAATACGGGCCACCCTTATAAAATAAAACATTTTCTGAGTTGCGACTCCGAGAATGTAATTTATTTATTACAATGTGTATGCAAAGCGCAATACATAGGAAGAACTATTAGAAAATTTAAGACCAGAGCACTCGAACACATAGGGGGCATCAGAAATAAAAGTACAAAAACACAGCATCCCCTTACACTGTAATCAGTGCAATACCTTCTCGATTGATAGTTTCCTTGCTTTTGCAATTGATAAGGTAGACCCCCACGGGAGAGGGGGGAACCATGCAATAGCACTATCAAAAAAAGAAACCGAATGGATATTCAAATTCAAGACTTTTAAAAATGGGGGATTAAACACTGAACTGGACATCCTGGCTTTTATTTGAGTTTGTCTATTTCTGGATATGGGTTAACCTCTTTCCCCTCCTTCGAGTGATTAATCCTCGTCATTATATCTAACATTGGTTTTTCCATGTCTTCACAGTTGAGCAAAATCTACGAAACGAAAAGATATGATCATTTTATTCATGTGTTTAATGTACATGTATCTATTTTGTCTGATGACTGTTGTTTATGTTAAAACCTATTGGTCCTTTGAAAATATGCTGATTTACATACATCAGGTTTCTGTATGAACTGACTGGAAATATGTGAGAATATGAAGCATATGTTTGTGATTAGTTTGTACACAGACCCCGACCAACACTGAACCAATAGTCATTTAAAAGATTTTTTTCCAATAATTCCACTTTTTATTAAAATACATTTTTTTTGTAAAGAAAAAAGAGAGAAAAAAAATAATAATAATTTTTTGTTAAAATTTTCTTTGATTAAATACATTTTTGAATTAAATGTTTGATATACATAATTTTATTTTTATTATGAATATCGATTTATTTTATTTTAATATCTCTTATATATTTTTTCTTTTATTCTCATCTCATCATAAAATTGTTCATCACTAAAATTGAAAATTTCTCATTATTGGCATATATTAATTTATTTTTACTCAGTAAGGGCATATGATTAGATTTTTTTAAATCTTATAAGATTTTCGCATATTTTATGTCTCCTTATTTACAATGATTTGAAGACTGAGGTAAAGGTTTGCTTGTGGGTCTGTCAGCCACCGATAATATGGCCAGCTGAGAGGGAGATCATGTGTCCTGAACGTCTTCTACACGTAGAGGTGAGAGACTGACGTCGTTTTCGACGCCACAGAGGGCTGGCCTGCTGTTGATGGGCCAGCTAGAAAAGAGGAGTGTATTCTGGGGGATGTAGTTTTTTTCATTCTGGTACAGGTCACGTGATCGCAACACAGCCTTGGAGGCAGAGTGTGTATCCCCTCCCACTTGCATCTGAGGCTGATGTTCCACTTAGCAGCCACTTGTGTTCAGGTGTAGATAATGGTAATTATAATGAAAACATATATAAGACAAGCCTCCCACTGACAAGACCAGCACTTTACCGCAGAGATTTGCACAATAAACACTTCTCCTGAGGAAGCCAACACAAGTTGGTGAAACGCGTTGAGTGGATCCTTTTCATCATTTCAAGTTTCCAGTCGTCTTTATCCTGATGTCAACAGGATAGAAATTTACTTATCTGGAACTTCTTCATATACGCAAGTTGCACTTTATCAGTGCTTTTAATATTTGTACGTGTAATATTGTTTTTAAATGTGTCCAAATTTTTCCAGCCACTGCGCAATGGCTTTTTTAATTTGCTTTTTCTAGATGGAGGAATAAAAGATCACCATACATATCCCTCTGATGAGCCTGATTTTATTGCACAGTTTGTGAGTGTACCTATTTAGCACCAATATATTGCGATTTATCAACATCAACAGTGTTGCACTATCATTTGTTTTTCTTTTCCCCATACATGCGCCCCTTCCTTCCCGTTTTTTCTAAATTGTATATACCTGAATAATTCTGTTTGACAGATTACACATTATGGAAAAACTATTTATTAAAATAAAGAGGGCAAAATACATGCAAATTGTGCTAACAGAATTACGAGAACTTGGGATTTTATGCAAAAGAAATAACACCTATCAGACATTTCTCTTCTATGTCCTCGACATAGACATAGTCCTTGGTATTGCCAAGCCACTGGTGACTGTAGATATGACAGCTGCCGTGGCTAAAAATTGGGTTTCAAATTAGTCTTTATTAAAAAAAAGGAGTGTGCCCTGTTATGGGAAGCATTATTGTGGTTTTCAAATGGAGGATGTAAACTAGAGACAAATGGAGAAAGGTGGATGGACACTCACGCTACTTTGTTCCAGGTATAGTAAGGTTCAGCACTGTATATAAAAGTATACAATGCACTGCTTACTGTACATTGCAACATAGCAAAACTTTGAAAAACATGGCAGGTTCACTTTAAAAGGGCACTTGAGCATTCATAGAAACATAGAAACATAGAATGTGTCGGCAGATAAGAACCATTCGGTCCATCTAGTCTGCCCAATTTTTTTTTATTTTTTTTAGTACTTTTATTAGTCCCCCGTTCCCGGTCTTATAGCTAGGATAGCCTTGTGTCTATCCCACGCATGCTTAAAATCCTTGACTGTGGTATTGTTAATTTGCTACTTGCTATTTCTTTTTCCATGAAAATGCATTGCATTTTCACCTATAAATTGGTTACTGAGTTTCATTTAAAAAAAAAACCTGTTTATTATAGTGAAGATTATATCACCAAGTTCCCACCAACACTACCAAACATTCTCGGTATACAGCACATTTGCAGCACAATATCTAGATCAAGCAGTTTCTTTTTCTCAACAAGACATTAGCATCAGATCCTTTAAGTACTGTAATTTATGAGGCGGGGCCCCATTCTTCTGACTTGTTTGTCCAGTACATTTTACAGATGCTCCACTGGATTGAGATCTGGAGAATTTGAAGGCAAAATCATGGACTGGGAATAAAAAACAGGGACTTACTTCTAAATTTCAGGACTGTTCTGGGAAAAACTGAATGGATGACAACTATGGTTAACTTCAGCCAAATGCTGGTCTCATATGAAAACAATATCTCATGAAATTACAATGGCACTTCTTCTCATGGCTGACTTTTATTGTGCCAGCAGATGTTCCTTATAAATCTGCTTTTTGATTTCTTGGAAGGGAGTTGTGTTTTTACACATATTTATGTGTTATGTTTTATTGAGGCAGGCCCGCCATTAGGGGGTGATGGGTGATACTGGCGTCCCGGGCCTGGCGGGCCCAGGTCACTCCAGAAAAAAAAATGTCTTTACTGAAGCCGCATGGCTTCAATAAACTTGAAAAAAAAAATGCGACCGGAGTTTCCCTCCTCCGTGCAGGAGGGAAGACTGCACGGAGGAGACGACCAGGAGACAGAGCAGAACGGAGGTAAGTACTGGGGAAGGGGGGAGGATGATAGCATAAAACGAGCATAACGCTGGCATATTGAGTGTCTAAATACTGGCATATTGAACGGCTAAATACTGGCATACTGAGTGGCAAAACGCTGACTTACTGAGTGGCTAAATATTACTGGCATATTGAGTGGAACAATATTACTGGCATATTGAGTGGCATAATATTACTGGCATATTGAGTGGCTAAATATTACTGGCATATTAAGTGGCAAAATATTACTGGCATATTAAGTGGCAAATATTACTGGCATATTGAGTGGCAAAATATTACTGCCATATTAAATGGCTTAATACTGGCATATTGTGTGGCAAAATACTGGCATATTGACCAACTGCTCCCAACCACACTTCATATTATACTAGACCTGGATAACATGCTTGTGAGGGTAGGTGGGGCTAGTAGGAGATATTGTTGGGGGGAGAGGGCCCAGAAAATTTGTACAGTAAGGGGCCCTGAAATTCCTGGTGGCGGCCCTGTGGAGAGGAGATTGTAGAATGCTTTTAGTGCTGAAAGAATGAAGAGAACGTAACATTGTAAGCTTTAATGTAACTGTAGTAGTGATGTAACTTCTACTCACTCTGATTGCCTAGGAAAGACAATCAGTTTTAAAAGAACAGTCTTAACAGCCTAGAGGTGGTGTTTTAACTATTGGCTGTTTTATGCTAAAACCATATTTATAAAATGCAACTAACACATTTCGAGTTAATGAAATACGTATTTGCCCTATAAGTAGAATTCAGATTGCTTTGTGTGGTTTTACAATTATATGTTATTTATAGATGCTTTTTTAAGGTTATATGTTCTGATCCATGGCTTTACTAATGCTTTATAATAGTTTGAGCTCAATCATTTTGTATGTTATGTAGTAGTTATGAGAAAATATCCACAATAACATTAGCAAGTACTGGCCCAACATTGAGAGGTTATCATACTGGTGCTTGTAGCATGTGGCATTGTTGCCAGTCCTGCCACTGAGCTGTGTGTAGTGTATCTGCTTTTCTGTTATTATGGGTCTGAATATTGGCTGTGTTTCATAGGTTTGATATCAAGCAATGTGGCTTTTATAGTTAAAAGGATTGGCCCTATATATTTTACATTGGTATGCAGGTAGATTGGTCCTTATTGAAAGAGACAAAAACATATGCAAAGAAGGAAAATGTACGTGTCTCAGTCTGTTCACATAAAATGTATTGTAAGTCATTTCCAAGACTAGTGCTTCCATAAATTTATCATTGGCCACAAGCCAATATTTTTCTGACCTGCCAGTAAAATACAGGCTGGGTGGCAACCCTACTTTCAAGCCTCAGGCTAGTGATCAAAAAGCCCTTGTTTATATGAAGGTTTCTCAAGGAGCACATTTTAAATGCTCTGACAAATAATTGCCAAAGTATAAATATAAATTTCCCCACTTGTCTGGGGAGAAAGACATTTCAATAAGACATGAAAATATATATTTTCAGCAATCTAAAAAAACTTAATTAACTTCTATCATATGAAAGAACATATTATGTGTTTGGAAGGGTCCTACTTAAGTCAAAATATCTATCAAGTAGGAAAGCATTATAGTTTTATAATATATTTACAATATGTATATATATATATAATTCAAATTAAAATGTTAGCATTGACTCAGGTAGCTCCGATTTTCAGAGTCGATTTTCAGAGCCATCTAAAATCTGGAGAACTGAACTGCCAGAAATTCTGCAATTTCCGAAGATCTCGGGCCAACTTTGAGGAGTTCAGTCTTATAGGAGTAAGCCAAATCCTTAGGATTTCACAGCCCAATTCCACTGAATGTGGCTGAAAGATATCCTGAAATTGGTGGAAATTTATGATTTTGTGCCTAAATTGGCTACATTCGGTAGCCAAACTACAGATAAATCAGGGCATATTGAATCAGCCCCATTGTCCTTGAAGATACCAACGCAGTTGCCCTTCTTGTGTCTGCTTTAAATATATTTGGGATATTAAACCATAGGCTTACTAGCCATTGCAAGCCTGTTTTATGCATAATTAATGTTTAGTTTATTTTTTTACAATTTAGAGCAATGCTGTTTATTTATGTAATATTAGTGGGGAGTTTCTCTGAAAGCAATTGGCTAATTTTAAAAAAAAAATAATAATGTGTAAGTAGGCCTTTCCATTTTGATAAGGCCTTGGAGATGGAACCAAGTACTAAAAAACATATGGGTTAAATTAGACATACAACATTAGGCTAATTTTATACTGAAGTGTCTACTCAATAAAGAGAGAATTGCAGGAAATTGAGATGGGAATTTAAAACTTTAGGCCAATGTAGTCGAGCTGAAATAATTCTGTAATGGGGCTCAGTTTGAGAATTTGTCCAACTCAACTACTTTGGCCTTACATTTGAAATCCCTTCCTCTATTGCCTGAATTTCCCTGAAATTATGTCTTCATTGGGCAGACCCTAAAGCACAGTTTCCCAAACTGTGCATTGCGACCCCATGAGACACCATGGCAGGCTTACAAGGGCACCGCTCAGTGGCCAGAAGGGGCCAAGATTGTTTTACAAAACATTTTCCCTTAGATTTATATGAGGGAATCTAGGGTTTATAGTGACCAGCATTGGTTCTGATATTCCCAGGAATGTCAGCAATTAAATGGCAGTGCATCTGGATATGATTCCAGCATAGCAATCTATGGTTGTTACTAATGAATTGGCCATTATTACAAAAGTAAAAAGATTTTACTGACTTTATAAAGATGCAGGTGGTTTTATCTTTGAATAGATCACCAAAAATGTTCATTGTGTGGTAGAACTCAGCCTTCCATTAGAAGCTTTAATACAATGAAAGACAATCCAGTTAAATGCACATCTAGGGAGATGGTAAATATGAGAAAGCATTTTGTTTGATGTCAAAATGTTGATCTCCTGGCTAGACACTTCACTCATTTCTAAAAAAGTTCAATATAGAAAACATGACCTGTATTATTAACATTCTTTTAAAAAAACAAAAAATAGAGACTGGTTTTGTGTACACTGTGCAGTCCAGAGTATATATATTTTTTTTAAATATTTATTAGACAAAAAATATATTGCCTTATTATATGACCGTCTGGAATAAGAAAAAAAAAAGATTAATTGCCTATAATAGGAAAATAATATTATTAATATACCATGCAAGATTAGTAAGTTAAAGAAAAAAGGTTAATCACTTTATACCTGTGAAAAGGTTCAATTGGTAGAAAAGAACATTCTAGAATTATGAGTTCAAAATACATATTGTAGCTGTAAGTGAATTAGATGCCAAGGCGAATGCTATTTTTGTGAAAGATTTCATTAGCAGTAAAATATAACGATCTCCTTCTATTTAAAGAGTCTCGTCTATGAGATATTCCAATGACAATTTGTATGGTAAGTGTCAAAAACAAGTCTTGTAGCTGGACCAGTGAGTGTACTATTATTTCCTTTTAATATTCTAATCGGGAGGTGTAAAGTGAAATTGTTGCACGGTGTAATGGTGGTGAAGAAGCTGAGTGTCAATGAGACAAGAAAGGTGACAGACATAGAATGAGTCCCCAAGGTGCTCTCCAAGCACATTGGCCAAAGATTCCCCAGGGAAATATTTCTCATTAGCTTTTAGATACAGTTCAGTAAATCTAAAACCATAGGTTGCCATTAATAAAGGGACCAAAAGAAGGTATTTCTATAGGTTTTAAGGTCATTATTTGTGGAATATATTTGTATAGTACATCCCTGAAGTAGAGAGAGAAACTATTTGTAATAGATCATGCCTGAATGTATTACATGTTGAATTGTATTATCAATTAATACACTTATTAAATTTAGAAATATAATTACAACTTAAAATAAATAGAATTTAAGCAAGATGAATTCATATTTGTTCTAATAACAGTATATTTGTGTATATATATATATATATATATATATATATGCACATATATATATATATTCATGGAAAAGCAAGAGCACTCTTGAAAAATGAATTTTTCTTTTAAAAATGCAAAATGATTTATAAAATGCAAGTATTTAATAACTCATAACTCATGTAAGCAGTACCATGGATGGGTTAACCTCTACAAATTCTTCAACCAGTCAACAGTGTTAAACAGTATTGATTAAGCAATATCTTCACGAGAGCTTCAAAAGACACAACATTTTTTAAGATGATTACAAAAAAAAATAGAAAAACACATCCAACATATAATACTAAAAAAGAAAAGGTTCACCAGGCAATGATTTAAAAAGAATTGAGGCTTTTGAAACCTGTAAGCATTGCCTGCACACAGTTCACTGTTGGGCATCTTCGAATAAGCATTGCCAACACAGGCTGCCAGATTCGGCCACTGTAGGGCCAAAGGTTCAGGAATAAAAGTAGCAGGGGTTGGGGCCTCTCTGAATGAAATTAAGTAAAAATTTTCTATCCCCCCCCCCCCCCCCCCAAAAGAAAAAAAAGTCCAATTAAGTTATTTAATATCTCAATAAAAAGTTTAGTTTTCCTTTAATAATGTTGGATGAATTAATATCAGTTCTCACTGATGTATCTGTTTTCATTCTATGGAGTTTCTAAAGAATGTCTTCCTTTGTAAAAACACATATTTGAAAAATAGCACTTTGCACTCTTAGAAGCAAAACATAAAACAATATTTTAACAAATGTTGTGCAGCACTCAAACCAAATTCCACATATTTATGTGGGAGTTCCAACTTATGTATTTTTATTAGTTAAAAAATAAAACAACAATAAAAATGTTCAGGTATGTAACAAAAGGCATCCAGAAAAATGTGTCTTAGAATATTAATTAGGGCAAAAAATATTTTTTGTAGATAAAAAAAATCCTATATCAGAAGAAAAATAAAAAGTATCAATAAAAACACAATAAATGTAGAAATATACCTGTCACCTGACAAAGGGTTATTTGCAAAAATAGAACTTGAACAATTGCTGTAAAATACAAAAAGGTGACTGGTATGCAGAACACCTTCCTGAGATGCGTTTGAAAAAAGTACTGTAATGTCCGTTGGTGGTAACTAAAATATACAATAGTCCACTGTATAGGAGAACACTTTCAGGTGTGCACTGCTCACCAAAATAATACAGCGGCATATTAATATGCAAATTGGCTGTGGCATATTAATGGGCAAAATAACACTGGCATATTAATGGGCAGACTAATGGTGGCATATTAATCGGCAAACTAACAGTGGCATATTAATGAGCAAATTGGCTGTGGCATATTAATGGGCATGCTAATAGTAGCAAATTGGCTCTGGCATATTAATGGGCATACTAACAGTGGCAAATTAACCCCTTAGTGACAGAGTTACATGCTGCATTTGATGTGCCTTGAAGACCAGAATTCCATTATTTTTGTCATACATGAGTATTTCTTTCTTCGTTTTCAGTACAACCACACAAATTATTTATCATTTTTTAAAAATGGGGCTTTCTTTTGATATTTTTTTCATCATATGATGTAATTTACTATTAAAAAATATATAAAATATCAGGAAAATATGCCAAACAAATATTTTTCTAACTTTGACCTGATTTTTCTTTACACAATTACAAACTGTAAAAAAAGACCCCGTCTATATAGTTTCCAATTTTTGTCCTGAGTTTAGATATACGAATGTTTCCATGTTTTTCAGTTTTTTTTTCAAGTAATAGGGCAATAACCAATACTAGTGCTTTTTTGTTTCCTAACCATTTTCTCCTACAGTGACCTTTTGACCCCAACCTTACGCTAAATTTAACCCTAGATATAGGGTTAGTATATCTAGGGTTAGCTTTTTTTCCTTTTATTTATTTATTTTTTACTAACTGTAATGTTGCTGACTGCCTCTAGGGGCAGTCAAGCAACAGTTTCAGAGCGATGGAAGAGTTTTTTCTACTTTTTTTTACTTCTTCCGTCGCTCTCTGCTGGGCAGGCCGTATTGGAGGAGCATGCTCCTCCAATACGGCACCTGTGTTCACCAGGTGATCATGGTACCCGTGGGTGCAGAAAAGAGTTTTGCATTATGCCTCTATTGTGGCATCATGCAACACCTTTAACACATAGGCAGTGATCTGCTTTCACTGCCTATATCAGGCCCACTGTCACACCCGCCTTCTTGCCACCGCCTTACCCATTCTGTTGCTCAGCGGCAGCTCTCCCCTGCTGCAGGGCGCCATTGTTGGGTGTGCTCTGCTCCTGTCCCCTTTGTCAGATCCTCCATTGGAGGCGGTGTGTGTGTCTCTCCTTCCTCGTGCATGCACATTTCCAGGAGCATAAATAAAGTACATACATTTACATGGCAATGCACATCTAGACTCCGCCCATGAATCATTGCCAAAGCTCCTCCCCCTAACACTACTTAATCTCTGAGCTCCCTCTCAGCAATGCTCAGAGTTCCTGTTGCCTCCAGTGATTTCACAGCCTCCAAACACTACTTTGTTTCCTGGTTTAGACCCTGCTTGTCCCCGTTTACTCTGATTTCCGGCACCCCTGACCCTGGCTTGTATGACTACGATTCCCTCCGGTATTCCTGACCACGGCTTCTCTCCTCCTACTACGTTACACTCTGGTACCCATGACCTTGGCTTGTCTCCTCCTACTACGCTACTCTCTGATATCCCTGACTATGGCTTGTCTCCTCCCACTACGCTATTCTCTACGACAACTTCAGTGAACATCCTTGGAGTTCCAGCATGATCACCCGTGCTTGCGGTCACTTTGTGAGGAGTTCTGTTCACACTTTCAGTTCCCCTCCTTTGTGCTGCTCCAGCAAGTGTGGTTCCGTAGCTACTGGGCTCCAACACCTGAACGTGAGTAAACCTCCTGACAGCCTATGTAATTAAATGCATACGATCACATTCACGGTGATCGTATGCACGGGGGAGGGGGCAGGAGGACCAAGGGCACACTCAGAGGCTGCTTTGGATCCAAATCAGTCTCTGGGAATAGCTGCCAGAATTTAGCATTCAGCTAAGAAGCGCAACGCTACATTTAAACTCAGGATGTATATATATATATATGTCCTCGCTTTTCAAGACGTATATATTCGTCGATATGTGTTAACGGGTTAATGAGCAAATTGTTTGTCACAAATGAATGCAAAAACGAATAGTGGTGTAGCGGCATATTAATTATCATATTAACAGTGTCATATTAATGGCCAAATTGGCACTGGCATATTAAGGGGCATACTAACATTGGCATATTAATGGGAACATTGGCTGTGGAATATTGATGGTCAAAATAACAGTGACATATTAATGGGCAGACTAACAGTGGCATATTAATGGGAAAATTGTCTGTGGCATATTAATGGCCAGACTAATAGTGGCATATTAATGGGAAGACGAATAGTGGCATATTAATAGGCAAACTAACAGTGGCATATTAATGGGCATACTAACAGTGCTATATTAATTGGAAAATTTGCTGTGGCATATAAATGGGCATACTAATAGTAGCATATTAATGGGAATACGAACAGTGGCATATTAATGGGGAAAATGGCTGTTGCATATTAATGGGCAAACTAACAGTGGCATATTAATGGGCAACCTGGCTGTGGCGTATGTTAATGGCAAAGTGATGCTGTGACATGTTCTGTGGGGCAAAAATAATATGTACTATGGGGCAAAGTGACACTGTGGCATGTTCTGCAGGGCTAGTTATGTGGGGCCAGGTGACATTAGGGTATGTTTTGTGGGGCAAATTGACACTGTGGCATGCCAAATCATGTCGGTGCACTATGAGTGCAAGCCAAGTGCCGTGGGTGCAATATAGGTGCAAGGCAAGTTCTGTGGGTACTGTATGGTGCAGTGTTAATTCAAGGTGCAATGTTAGTGCAGAAGAAGGGAATAAAAAGAAATGACATTTTTCAATACATTTAATATATTATGAAAATAGTTGCATATAATATTAAAACATTTATGTTTACATATAGTTTTATATTGCAGCATTAGAATAATTGGATAAAGGGGGGCCCACTGCTAAAGAATTTGCCCAGGCCCACTCTGGCCTTAAAGCAGTCCTGTATCTACCCCCTTGTCAAGCCCATTCCTCGCTATTTCAGGCTACATCCTCCTTGTCGCATGATTTCAGGGGGAGCAGACATGGGGCTGGGTCCTGCCCCTTCTGGTGATGGCATCCATAGCATTCCTTGGCATCCGGATCTTCACTCCCTGCGTCCTCATGGACTCAGACAGAGACAGCTGGTTTTTGCTGACATCAGCAGGAGGGGCAGTGCTACCGTCCGTGATATTGACATCACATTCTCCACCTCTGGTTGTTAATGTGTGCTCAGGGGACATAGCCTGTGATTTCTTGTGTGATGTCATTCTGGACAGCCCCTATAAAAAATCCAGACAGCCCTAATGCCGGTGCTCAGTTAATGATCCTTCCTGCTGCTAGTCAGTCTATCTCTCCTTGTGCTCCCTGTTTACCCTCCTGCTGAACTTCCTAACATTTGTCCACTCTTCTGCCTGTCTCCTACCCTTGTGACCCAGATTTCCTTTGACCATTCTGTTGCCTGCCTCCTACCCTTGTGTCCCGAATTACCTTTGACCACTCTGTTGCCTGCCTCCTACCCTTGTGACCCGGGTTGCCTTTTTTGACCACTCTATTGGCTGCCTCATACTCTTGTGACCTTGGATTGCTTTTTGACCATGTTTTGTCTGCTACCTGCCTCTGTGACCCCGGATTGCCTTGTAGACTACTCATTGACTGCAGCCTGCCTCTGATCCACCGACCGTAATATCTGGATGTTACACCACGTCCTTTCATATCTCTCTACCCATCCTTCCATGTCTCTCTACCCCCTTCCTTTCCCGTCTGTTTCCCCCTTCCTTCCATCTCTCTCCCTGCTTTCCATGTCTCTTTGTTTCCTTTTCTCTCTCACCCATCCTTCCATGTCTTCTTCCTCAACTCATTCCAAGCCTCTCTTCTCACCCCTTTCCATGTATCACTCCCTCTTCTTTCCACTTCTTTCCAATCAAATAAGCCAAAAAACTGCTACAATGGGATAGATACAACATTTCTGGCAGTGCAGGTGCTACTTAGCACTAGGTCAGGAGCTTTATGTCACCAAATGATACATATATCCAGAAAGTAACTGCACTGATCCAATATCACACCAGGCAGAGAGGTCGATAAAAAAAATTCAAATTGAATCATTCCAAAAATATAAAAAAACATGGGCATATAGAAAAAGGTTTAGGAAGATATTAACTGCAATTCCCCCCTTATGCTTTGTATACAATGTGGGTATTAAGCCATAGGCTGTCTGGGGACTGTGCAGTGAACATTTAAATATAAAAATATCTGAGAGGAATCAAACTCACTCCAAAGGATGTTACCAATAAATGTAATTACCAAAAGCTGTCATTGCATAGACTCCAAACCAAGCAAATTCAAAAAAGTCATTTAAAGGAAAAGAAAACACAAGCTCTTGAATTTTGTCCTAATGGTTTACATGTTTTATATGAAAAATCCACTTTGCTTCCAACTTAATAAATACTTCAGATCAACTAACTTCTCTCTATGAAAGCATGGCCTTGTTAAACCCTAAACCCTACATTGATTTTTATTAAGAAGGGAAACATAAATAGGCTGTTAAAAAAAGAAAGCAAACCCTTATATTCTAACTTTAAGGACGTCATTCTATAAAGTATTGAACATCAGATCTTGAATTTAATCCTAATGGTTTACATGTTTTTTGAAGAAACATCCACTTTACATCCAACGTAGTGCTTTGAAGTAACTAACAGCTCTCTGTGGAAGCACCACTTTGTGGAAGTACTTTCTATGTCTTTCTCCCTCAACTCCTTCCAAGTTTTTCTCCCTGCCTCTTCATTGTCTCACAGCCCCCCTTCTGACTTTCAAAAGGCACTGGTAGCTGAGTCAGTGCTTCTTCCAAATCCTTGCGTGAGTCCTCACTGTTTGGGGGTAGGGAGGCGTTGCTTGTCATTTGTGCTGCTGCCTATACAGTACACGCTAAGCCCCTGTGTTGTGTGCCATCTGTATACATGTATCTCGAGCAGCAGCCATATGCCACCCCCACAGAGCTGCCACCCTAGAGGAACTCCTAGTTTCGCTTATAGTAATGCTGGCTCTGGATAAAATCTGTTTGTATATGTTATACTATAATAAAACACAGTACTATTTGCCAGTTTATGATAGGAAATTTCACTTTGAATTAGGAAGTGGTACAGTTGAATATGATATGGACTTTTCTCTGTAGAGTAGCTTTCATTAACATGCCTCTCTGATATTTAAGTCTTATAATGAGTCAATATATATGTTGAGGTAATAATGCATTATACTTTAGTCCATCAATTAATGGATATCCATTAGATGGCTTTATATTTACACTGGCTGGCTTTATATTATATTTACACTGAGGTAATTCAGTATGTATTTGTACCCTTCAAAACATAAAAAAAAAAATAAAATAACTAGTTTATTGTAATGACTTTTGCAATATACTTCTCCTTCACATTATTCATAGAAAGACCTTAAACAAACTCGGTTCAAGTACTCAGAATTATTTATGTGATGGATATAACCATCATTGGAATATGAATTGTAAATATTTATTAATGGTGCACATTAAAGTAGATTTCAACTGCAGGTACTTCACCTTCTGTCACTCCCCAGTACCAAGGGGACTGTTTCACTCATACTCTTGTCAAATTATCTTTTTGGATATTGAGCTCCCTAAACCCAACAAAATATAAATGGGATAAAAAGAGCTAATGATGTGGCATTACCAAGAAATATCAAGCATTTTGAGTTTATTTGCTGGTTAAATACAATATTTAAATATCACCAAATGTGTCAAATACACACAGAAGAAAAAAACATAAATACATACTATATTATTAAATGTAATTGTTCTTTTAATGGCTCAACAGGTGCATATGTATTACATGCATGTGTAATTCTGTATGTCATTTAAAATATATTAATCCCACCATAGAATCAAATTTAAAAAAATGACTGAGCCCAATAAACAAAGTGAGGTTATTAATGTTGGATCATCAGAAGAGCAATTCCATTTAGTATAATTATTTTTTTTTTATTTTGTGTGTACTTGACATGTTTGGGGATTATTGAATGCTTTCCTGTGCTGCACTTTATTTGTACATTATCTTGATTACACAGGGGGAGGTGTTGCACAAACTTTAATAATATGTAAACATATCAGATATATCTGAATCAACTATACACACCTTTATTCAATTTTGGTACATTAAGTATAAGTTGTATACCATATTTGCTTGATTATAAGACAAGGTTTTTTTTTAATAGCAAAGGCCATCTTATAATCAGACCTCAAATAGAGGTCTAATTATAAGACTAGGTTCCAGGTCCCCCACAGAGCTGTGTGAGACAGATTGCTGTGTGTGTGTGTGGGGGGGGGGGGGGGGGGGGGGAGCATTGGCTAAGTCTAGGGGGTAGATGGCTGTGTGGGGGGCAGCATTTGCTATGTCTAGGGGGGAAGATTGCTGTATGGGGGATGCATTGGCTAAGTCTGGGGGCAGATAACTGTGGGAGATGAATTGGCTAAGTCTGGGGGGCAGATAGCTGTGTGGGCGGGTGCACTGGCTACGTCTGGGGGAAGATGACTGTTTAAGGAGTTGTACTGGTTAAGTCTGTGGGACAGATTGGCAAATAAAAGGAAATAAAAACAAGAAATTATTTTTTTAATAAGAATTTTCTTAAATATATAACAAAAAAACAGTTTATACGTGAGTTAATATTTACAGGTAAAACTTTTTTCCTATTTCTTATATTCAGAAATACAAGCTAGAGAGCTTGGAAACATGCACAGCGTTGGACTCCAATCACGGATAACTCTACTTGTGGCAACATGAAGGACAGCAAGTAGATCATCCAAGGCTCCGTAGTCAAAATGCCACTAACAGGTGCAAACAAAAAAATGGGCTGCTCAAGACTTATTTTTTTGTATAAAATAACAAACAGTAATAAATATAATCCACAGTGCAAAGGACCCATCCCTGGACAGGGCTACAAAAAAGCTTTATGTGTTTTGTACCTACTTGGGTACTTAGTCATAAGCTTACTGAATCTCAGAGCACTCTCCCATAAATAGTGGCCCTAATTATTAACAGGTGTACAGAAATAATTAAGCATTTAGGAAAGTAAAGGAGAGGTGATAATAAAATGTATAAAAAAAGATGGAGCCCTGTTCATCCTGTTGTTAACAGTCAATAATAAATAATACTCATAATTATAATTATTAGCAGTGAAACACATATGTTTGAATACTGAATGTTGGAATGTGATACTGTGTCAAAAACTAATGCAGGCTAAATACAACACTGTTTCCTGGAATGGAACCATGTGATTTACAGAAGACATAATGACAAGGTGAGCACAAATGTTGTCCCAACAAAAAATGTATGTAAATGGACACAGTATCAAACAACCAACATTAGTAATAAAATAGAACAAACCAATGGGTAGAAAACATGATGCAACACAACAAGATGCATCATAAAAAGACCCACACACACTTATAATAGCAGCTGAAAATACTCATGGCTGCACATGAAATGCCTGGATTACTCGAGAATTTATGCATACACACACTAAGCAAATTCAGCAAGTATACACAATATGCAAATATAAAGATGATACAGTGATACAGAATACACAGTACATGGAGAGGAACTCTTCACTCCAAATGTAATCAGGATCAAGATCCTATTCAAGGTGTACAAAACCTGTATGCATGTAAATGGGAAAATCCAAGGAAGCCCTAAAAAAAAATAATAAACAATTATTGCATACTGTATAACATAACATTTGGTACCTCAAAACACCATACCCTATACATGCTATACAAAAAATGGGGCATCAAATTGAAAGTTAAGAACTTGTGGTTGCCTAGTGCCAAGCTCAAAGATCCATTTATTCTCCAAATATCTTAGTCTCTGTTCTAGGTTGCTACCTTTTTTTGTAGCCCTGTCCAGGGCTGGGTCATTTGCACTGTGGATTATATTTATTACTGTTTTTCTTCTTTCTTTTTTTTTCTACAATAAATACATCTTTTTTGATACTCAAACATCCTGAGCAGCCCCTTTTTTGTTTACATTTGTCTTATATTCAGGCCTTTTCTTTTTTTCCTAAATGATCATCCAAAGTGTGTGGAATCATATAATTAGGGACATCTTATATTCAAGCAAATACAGTATACATTTTTCTTGAAGCGCCTACTTTTCCCTTTAAAACTAAATTATAAATGTTACACACAGATGGAATTACACAATCCATGAAATGCACAAAGTTCTTGTACATTCCATAAACTGTACAATTCCTATGTACAGTTAATGAAATGTGTAGCATTTTGCACAATTGGTCAATTGTACTTAAAAATACAGTTATTATTCAAATATTTATTTTCCTAATTTTTTTATGGTTTATGCATTCTAACATAACACTCAATAACCCTAATCCTAATGTTTGATTACAGGTTCATTAGGGTTAGTGCATTTCAAGAATTGTGTGGTTACATGATCTGCATGTAACATCGGTTTTCAAACCTGTTAATTTTAATCAAAACTTATACTGCTAGTCTGTTATATTAAATAATGAATAAAAAATATTAGAATATATTTTTTTTACTATACAATTTACCAAATGAGCAGACATTTTTTAACATGCTACTCATTTTATGAACTGCACAAGGTAATTTCATGAATTATGTAATTACATGATTTGTGTGTAACATAAACAAGGATACACACAGCAAACACAAAGCAGGAAGCAAAGCAATTAACCATTAAACAGTTTGAATGATCTACAAATGTTAGAATATTCAGCTACAGCTGCAATGTTACCATCACCAGAACAGGAAGTTTTAAAATATTTCTATTCAACTGAGAAAATTGATAATAGTAAGACTGTTATCAAAATGTAAACTCTGTCTTGTATATTATTAATTCCACTCTCTGGCTGGTTGCAATGATTGTTTTGCCAGCTCCACTGAGAGGAAGATGTGAGGGTTAAGTGTAGGAACCATTCAAATGGCCCATAGTGAACTGCAGGGGGACAAGAAGAGCAGCAGCTTTAAAGTAATTGACTAATACAGTAAGGATATTAAAGTCATTTAGTGCCAAAAGGGAACACACTGATCCTTGACCCTGAGCCACTTTGGAGTAATCTAGTATTCAATCCAGCGTGTAATGACTGCCAGACCTGTCAATCCAACAAGCTCTCCAGTCAAATGCCTTTGGCTACTATTGGCTTATGGAGAAAAAAAAGACAAAAATGCAGAAAATACTGTTCATTTCATCTTTGATGTGATAATGTCAGTGCTCTAATGCACTCTATAATGTCCATGCATAGCTTAATCTGTTTAGACCGGTGTCACAAGTGCCCTGTTCCCTTGAGGTCTTCACTTGTCTCCTCATTGCATAACTAAGTTTATAAAGGGAAAAAAAAAATGTCAGGTAAACTATTTCTGGTTAATATGACAAGAAGAGACAGAAGTCAGTCATAATTTAGGATGTCTCTGTACGATGTTGAAAAGTAATAACTTTTCAATAGAATTACTTTTTCAGTGTGTATAGTCAGAAAGGAAATTTGGACTATTTATTAATATTATTTGCCAGCAGTTGCAATTATTTTATAAAGCTCTGGTATTGTTTTAATCCATAACCTCTGAAGCAAGTACAAAAGTGTATGTGGAAGAAAGTAAGTTATAGCTAGATAGACAGACTTATTAGATTTGAACAAGCAATTAAATTAATTATGCACATCTTGTCTAATATATATAACTCAAATGGTAAGGACATATGTATAGACATAAAAACTGACCTGAAATCCACTAGTAAAGAGAGTTCTGCACACTGCTTTTAGAATAAACAAAACACTGTATGTGAGATTTGGATTCCACATATCAGAGTAGAAGACATCTTAAGGTACAAGTCAAGGATGTTTAAAAAGCTTAACAGGAATTATTTACCAAGGAAGATCACTTGTATCACTTGATCACAAACAATATGGCTCCTTCTTCAAATCATGACATAATACGTTAATGATACCAAAAACAAAATCAAAGTGGGTTACAATCATGTGATAAAGAAGACATTCTGTACAAACCAGTAAATTAATAAAAGACATTATATGTTGCCAAAGTATAATTACACTATGGTACATGCAATTTCTCAGAAACAAGCAGATCTAATTAAATTAATAAAAAAAAATTTCATTACTACATAAAAGGGATCATTTTATTCCTGAGGTCAGAAACCATGATGTGGCAATTGGGAGGAGAGAAGAATCTACACTTTCAAAATGATAATCAGTGAGGGTTAAAGTAGCGATATCAACAGGACCACCATAAGAAATTGTGGGGTCCCTATAGACAAAATGGTCTGGGGCCCCATCTCCTCCTCACTCTATTTATCCTTTTTTTATTGTACCCAAATTCCTTGCCATAGCACCTCATTGAACACCCAGGAAATGCCCCAGCATCCACATTGCATCTACAGGACATGCCCAACATGTCCCATTACCAATATTGCAGACCCAGGACATGCCCCATCACCCGCAATGCACACCCAGGACTTACCCCATCGCCCAACACATCCCCATTGCCCATTTTGCAAACTCAGGACATGCCCAATCAACCACACTGTACACCCAGAACTTACCTCAGCACCCACATTGCACACCCAGGTCTTAACCGAGCAATATAGGACATGCCCATCACCCACACTGCACTCCCAGGACTTAGCCCACCACCCAAGGACATGCCTCATCACTCACATTGCACACCCAGTACTTAACCCAGCACCACAGTACATGTTTCATCACTGACACTGCATACCCATGATGTGCTCCACCATAGGACTTGCCCCATCACCACTTTGCACCCTCATGATTTACCCCAGCCACGTCCAATTACCACACTTTACTCCCATGACTTACTACAGCACTCCCAGGACATGCCCCAGCACCATTCTTCACTCCAAGGACATAACCTATCACCCACATTGCACTCCAATGACTTATCCCAGCTTGCCCCCACAGCTCTCTGGTGTCTATTGTCAGGCAGCATGAGAGCAGCATGAGAGGCAGCATGGGAGCAAGTCTGTGTATCTAAGCAGCACACAAACACAGGTCTTGTGAGGAAAGATGTTTTGATCTCCCCAGCCAGCACCTCTGCAGGTAAGCTTTTTTTTTTTTTTTTTTTAAACTTGTAAATATTCACATGTAAATTGCTTTTTTAATAAAAAAATTATATCAAAAAATGCATTTCTTGTTTTTATTTCCTTTTATGTGCCAATGCTGCCTCTCTCTCTTTCCCTTGTCCCCTGCTTTGTCTCTCTCCCCCTCCCTTTGACCCCCCTCACCTCTGTCTCTTCCTCCCCCTTGTTTCTCTCTGCCCCCTCCCTCCCCTTGTTGCTCTGTCCCCCTCCCTCTATCTCTTCCCCCTCTTGTTGCTCTGTCTCTTCCCCCTCTCTCCCCTTGTTGCTCTGTCCCCCCCTCCCCCTGTCTCTTCCCCCCTCCCTCCCCTTGTTGCACTGTCTCTTCCCCCCTCTCTCCCCTTGTCTCTTCCCCCCTCCCTCCCCTTGTCGCTCTGTCCCCCCCTCCCCCTGTCTCTCTGCCCCCCTCCCTCCCCTGTCTCTCTGCCCCCCTCCCTCCCCCTGTCTCTCTGCCCCCTCCCTCCCCCATTACTGTAACTAGATCCCTGGTGGCTAGTGGGGGCAGCCGGGGGATGTCTGCACAATACGTGCAGACATCCTCCATGCTGCCCGACACCTCCGTCTATTATGACGGACAGCTGGTCCATCATAATAGACTGCCGTGTCGGGCAGCATGGAGGATGTCTGCACGTATCGTGCAGACATCCCCCAGCTGCCCGATTCTCCCTGGTGGCTAGCGGGGCAGCGGAGGATGTCTGCGCGATGAGCATAGACCTCCCCTGCTGCTGCCTGGCACGACCGCCGGGACTTCTGTGACGAAGCCGGAAGTACCCGGCTTCATCACAGAAGTCCCGGCGGTCGTGCCGGGTGGCAGCAGGGGAGTCTGCGCTCATCGCGCAGACATCCCTAGCTGTTAGAGAGGGGGAACCAGGTCCCTTGCAGCTCTGCTGGGGACCTGGATCGCTGTTTTATAATCTGACCTCAATTTGAGGTCAGATTATGAAACGACCTCGATTATAAGACGAGGGGGATTTTTCAGAATTTTTTTTCTGAAAAAAACCTTGTCTTATAATCGAGCTGATAAGGTATTTCTCTCAAATATTGTTCACAAATCTGTGTAAATCTGTGTTAGTGAGCACTTCTCCTTTGCCAAGATAATCCATCCACCTCACATGTGTGGCATATCAAGATGATGATTAAATAGAATGATTATTGCAAAGGTGTGCCTTAGGCTGGCCACAATAAAAAATCACTCTAAATTGTGCAGTTTGATCACACAGCACAATGCCACAGATGTCGCAAGTTTTGAGGAAGCATGCAATTGGCATGCTGACTGCAGGAATGTCTACCAGAGCTATTGTCCATGAATTGAATGTTAATTTCTCTACCATAGGCCATCTCCAAGGGCATTTCAGAGAATTTGGCAGTATATCCAACCAGCCTCACAACAGCAGACCATGTGCAACCATACCAGCCAGGACCTCCACATCCAACATCTTCACCTCCAAGATTGTCTGAGACCAGCCACCTGGACAGCTGCTGCAATAATCGGTTTGCATAGCCAAAGAATTTCTGCGCAAACTATCAGAAACCATCTCAGGGAGCTCTGCATGCTCATAGTCCTCATCGGGGTCTCGACCTGACTGCAGTTCATCATCGGAACTGACTTGAGTAGGCAAATGCTCACATTCGATGGCATCTGGCACTTTGGAGAGGTGTTCTCTTCATGGATGAATCCCTGTTTTTACTGTACAGGGCAGATGGCAGACAGCATGTATGGCGTTGTGTGGGTGAGCGGTTTTCTAATGTCAACGTTGTGGATCGAGTGGCCCATGGTTGCAGTGGGGTTATTGTACGGGCAGGCGTATGTAATGACAGTGAACACAGATGCATTTTATTGATGGCCTTTTGAATGCACAGAGATACTGTGATGATATCCTGAGGTCCATTGTTGTGCCATTCACCCACAACCATCACCTCATGTTGCAGTATGATAATGCACAGCCCCATGTTGCAAGGATCTGTACACAATTCCTGGAAGCTGAAAACATCCCAGTTCTTGCATGGCCACCATACTCCTCGGACATGTAACCCAATGAGCATGTTTGGGATGCTCTGGATCGGCGTATACAACAGAGTGTTCCAGGTCCTGCCAATATCCACACACAGGCATTGAAGAGGAGTGGACCAACATTCCACAATCAACAACCTGATCAGCTCTATGTGAAGGAGATGTGTTGCACTGCGTGAGGCACATGGTTGTCACACCAGATACTGACTGGTTTTCTGACACCCCCCCCCCCCCCCCCGCCCCCGGGCCACACCAATACAGTAAAACTGTACATTTTAGAGTGGCCTTTTATTGTGGCCAGCCTCACACTTTTGCAATAATCATGCTGTCTAATCAGCATCTTGATATGCCACACCTGTGAGGTGGATTGATTATCTCGGCAAAGGAGAAGTGCTCACTAACAAAGATTTAGATTTGTGAACAATATTTGAGAGTAATAGGCCTTTTGTGTACTTAGAACAAGTCTTAGATCTTTGAGTTCAGCTCATGACAAATGGGGGCAAAAACAAGTGTTGCGTTTATAATAATAAAAATATATATATAATATATATATTTATTTTTTTAAGGGGGCTCATGGCAGGTGCATTACTTGTCACCCACTGATGTTAGCCCTGGATGTCAATAAAACTATAGAATCGATAATGCACAAGGTTAGTAGAATAATAATTCAGTTCAACACTATCTCTGTAGTACATTTCAAAGTTTTACAGCGTACAAGATGTTCACTTTGTGCCTCAGTCAAACTGACCGTAGATAGTTAGGAATGTTCAACTGATGTCCTTGTAAGTCTCTGATAGTTATGTGCTTCCAGCACAGTTGATTTAGAAATGGTATAACATTAAGTGACTGGAAAATCCACTCTAAATATAATGTGCACCAGTCATTCATAAGTGTATGTTACAACAGATAAATAATACACATTTTCAAGTAATTGCCATGTTTTCTGTTTCTGTGTTTATTAAATGTCTTTCCTAGATTCGCAATCCCTTTATTTAATGCTATGAAGTATGTTGCACCTGCCAAAACATATTCTAAAAAGTATTGCAATCCCTTGTGAGAGTCAAATACTTAAAAAAAAAAAATAGCAATTTTCAATGTGTTGTATCAGCATCATACTTTATTGTTTGCCTTAGAAGTACTTTTTTAAATGTAATGACACACTATAAAATCTATATAATATAATATTTGACAAAAATAACAACAACAATATTCATTTAATTATATCTGTTTCTTTTTGGTTTGTTTTTGACATTGTTAGCTAATTTTAGAAGCCTTATAATTAATGCTTCAATTATATAATAATTATTCTGAACATAACCTTCATATACATAGTAATTTTTATTAGACACATCTAATTATTATACAATAATTCATACTATCAATAGCCGAACAAATGGATATTCTCCCACCTCTTGTACTATTATACAGACCATTTAAAAGAATTTATTAAGATTATATGTGAGAAGCGACTCATTTGCTCAAAAGGTTACTGCTTGTTAACACTGGTAATTAACTACAACACTAATTAACTGTCTTTGGCATATTAATTATAGTTATTCTAGGTTTCTTATAAATGGGAGCACAATCATACATGTGATCATTTGAAAGCTACATATAAAATTCTACGTTCAAAATGTCATTGTTAGAAATATTTTTACTGCATAATTCCAGTTTAGTAGAACACACAAAAAAGCAAACATTTGAATTAAACGCAGTTATATCATTCTTATTTGTGAAATGGATAGATTTTGAAACCCTCCTAAAAGTAAATCAGCACGGATATATTCATTATATCACAACAGCACATTATAGTTTGAGATATACATCATAATATAAATAGCACTATTACAGCACAACTTAAGAACTATTAAATCATTCTAAATCATTGCTACATTCCATTAGTGTCAATGGTGAAACTACATAATAGGCTTTATTACAAACTTCACCTTGGTAGACCATTGTCTCTAATAGCCACTTCTCTATGATATGGTATCATACTTGGGAAATCTAGCGAGATAATAAAGAATAGTATATTTCTTTTTTATTGGATGGGTGAAGTTAAATCTAGCCATACATTTCAAATTGAAGTTTGCAAGTTGCAGATTTTAAATTAAATTAAAGTTTAAAAAAAGACAGTGTTTTGAAACAAATCTGACTATTGGTCCGATTTATTTATATAAAACTGAAAACAAATCTGTGAAAAAACCCATTTGTTTATTTATTTAACATTTTATGCTTGGCCAAATATTCTTTGTGAATGCTTATTTTGCAACTGGATCATCAACAGCAATTTGTTGAAATATTTCATTGAAACTCATTTTAGACGTTGTAGTAGAATAATGAGAGCTAATGTGAACAAGGTACCATACAAACCATGGATAGAACTTAGATTTTTTTATTTTTTTATGTGAACTGTTAATAAAATACTATTATCTGCAAAAAATGTTCTCTTCAATTTATAGTGTATTTTTTTTTTTTTCAAACATTCTTCACTGAGCCTGTCTAGCGGCAATTTGTCACCCTTAGTTGTGTGTCAGTGTTGATGTTTTTTATTCTAGGTTTCTGATGGCTCTAAGTGGAAGAATAAAATGGGGGCCCAGTATCAGATATTTGCCCTCTCTTCAGGGGAGCCTCCTAAGCAACTGGGAGCCTTGATCTGCGGTTTAATTTGCTTCTATGGTCAGTATGTAAAGCATGTAATATTAAAGGAAATATAGTGTTTGTATAGGAAATCAAATATATTAAGAAGAATGATAAGGAGACATAGGAATATGAGCAGTTAATAAGAAAGACATATAAGTGACATATAAGTGAAAGAGAATGTGAATGCAATTACAAATGTCAAAAATCAAGAATTCAAGCTAAGTTAGACAAATGTAGCAACTTGCCTAAGTTTCCAAAGCAGTTCACTGGTGAGTTCAGTTTTTGTGAATAGCCTCCACAGATTTCCAAAATGTTGGAGCCACATGGCTGAATGCAAGGGAGGACTGGCAAGGGGGGCAAAGGGGCAATTGCCAAATCTGTTAAGGACTTACCTTAAACCTGTGTTCCCCTGAACCTGTATACTGGAACTTTGCAAACTTCTTTTCCTTGTATCTTTCATATTTTAAGAACATGTTTCATGCTTGTTTCAAAAAATATATATTTGTTTTTCTCTGTTACTATCCATGCCAGTTAAGGGACTGTAACGGACTGTCTACCGGATGTAGTAGACCCTCTACCATTGTGTGAAATCACCTCCTTAGCCCCCAATTAAAGTTCAGCATTCACCCAGCAAGACCCTTGCTCTTTGTACCCAAATAGACAGGACATCTAGCAGTTAGGTACAGCAAGGTTGAACAACTTCTTTATTTGTATAACAACACAGACTTATAAAAAGACATAAACCTTAGATCACAGATATTAGTATACAATGGGGGGGGGGGGGGGGGGGATGGAACTAAGCATGGTTCTCCAACTAACTGGGGCTAGGAATACATTAGACTTTCAGACTGTAAACCAAATAGAAACAGTAAACTATCAATTATTGTCACTGACACACTATAATCCTTCAGAGTGGTCTACTCACAGAATTAAACATTACACATAAACCAATATACTCACAGAATATAACTAACTAATAATATTAACATCAATAGTTATGGCACAAAAGCCAGGGCCCATAATCTACAGGGAGGTGTTTGGCCCTCAGGCCCCTCCAAGAACCCCAGTCAGGCAGGCTGTCAGAATGCAACTAATAACTGAATCTAATAACTGAAACTACACAGACTCACAGAAAATTAGACATACTTGTAGCAGTGCTACAAAAACTGAAAACTTCAAATAATATGGATGGGTGTGGCAATATTTAAATAGCGGAATTGCGCAAAAAAGTAAAAGGAGACAAGGGAAACACAGAAGGGAAACCAGGAATAAATAAAAGAATACAGGAACAAAGAAGCATGGGACAAAGAAACCCTTTAACAGGAATCAGGAGAGGCTCCTAAGAGGGCTCTGAGATAGCAGAACTATAACAGGACTGTAAGGCAGTGCAGGACTAATGGAGGGCTCTAGGACAGAGATGCCCCTTAAAAGGGCTCATGGCAGCCCCTTAACAGGGCTCAAGACAGGGCAGATGCTGGACTATAGTTAGACTTTGGAAGGGAATGTCTTTGGCTAGACTTGGGCAGATGCCGGACAACAGCTAGACTTGGGCAGGTACCTGTCTATAGCTTGACATGGGCAGGTACTGGTCTAAGAATATTTTTTAGGTGTGATTTTACTACCACTTCAGTTGTTGCTACCAAACACCTCTCCAGTACCCTAACAGAGAAAGCAACAACTGTGCATATTAATAATGGTGCAAGCACTTGATGTGGAAATAAGATATGTTTTTTTTTTTTTTTATTTAAAACATAAGATAATACAATACTAATAATATGGAAACCAATGTCTGCCTTGCAATTTCGGTGCTGTTGCCATCCTTAGTCTTGCCATGGGTTATGACTTTTGACATTAAACTTTAGCAATTTCACCTTGTTTAGCTGTTCCTCTGCAAGTTCTATTTCTCCTACACATCTGTTTCTATTTCAGTTACTGATTGTGTTTCAACCTACATATTAAATTGATAATTAGCACATGTTGGGTATAATTGTTTAATCATATACCTGATTATATGCCTACAAAATCCCTAGCTTTGTACAAGTGTACCTAGAGCAATTGATGCTGTTTTGAAGGCAAAGGGTGGCCAGAGTAAATATTGATTTGATTATGAATTTCTTCTGTTCACTCATATTACATTTTGTTAATTGGTAAAAATAAACTAAAAACATATCTATTTTTGACAGTATTCTAACTTTACAGCATTTTTTCACATATGCCTACTACTTTTGCATACTACATATTATTATAATATACACCACATCAGATAGTATTTGCTCGGGTGCAAGCATGACAATAGATAGATGCTAATCCCAAAAATAGTACAAGACCCATGAGTGCCATTATTTTTGGGATATATATATATATATATATATATATATATATATATATATATATATTTTTTTTTTTTTTTTATATGTATACACATATTTTATTATAAATAATCGGTTTCTTGCTTGCTTCATAGCTAGCAAGAACATACCTACAACAAATACATACATATGTAAGAATTACATCCAACAAGTATGAAGAGAAAGACCAAAGTGATAAATAAGCTTTCAAATCCAGACCTGAAATCAATCTGTCTATTCTTGCAGGGGCTAAGTAGTGATGAATGGAATAATGCCAAAGCCTTTATAAAACAGCATCTGTGATTGGAGATGAATAATAAAGCAATGGCAATTGAAGACTCTGTTGACAACAAACCAGCCACAGATTGCCCCCTGGAGTAAGAATGTCATGGGATGAATTTGGCATTAGGGGAAGATTAAGTGCCCTTGAATCCACTGTTAACTACACACATTCTTTTGCTTCAGTATCCCCAAAAGCTGGGGATTTCTTTATGAATTTCAATACAGTTTGCTTACTGGATATTTTTCTTGACAACACAACACGGAACATTAAATCCCTTTGGCATCCAATATCAACATATCAAAAATGTGTATTTATTTTCATTACACAATATCTTGTAGTTCGAAAAAAATGTACCTGTCAAGTTTTCAACATCTTGCTGCACGCTGGGGAAGCTTGTAATGCCATAGTGATTTCAAAACCTGCCTGACAATTCATGTTTAGGCAGTAAAGACAAATCAACTTGCTTTTCTTTTTTTCTTCTTTGACAGTCATACATAACAATTTAAGACCTAAATGCCACTTTGATGAATTGTTCTATTATTAAATGATATTGTCACTATAGACTAAATGATGGGCCTATATTTGAATCATTGCAATTTAAACAGTGTTTGAATAATACAAGAAATCATATGACTGATAGACAATAGTAATAGAAAATAAAACATCAAAAGTGTTACAAAACTGCAAGAAATATTAGTTTAATTAGTTATACAGTGATATGCTTTCCAAAAATACATAAATAGTTTTCTATAACTCTATCCTTCCTGGTATAATACTTTATAAATAAATATTTTTTATATATAAATATATTGCAACAATTGTATTAATTCATAAATTGTATTTGGATATTACTCAAGATCATAAGACAATTATTCTGTCAATACTAATCAATCCAACTGTACAAAATATTTTGTAAGAAGATTAACGTGTTTTAATTTTCTGCACTATGTGAAAAAAAATATATTGGTTCTAAAAAATCATTGGACACTTATTAGAAATACTGATGTAGCATTTATATCATTATTTTTATAGAAACTCGTGTGCTGTTTTTAAACACTACAAAAAAGCATTGTTTACAATGCATCATGTAATGTTTAATATTGTAATGCTTTATAGAAAGGAATCAAGCAACATGTGAAACCAGTCCTCATTTCTAAAATGTTAACTCCCAACAACTGCATAATTGTAATTTAGTAGTTAAAGGGAACAATATAAATATGCTAAACCTTAAAATTGAATGAAGATTGTAATTTCACAGCTCAGAATAGCAATTCCAATGATGATCATAATTTATGAGAAAAGGATTTCTTATTGTACAAAGAAAGGTTAGATTTATGAAAGGGATATCTTTGTTGCTATATATGATATATTTTTCAAAAAAAGTGTTCTGATGTGATAGAACGAGTAAAAAAGAAAACACATGCAGTTAGTTCAAACTGATTGTGTCACAGAGATATGTGTTCAGTTTCATCAGCATTCCTCTTTTTATTCTGAAATAGCAAGATAGTAAAATGTAATTATAAGAAATAAAATAAGGATTTTCTTAGTTACAAATTCTAGCTCTTCACTGATTGCAGTAAATTATAAATTATGCAGTCACTGTAGGCCAACAAAAGAAGACATCTTCAAATCTCAGTCAAAGGTAATTACTTAAGTCGGTTGAATGTTCTCTTTTCATAGAGTGTGATCTCTCTTTGACAGCTCACACTGACAGATGACCTTCTCAGCAACATTCTTATCCTCTGGATCATGAACACTGTGCTTCTCTCACTGAATATCTCTATATATTTGTGACACTAAGCTTTCAAATACAGCTATTGACAAATCAGAACATCAGTCTAAGTACTGGTCTTCCTATCACTCACAATAAAGTAGCTATCACTTGTGGTGTTGTAGAGCAAGCACATTTCTGAAAAATGAGTTCTCAGCAAGTGCTAATTTGACACAGCTCGCTTGGCTTCCCATAATTGCTCTGTCATTGTCAGTTGGCAGTTCGGGCTCATTCCTGGATGCTGTGCCGTACAATTGGACACAATTACTCCCATTTACCACCACCATTATGGCACTGATGTTGCCCAGTCCGCATATTGATATGCCTCATTAAACCTGGGTGCAGGCTATTAATGAACATTGTTAGCATTTCTCTTAAACTCTTTTGCCTCTAATAAACAGTCAGTGTTCCATGAAGGAGCACTGCCATCTTTGTGATATGCTATTTATTATTATATGGGGGATGGGTTTTTCTGCAAACAGAAACTACACAGATGCTGTGTGAGAAATATATGGTTAGGTCAGTGAAAATAGCAGTGATCAGTGGCACCATTTCCAACAGGGACATCCCACCATTAACCAAGTGACCTCTTCTATCCAGAAGATGACAGAAAGGATAAACACAGTAACCTCACAGTAACCTAATAACAGCATACATCTCAACGTTTTTATAAACTCTATTTCATCTCCTTAACCCTCTCCTCCCCCCCAGGTGGAGTTACATGATGCACTAAAAATAATTTAGCCCAGGGTCCTCAATCCATCATGTCCAGCTTACTTCTGTATGCATTTATATGCAGAGATAATTATGTGTTGATCAGAGAAGTCAGCCGCTGTCACCCATGTAGCAGGCACACACGCAGTGTGACATAGGTGGTAACAATTGCATATTCTTGAGCTGTCATGACAGGGACAGGGGTTTTATTATGTGTCACAATTCCTGTTAGAAAAATTATCATTTTCCACACAATGGCAATAATGAACCTGAGAATTCTTTATTAAACCTTCTTTTCATCTTTGTGTGCTCTGACCTACAGAATAATTACAGATACAGTTTGAAAATGTGTATATATTTTTGAGTCACATATACCTTGATGTTTTTAAAAAAAATTAAAATAATTACTGTTTGATATATGTAGCTTATTTGAAAACTTAGTGCATGATACAACCTATGTTTGTTATCAACACAATGCATTGTACACGTAAATCCAAATATTTGTTTAAAGAATATACTGTTTAATACCAAAAGACATAAGCTGGGAAGCCATACTAACTGTTGGCTGTACTTTCACTTTTTATTTTATCAAGGAATACCATTAGATTACAGAATATGTGGTAGGTTTACAAGTGGAAAAACACACAAAAACATGATCTGCTAGTGATAATAGAAACATATAGAATGTGTCGGCAGATAAGAACCATTCGGTCCATCTAGTCTGCCCAATTTTTTTTTTTTTTTGAGTACTTTTATTAGTCCCCCGTTCCCGGTCTTATAGCTAGGATAGCCTTGTGTCTATCCCACGCATGTTTAAAATCCTTGACTGTGTTTACCTCTACCACTTCTGCTGGCAGGCTATTCCATACATCCACTACCCTCTCAGTAAAGTAATACTTCCTGATATTACTTTTAAATCGTTGCCCCTCTAATTTAAGACTATGTCCTCTAGTTGTGGAAGTTTTTCTTCTTTTAAATATACTCTCTTCCTTTACTGAGATAATACATCTGTAAATACCAAAAACAAAGTATGTTTTGTAGAAACAAGAGAGACGTCGCTATCAGTGTTAATTTCATCGACTGCACATTTTTGTCATGGTTTTCTTCAACTGCATATTTTCAGTGAAAACGAAACAATAACTAAATAAATAAATAAATAAAAGTTAATAGGACTAAAACTATGGCTAAAATCCATTGCAATTTTTGTCAACTAAGAAAACGGGCCAAAATTGTTAGGGAAGGACTATTGCATTTACCAATTTGGACTGGTTCCCTTGGATCACGAACAATGTGGAAAAAAGGTTGGCACTCCAATCTTCAGTGTCACTTATGAGTAAGCGTTGGGAAAAGCAAAACCCATAAAGTGTGTCCCTCCCTGCAACTGTTCTTCTGGTTACAATGTTGATTCATTAAATTGTGATTTTTTTTTTGCACTGAAGATTGGAGTGCCAACCTTCTTTCCACATTGTTCATGCTCTTTCCTGCCTGTCAAGAATTCATGGTTAGAGCACCCACTCCTGTATCGGCAGTTATTTCTAGTGGGGGGAGCCCGGTGTTAGCCTCTTGGAGATATTTTTCATCCCTTGGATCTCTGCCAAAGCCCAGTCCCCTGACTGTATTAGCAGCTGGATTTGCTGTGTCTGCCTGCTGCCCGCAAAAATGCCCTGCAAACCTCAGAGGAAGGATACTTCTCCATCTGATTCATCTGGTAATGTCACATGAGTGTTTCCCCTCCCATCTCCTTAGCAGTTTACTTAACACTGTCTAACAACATTCTCAGAGCTGTTCCTTCCCTCACTACTGGAGATTTAGTTGACTATTATCTACTGGAAATTTAGTTGACTAAAACTAAAATGGCATTTTTAGTCAAAAGACTATGACTAAAACTAAATAAAAATTTGCCATCAAAATTAACACTCGTCTCATTATGCATACACACAGACAGCATTTTAGTTTCACTTTTCACATTGGTACACATACAAATGTAACATTTTAGGAACCATATTGCTCCAGGGTTTGAGCCTTTGACACCTGCTATGCAGCTACGTCCACTCTTGTCATAGTGACATGAAAGAGGAGTGGGACAAATTCCCTCCTGAGATGTGTGAAAACCTGGTGGCCAACTATAACAAACGTCTGACCTCCTGTGATTGTCAACAAGGGTTTTGCCACCACGTACTAAGTCGAAGGGGTCAAATACTTATTTCACTCACTGACATGTAAATCAATTTATAACTGTTTTGACATGCGTTTTTCTGGATTTTTTTTTTTTGTTATTCTGTCTCTCACTGTTAAAATACAGCTACCATTAAAATTATAGAAGGATCATTTCTTTGTCCTGTCGGCTCAAGGATAAATTTTAAAATTCTGTCTTTAACCTGCAAAGTCCTCCACTCCTCCGCACCTCTGCGCATTGCCTCCCTTGTAAACCGATACCTCCCTGCATGACCTTTGCGCTCCTCACTGGGACTAAAACTCTCCTCCAACCTCATCAGCACTTCTCACTCGCGACTCCAAGAGTTCGCTCGAGTTGCCCCCTCTCTCTGGAACTCCCTTCCGCAGAGCATCAGGCTCTCTCCCTCTTTTTCAAATTTTAAAAAGTCCCTCAAAACCCACCTCTTTAAAGAGGCTTACTACCCAACCCACTAGAACACCTGTCATTTTACCTCTAGCAGTTCCCACCTAGCTGAAACACACACTATTCATCTTTGGCCTATCCCACCCTCTGGCCTCTTCAACGCCTTATGTGTCTTATGGACCCCATTCCCTCTAGATTGTAAGCGTGCGAGCAGGGTTTTCTATCTCATGAACTAGTCTGTTTCTAGTTTGTCTAACTTAGGATGTAGTTCTCTTTTATACTCTGTACCTAGCGTTGTGTAAATTGTTGATATAAATAAATTGTAATGTAATGTCAGTGGGCAAATGTTCAAAATCAGAAAGGGATCAAATACTTTTTTCCTTCACTGTACATTGTAAAGAAATATGCTTGTTTGAAACGAAATGTATAGATTACACATTAACAGTCACAGGGAAATAGTGCAGACATGAGAAATATACTCTATACTGAGAAAATGTGTACATGATTGTTTGTATATAAACTACATTACATAATTATTTATTTATAGAGTGCCAACAATTAAAATTTAGTTTAACCCCTTCGCATGGTGCTTGCGTCCCAAATGACGCAAGCACCAAAACGTCACGATTTGTTCCTGGCCACCGATCACAAGGTGATCGGTAGCCAGGACCACTCTGGCAGAGACCCGATCAGGGTACTAAAAGACCGCTCAAAGTGGCCTTATCTGACAGGTGGAATCCCGCTGTAAGTGCCTGCAGCGGGATCCCAAAACAGCTCATCGCGGGGATCAACTGAATATATTTGTTTGTTACAATCCAGTTTATCCTATAAATGCCAGCTGCCATGCTTCTCTGTGGAACAGATTAATTTTTTAGTGTCACCTTAAGTGCATCTTAGAATCTCAATTTGAGCAACAGACTAAAAGATAATGTTGAGAGGGTTCTGACCGCAAGCTTACATTCTAAAGATAAATAACACATATAGAACAATTACGAAAATACCTGTAAAAGTTAGAAGGTGTTTCATTTTTAGTGCTCTAGATAGACAATATTATTAGTTTAGTCTACTGTTTGGCAATGATCATTATTTTGTACTTTCTTGTCTGTCTTTCTGTAATGTTCATTATTTATTTTCTCTTTAATGATTGCTGTGTAATGAAACATAAGACATATAAGCCCCATAATTTTTAGACATGTGCATTCGTTTTCGGACAAATGCATTTTCGTCCAAAAATAGCATTTTCGTCCATTCGTCCGAAGAACAAATAATGAAAATGCTAAACTAACGAAAGCCAAATGAATGAATGGTTAATAAACGAAAATCATTCGTCCAATCGTTCATTTGTGCTATTAGCATTCTATAAACCAAAATAGAGTCGGTTTATAGAATACCAATAGCATTACATACATTCCATAAACCAACATAATGAACGACTTTCGGTTTATGGAATCTATTGGTATTCTATAAACCGACTCTATATCGGTTTATAGAAAGCCAAAAGCATTACATAAACCGAAATAGAAATTTATGGAATGTATGTAATGCTATTGGCTTTCTATAAACCGATATAGAGTCGGTTTATAGAATACCAATAGCATTACATGCATTCCATAAACCGAAAGTCTATAAACCGAAAGAGAGGTTAAAATAGGTCAATTTATATGAATGAATAAAACAAAACGAAAATAATGAACAAATTTCATCTGAAACGAATGCAGTAATGAACGAAATTCGTTTTGGACGAAATAAATAACATTTTCATCCTAATAATTTTTGTTAAGCAGCCTTTAAAAATTCAAGGCTACTTGAATAGTTAAACAGCAGGGGGGATGACAAGATAAGAAAACACCTAACAATACATTAATATGTTTGTAAGGAATGGGTACTCCATTTGCCTTTAGAACAGTTGCATTATTTACTGGAATATTGCCATATGTCTTGACCTCTAAAGTGAGATATTACACAACTTTACAAGATGAAAAGCCTCTAGATGTATGAATGATAAAAATTGAGGAAATATATTTTGCAGACTTCAGATTTTTGTTGAGGTTTACAGTTATAGTTATGAGGTTCAAGAATCATTGACCAAAACATGATGATACTTGCTATGCTTTAGTTCATTTCCTAACAGTTATCACTTTAGTCACTTCAAATACTTTCTCTGCTCTAGGATATCTACACAGTATTGTATGCAGAGATCTCAGTGTCATATTTGTCATGAAATAGACTGTCAGTGCCATCTCTGTCTCCAAACAGCTTGTCAATACCATCTATATCCACACACCACCTACCTGCAGGCCTGGGGAGCAGGCGTGGTGTGTATCTCCAGCATGCAGAAAGTGGATGGAGAGAGAGTATATTTGGAGAAAAAGACATACAAGTGGTTGCAACCATGATTGTTATTCCCCTGCATAATTTGATCATTTGCTTAAGACAATCTATAAGATAAGACTTCTTTAAAGCGCACCAAAGTTTTATAATATATGCACTTGAAGCATATGTTGAAATAGATGCATTGTAATCACCTATTCACCTCCTACAGGTTATCAAGTACCTCAGCTACTCTCTATGCACATTGCTTAGTCACATATATGATTGATTGCTGGATTACGCTACAAGAGATCATAAATAATATTGATTGCTTAATATAAATATTAGAGATTATTCCAATATTGAGTGTTGCATTAAAGATTCTAGACAGCATTGATTGTATAACCACCATATTAGACAACTCTGACTAATTACTACATTCTTCAAGAGGTGGGTGTAACATCAAGGTACTAGGCAAGTATATGTGAAAATGTGGCTAGTTAAGAGTTTCTTGATGGTTTATATTTTATTTCAATTTTCAGTTTATTAATTTCCATGGATCATACATGTTAGCTAATTTGAATTCTCTGATATCAATCAGGATATTCAATACCTTCAGTTACATAAGAATTTGCAGATATCATGTTGACATTTTTTTTATTATTTATGAAGCTTGCATGTTTTTTCTGCAATGTATGTGCCCGTAGGGCAACATTATTTTTTTGTTTATTTATAGTAATGGTAAAGAATATATTTATGGCCATAGAATGATGTTTGGTTTTTAAGCAGTGATTCACCTGTGAAATTATTTTCAATGTAAAACTACAGGAAAATATTTAATTGTTCTCAAGTAATTTTAAATGAATGTTGCAGATAATAAAAACAACTTTAACAACTAGGTTGAACTACTTCTTTATAAAGAATAGTGTATTATTTGTAGGAATAATAACTACTGGATTATTTAGACTAAAGGGCTATTAAAAATCTAAATATAGAACAAATTAAACTATTTCTGCTAAATATTTAAATTGCAGGACTTTGACCCACAATAATGCTTATGCTTTATGATTCATCCCCTAAACATTAACTATACGGTTTTTGATATGTTAAGGTCTTTATATTGTATTGCTCTATTTACAAAATAGAAGATACTGGTTTATATTATATTTATAACATCTGTTTCTAAAAAAGAAAGCAGAGTAAGATGGTTTATTTAGCAATATGTGCAACATCTCATGTTGTAGACATTCCGGAAAATATAATATGCAAACTATAGGTAGAGATTTGGAGTTTGACTAATCTATATTAGTCCACTTTATTACACCATGAGAACTATTTTCTGACAGTCCAAGTTGCAGGATGTCTACCATTCCCTTAATAGGAATGGCTGTTTTTCTTAACTTCTGAGTCATCACTGGAAATGTGTCAAATTCAACTGTCACAAGTCTCCTTAAACATAAGGCATATTGTAAGATGTAGTTTAAAAGTGGATAGTATGGAAGATAGTGTATTGTTTTACAATGACACAAAAAAGTGATGAGAAATATGTTTTCAATATTTTGCTGTAGGAAACATATGGAATATGTGCACTATTTACTTAATACTTTCAGTGCTCTTTCTTTCTTTTTTTTTTTAAATTAATCATTTAAAAATGTTAATAATAAAACAACACTTTTTTTTTAATCTCAGTTTATTAATTGTCCAATTTTTATGTTCAGCACTAAATGTGAAGACAAAAAAAGTTTGGTTGCAGGATATAATTTCAAGCAATGACAGTATTTGAAAGTCAACTATCTGTGGTCTTTTATCCACCAATATTTGTACTCACCCTTCCAAATCTATCCTAAGCTGCCACAACTGCCCTGAAATTAAACTCCACCTCATCATATATCACTACCGCAATGCATCTTTTCTTTCTCTACTAACACATTATAAAATGCTTTATCTCATTCTCTAAAATATTATTCAACTCTTTGACACCCAACCTGAGTAAACGATTGACTATTTTTGGCTTGCATAAGTATTGTTTAATGGATCAGCGATGAAAAAAGTGGTGAATTTGAATTGACATAACTTATTAGATAATATTAGATGTTCTAATTAGGTTTATATACTGTGTGGTTGTATGGAAAGATTGGTTCTGTGCTTAAGGTTCTGTGTAACTCAATAGTTAAATCTCCCTGTGGACCTATTATTTTAGTTTATTAGAAAACAAAAATGTTGCTTGCTTGATGTGTAAGCAAGTAAACGTAACAGAACTTTTATCAAAGCACTTTTGGCCTTGGATAGGATTAGTTAATTGGTAACAATTATTCCTTCCCATACTATTAGCTGTTAGGAACTGGCATGATTCGATGAGGGCTATTTATGTACTATGGGTCAGTGCCTGATGGCTGTTCACCTTTCTCCTGATAATTTCTTTCAGGCTGTACAGGATATCCAGCTTACCTGTCATGACATTCAACACCCCTAGACTTAATAAGCTTTCTTGGCAGGTTTTTAAACCCTACATTGTTTCTAATTTCTGGATCAGTGCTACCTTGCTATTTAATCTAGTTGTCTTGTTTTACCTAAGTGCCCTAGCTATATTTCCCTACCTTTACAATGTTACACTTCATTTGTGTGCGTAATCCCTGTTTTTTCTTTTTTTCTTTTTAGATATATACTGCATCATATGAAAAAAAAAAAAGATAATTCTTATCAGTTTTTACTCAACTCATCCTATATCATCTTATTTCCTAAATATTGCAAATACAGTATACAGAATTCATTGTTGTTGCTCTAATAACAGTCCTGGCTATTTATACAAGCCTGCTTGTTGGATTTCACTGAGTTTGGAGGCTCCAGTGAAATAATTGTATGTAAATTAACAGGAGAACTATAAACTTTTTTTTAATTGCATGTCACATATATTAGAAACACATACAACATTTTGAAAATAAAATAGATGGGAACTTTAAAGTTGCAGGGCTCAACCCTTACATGCAAGCAAATGAAGAATAATACTATCATTTTGTTAATTATCACTAGGCCAGTCATTTCCTATTCCCTTGCAAATGAGAGAATTAACTCTAATGTAAAGTATAATGCCACGGTTATACCTTGTCTTTATGGATAAAGAGTTTTATTTTTTTTACAATAGTATCAATGAATATACAATAGTTGATTGGCTACAGATGTTATTTTGAGGATCAGTATATAAACATGAGTATGCTATTGAATATGCAGAAGCAATGTTCCTTTGAATCCCCTCTGTGAATTGCTAATGGATAATTAATAGCTTGTTAACTGCATACTGTGTTAATCAAACATGACATTGTAAGAAATTCAGCATGACGTGTCTGAGATGAAAGTGAAGGCTACCTTGGTTGAGGCGTGATTTGTTTTGTTTTGCATAAGTAACCATTTATCCTAACAGGCATGATCATTTATGCAAATTTTTATTTGTTAATTTATTTTGCAGTTCAGCAATAACAAACACCAAAATACACATAACCAAATACAAGATTTAGCATAAGAAACACCATAATATACTCAAATGAATAAGTACAAGGGAGAGAATACAAAGACCTTTGATGTCAAGTTATGTTATATTATACATATAATATTTTCAGAACAGTGTTTTATAAAAGTTAAATAGTATTCCACAGACAAGGAACAAATGTTATGTAAAAAGGAATGAAAATATGTAAGTAAAAGGCTGTGCACCAGAATATAATAATTGTTTTCCCAATACTAGAGAATTAGAGACTTTTGGTATCTTTTTTGGGGTATTGATTTCTGTTGCTGACCCTCATTATTCAGACTAGGTTTCCATGCTTCTTGTGTGAGTCCTGTGCTTTCATGTTTCTAACCTCAACTGCCCTTATCTTGTTTATTGAGTTAGAGGGCAATAACCAAAAGTAGTGTTTTTTTTATTTTCTAACCATTTGCACCTACGGTGACATTTTTTACCCAAACCCTAAATTTAACCCTAACCCTAAACTTAACCCTAACAGTAACCCTTATGCTAACCCTTCATTTATTATAATATTTATTTAATTGTAACCCTTACCCTGATGCATGGGCGTAGGAAGCGGAAGGGATAGGGGGGACGGATCCCCCCCAGGAAAAAATATGGGGGGACAGGTAGGGTGAAATCCCCCCCAGCAACGCGGTGCAAACGGGGCCCCCAGCCCCTGCTTGCCGCGTTCACAGCGCATTGCGCTTGTGAACGCTTTTTTCCGGCAAGCCGCATCCGGTGGATGCGACGGCCGAAAAAAAAAAAAACTGACGCCGGATGTGACGTCGCGTCAAATCCAGTGACTGTTTCCCTCCTCCGTGCAAGAGGGAAGACTGCACGGAGGAGACATCCGGCGGGGGACACGGAGCAGTGAAGTGTAAGTACTAGGGAGGGGGGGGGCTGACTGGCACAGTATTACAGGCATCTGACTGGCACTATATTACTGGGCTCTGGCTGGCACAATATTACTGGGCATCTGGCTGGCACAATATTACTGGGCATCTGGCTGGCACAATATTACTGGGCTCTGACTGGCACAATAATACTGGGCTCTGACTGGCACAATAATACTGGGCATCTGACTGGCACAATAATACTGGGCATCTGGCTGGCACAATAATACTGGGCATCTGGCTGGTATATTATTACAGGTATCTGGCTGGCACTATATTACTGGGCATCTGGCTGGCACTATATTACTGGGCATCTGGCTGGCACAATATTACTGGGCTCTGCCTGGCACAATAATACTGGGCATCTGACTGGCACAGTAATACTGGGCATCTGGCTGGCATAATATTACAGGCATCTGGCTGGCACTATATTACTGTGCTCTGACTGGCATAATATTACAGGCATCTGGCTGGCACAATATTACTGGGCATCTGGCTGGCACAATATTACTGGGCTCTGACTGGCACAATAATACTGGGCTCTGACTGGCACAATAATACTGGGCATCTGACTGGCACAATAATACTGGGCATATGACTGGCACAAGAATACTGCTGGCATAATATTACAGGCATCTGGCTGGCACTATATTACTGGGCATCTGGCTGGCATAATATTACACGCATCTGGCTGGCACTATATTACTGGGCATCTGGCTGGCACAATATTACTGGGCATCTGGCTGGCACAATATTACTGGGCTCTGCCTGGCACAATAATACTGGGCATCTGACTGGCACAATAATACTGGGCATCTGGCTAGCATAATATTACAGGCATCTGGCTGACACTATATTACTGTGCTCTGACTGGCATAATATTACAGGCATCTGGCTGGCACTATATTACTGGGCATCTGGCTGGCATAATATTACAGGCATCTGACTGGCACAATATTACAGGCATCTGACTGGCATAATATTACAGGCATCTGACTGGCATCTGACTGAACGGAAATGCCCACCTTCCCTGCAATGAGATATAGCTTTGATCCCTGCTATTGATCTACATTTTTTTTAAATTTATTTTTTAAGATAAAAAAAAACTGCACACTTGAATGTGTGTATGTATTAGTGTATGTGACAGACTGTGTGTATGTATGAGTATATGTGATAGACTGTATGTATGTATGAGTGTATGTGACAGACTGTATGAGGGAGTGTGACAGACTGTATGAGTGTGTGTGACTGACTGTGTGAGTTTGTGTGTCTGTGACTGACTGTATGAGTTTGTGTGTCTGTGACTGACTGTATGAGTGTGTGTGTCTGTGACAGACTGTATGTATGAGTGTATGTGAAAGACCATGTATGAGTGTGTGTGTCTATGTTACTGACTCTGAGTGTATGTGTCTATGTTACAGACTAGACATGTGCAAAACTAAAATTTTCGTTTCGTTTTCGTCCATTCGGACGAAAATGTTATTTATTTCGTCTAAAACGAATTTCGTTCATTAGTGCATTCGTTTCAGACGAAATTCGTTCATTATTTTCGTTTCGTTAATTTTTTTCGTTCGTTTTATAGAATACAATGTAATACTATTGGCTTTCTATAAACCGAACGAGAGCCCCATTCATAAGAAATTCTTATGAATGGGGCTCTCGTTCGGTTCATAGAAAGGCAATAGTATTAATTGTATTCTATAAGCCGAAAGTCTATAAACCGAACGACTTTCGGTTTATAGACTTTCGGCTTATGGAATACATGTAATCCTATTGCTATTCTATAAACCGAACGACTTTCGGTTTATAGAATAGCCATAGGTTTACATGTATTACATAAGCCGAAAGTCTATAAACCGAAAGTCGTTCGGTTTATAGGCTGTCGGCATTTAACTAATAAGAGACAGAGTCTCCATTCATAAAATTATGAATGGAGACTTTGTCTCCGTGTAGTAAAATGCTGACAGCCTATAAACCGAACGTTCGGTTTATAGACTTTCGGCTTATGCAATACATGTAATCCTATGGCTATTCTATAAACCGAAAGTCGTTCGGTTTATAGAATAGCAATAGGAATACATGTATTCCATAAGCCGACAGCCTATAAACCGAACGTTCGGTTTATAGGCTGTCGGCATTTTACTACACGGAGACAGAGTCTCCATTCATAATTTTATGAATGGAGACTCTGTCTCCGTATAGTTAAATGCCGGCTTTTAACTATACGGAGACAAAGTCTCCATTTATAATTTTATGAATGGAGACTCTGTCTCCGTATAGTTAAATGCCGGTGTTCTGACAAATTTCTGGAGCAAATTCTCCTGCGCAATCGCAGGAGAATTTGCTCACTGCGCATGCGCATAAAGTTACAGCTGATAACTCAGCTGTAACTTTGTGACCACCGCGCATGCGCCAGCTGCGCAACCCACCTCCCGCCCCCTCACACCCCCTGCACACCCCTTCTTACCAGATCATCGACCACAGCGATACACAGCGCATGCGCACGCCTATCCAGCCGTTTGGGAATGTGCGCGTCCGTTGTTGTGTTCTTAAGGTGGTAAGTAACATGGGGCATCGGGACATAAGGGGGCAAGCATCCTGGTGAGGGCTGCTTCATCTTGATGGGATTTGTGATCCTCCTGCTGCATCAATAATACAGCAGGAGGATCACAAATCCCATCAAGATGAGGCAGCCCTCACCAGGATGCTTGCCCCCTTATGTCCCGACGCCCCGTGTTACTTACCACCTTAAGAACACAACAACGGACGCGCGCATTCCCAAACGGCTGGATAGGCGTGCGCATGCGCTGTGTATCGCTGTGGTCGATGATCTGGTAAGAAGGGGTGTGCGGCGGGTGTGAGGGGGGCGGGAGGTGGGTTGCGCAGCTGTCTCATGCACGGTGGTCACAAAGTTACAGCTGAGTTATCAGCTGTAACTTTATGCGCATGCGCAGTGAGCAAATTCTCCTGCGATTGCGCAGGAGAATTTGCTCCAGAAATTTGTCAGAACACCGGCTTTTAACTATACGGAGACAAAGTCTCCATTTATAATTTTATGAATGGAGACTCTGTCTCCGTATAGTTAAATGCCCACAGCCTATAAACCGAACGTTCGGTTTATAGGCTGTGGGCATTTAACTATACGGAGACAAAGTCTCCATTCATAATTTTATGAATGGAGACTCTGTCTCCGTATAGTTAAATGCTATTGTATTCTATAAACCGACTCTATTTCGGCTTATAGAATGCAATAGTACTACGAATGGACGAATGAACGAATGATTTTCCTTTATTAACCATTCGTTCATTCGGCTTTAGTTAGCTTAGCATTTTCGTTCTTCGTTTTTGGGGCGAATGGACGAAAATGCAATTTTCGGACGAAAATGCATTCGTCCGAAAACGAATGCACAGGTCTAGTATATATTCACATGTAAATTGCTTTTTTAATAAAAAATTATGATATAAAAAAATCTTGTTTTTATTTCCTTTTATGTGACAATGCTGCCTCTCTCTTTCCCTTGCCCCCAGATTTGTCGCTCTCCCCCCCTTAGTGTTGTCTCTCTCTCACCCTCCCTTTGGCTCCCCCCTCGCTCCCCTTGTGTCTGTCTCTTCCCCCCTTCCCTCCCCTTGTTTCTCTCTGCCCCCCCCCCCTTGTTATTCTGTCCCCCCCTCACCTGTTTCTTGCTCCCTGGTGGCTAGTGGGGGCAGCCGGGGGATGTATGCACTATACATAATAGACGGAAGTGTCGGGCAGCATGGAGGTTGTCTGCACGATTCGTGCAGACATCCCCCAGCTGCCCGATTCTCCCTGGTGGCTAGCGAGGGAGCGGAGGATGTCTGCGCGATGAGCGAGACCTCCCCTGCTGCCGCCCGGAACGACAGCCAGGACTTTTATGAGGAAGCCGGAAGTACCCAGCTTCATCATAGAAGTCCCGGCGGTCATGCCGGGCGGCAGCAGGAGAGGTCTCGCTCATCGCGCAGACATCCTCCGCTCCCTCGCTAGCCACCAGGGAGAATCGGGCAGCTGGGGGATGTCTGCACGAATCGTGCAGACAACCTCCATGCTGCCCGACACTTCCGTCTATTATGTATAGTGCATACATCCCCCGGCTGCCCCCACTAGCCACCAGGGAGCAAGAAACAGGTGAGGGGGGGACAGAATAACAAGGGGGGGGGGGGGCAGAGAGAAACAAGGGGAGGGAAGAGGGGAAGAGACAGACACAAGGGGAGCGAGGGGGGAGCCAAAGGGAGGGTGAGAGAGAGACAACACTAAGGGGGGGAGAGCGACAAATCTGGGGGCAAGGGAAAGAGAGAGGCAGCATTGTCACATAAAAGGAAATAAAAACAAGATCTTTTTATATCATAATTTTTTATTTAAAAAGCAATTTACATGTGAATATATACTAGACATGTGCATTCGTTTTCGGACGAATGCATTTTCGTCCGAAAATTGCATTTTCGTCCATTCGCCCGAAAAACGAAGAACGAAAATGCTAAGCTAACTAAAGCCGAATGAACGAATGGTTAATAAAGGAAAATCATTCGTTCATTCGTCCATTCGTAGTACTATTGCATTCTATAAGCCGAAATAGAGTCGGTTTATAGAATACAATAGCATTTAACTATACGGAGACAGAGTCTCCATTCATAAAATTATGAATGGAGACTTTGTCTCCGTATAGTTAAATGCCCACAGCCTATAAACCGAACGTTCGGTTTATAGGCTGTGGGCATTTAACTATACGGAGACAGAGTCTCCATTCATAAAATTATAAATGGAGACTTTGTCTCCGTATAGTTAAAAGCCGGCATTTAACTATACGGAGACAGAGTCTCCATTCATAAAATTATGAATGGAGACTTTGTCTCCGTGTAGTAAAATGCCCACAGCCTATAAACCGAACGTTCGGTTTATAGGCTGTCGGCTTATGGAATACATGTATTCCTATTGCTATTCTATAAACCGAACTTTCGGTTTATAGAATAGCCATAGGATTACATGTATTACATAAGCCGAAAGTCTATAGACCGATCGTTCGGTTTATAGACTTTCGGCATTTTACTACACGGAGACAAAGTCTCCATTCATAATTTTATGAATGGAGACTCTGTCTCTGTATAGTTAAATGCCGACAGCCTATAAACCGAACGACTTTTGGTTTATAGACTTTCGGCTTATGTACTACATGTAATCCTATGGCTATTCTATAAACCGAAAGTCGTTCGGTTTATAGTTTAGCAATAGCATTACATGTATTCTATAAACCGAACGTCGTTCGTTTTAAAGACTTTCGGCTTATAGAATACTATTGGCTTTCTATAAACCGAACTAGAGTTGAGTCCCCATTCATAAGAAATTCTTATGAATGAGGAGGGACTCTAGTTAGGTTTATAGAATGCCAATAGTATTCTATAAGCCGAAAGTCTTTAAAACGAACGACGTTCGGTTTATAGAATGCATGTAATGCTATTGCTGTTCTATAAGCCGAATGTCTTTCGGCTTATAGAACAGCAATAGCATTACATGTATTCTATAAACCGAACGTCGTTTGTTTTAAAGACTTTCGGCTTATAGAATACATGCTGCTATTGGCTTTCTATAAACCGAAAGAGTCCCCATTCATACGAATAGGTCAATTGACCTATTCGTATGAATGGGAACTCAATTTCGGTTTATAGGAAGCTAATAGCATTACATGCATTCCATAAACCGAAAGTCATTCATGTTGGTTTATGGAATGTAGTACAATGCTATTGGTATTGTAAACCGACTCTATTTCGGTTTAGAATGCCAATAGCACGAATGGACGAATGGACGAATGAACGAATGATTTTCGTTTATTAACCATTCGTTCATTCGGATTTTGTTAGTTAAAATTTTCGTTATTCGTTTTTCGGACGAATGGACGAAAATGCTATTTTCGTCCGAAAATGCATTCGTCCGAAAACGAATGCACATGTCTATTACAGACTGTATCTATGAGTGTGTGTCTGACAGACTGTATGGATGTATGAGTGTGTGTCTGTGACAGACTGTATGTATGTATGTATGTATGAGTGTGTCTGTGAACGACTGTATGTATGAGTGTGTGTGTGTCTGACAGATTGTATGTATGTGTGAGTTTGTGCCTGGCAGACTGTATGTATGTATGTATGAGTGTGTGTCTATGTGACAGTATGTATATGTGTGACAGGCTGTATGTATGAGTATATGTGTCTATGTGACTGACTGTATATGACTGCATGTGATTTTGTGTATGTGCTGTTGTCTGGCTCCTAGATTTTTTTCCTGGCTCCTAAAACTTAGTTAAGGTTGTCAAGCCCTGGTATAAATGTTACTAGTTATATACATATATTTGGGGTCCACCTTAAGCTTTTGGAAATGCTGGTAATATTTAATATTTTACAGTTTATTTTCTGGTCAGAAATGTAATGTTTGTTTGCTGAGAGGGTAGTGGATGCATGGAATAGTCTTCCAGTAGAAGTGGTAGAGGTTAATACAGTTAAATGAGTTTAATCATGCATGGGATAGGTAAAAGGCTATCCTAGATATAAGATAAGGTCAGGGACTAATGAAAGGATTACATTACTGAGAGGGTAGTGGATGCATGGAATAGTCTTCCAGTAGAAGTGGTAGAGGTTAATGCAGTGAAGGAGTTTAAGCATGCATGGGATAGGTATAAGGCTATCCTAGATATAAGATAAGGCCAGGGACTAATGAAAGGATTACTTTACTGAGAGGGTAGTGGATGCATGGAATAGTCTTCCAGTAGAAGTGGTAGAGGTTAATACAGTGAAGGAGTTTAAGCACGCATGGGATACGTATAAGTATAAGTATAGATATAAGATAAGGCCATGGACTAATGAAAGTATTACATTACTGAGAGTGTAGTGGATGTATGGAATAGTCTTCCAGTAGAAGTGGTAGAGGTTAATACAGTGAAGGAGTTTAAGCATGCATGGGATAGGTATAAGGCTATCCTAGATATAAGATAAGGTCAGGGACTAATGAAAGTATTACTTTACTGAGAGGGTAGTGGATACATGGAATGGCATTCCAGCAGAAGTGGTAGGTTCATACTGATGTATGTTTTATGGTGTACACACAGCTCGCTGACTATATTTCATGTAACAGTGATAAAATGCACCTGCCTGATGTAGATGTTGTGCTGTGAATGTATCTGTTGTATACCAAGGATCCTGGTAATGTTGGTGGGAACTTGGTGATATAATATACACTGTGACAAGCTTTATTTTTACTGCTGCTATACCCGGCGAGCAAAAATGCTGCCCCCCCCCAGATTTTTGGGGGTTCCTACACCCATGCCCTGATGCTAACCCTAATTTGCAAACCTAGATCTCATGCACCGCTCATTTAAACGCAGGACAGACTAAAACGTTTCAAAAGCTGGTGGACTAATATACTGTTTTATCAATCTGTCATGTGAAAATGTGTAAGCTTAGTTCTGCAGCTATAATAATGACTTTGCCATCCATCCCTTGCCAACCTAGTATGAGCCAAAGTAGGACTACCCTCAAATACATTGTAATCAGCACGTCTGTCAGCTGGGATTAGGTACAGCTAAGCCTGTTACCGAAATAAAGCTGTTATTGTCAGCTTTTCATCTATGGAAAAATAGGTCCTGAATTTAGTACATATTTGAGGCAAATACTGATAAAATATTATATCAGGAAAACATCACCTAATGCTCAGACGCAGGAAAATCCTGAGGAACAAGCAGAAACAAAAAGTGCTTGGAGTTTTCAAACAAAATCAGTGGAGATCAACACAGTTTAGTTAAAAGTCAGATGTTTAATATTTGTCCCCATTTAAGTGGAAGATATCTGATCATGTAAGGGAAAGTAATATGAGTGTCGTCAAATTCACTAGCCTAACAAAAGTAAACAAACATCAAATGTCTATGCATTTTTAAACTAGCAGTATTATATTGCAACAAATAGTGTTGTATTTTACATATGCTTGTAGAAAAATATGAAAGTCAAAAGTTGTTTTTTTATCTTTGATTAATGGGTTTCTAAAGAAGGTTAATTAATGGGTTTCTAATTAAGGTTAATCACATGATTCTAAAGGGTCTACTCAAAATTCAGATCAGACAGCATCCCTGAATTTGGTTTTAAATCTAAAGTTCAGGTCATTCAGAAATCAAAGTATTGGAGGTGTTCAGAACGGGACATTTTTTTTGCATGAAACTCTGAACAAATATATATATATATATATTTCTTTTGCAAACCAGTATGAACTTTGTCTTCAATAAGATGTGTCCCGAGAGTGAGGATTTCATTTTAAGATAAAATAAAGACATCTGATTGTCTGATCGGTACCCTAGACCACAGTGTGTTAAAGGGATATGGGTGTCATGACACCCCAGCTGGTATATGGAATTAGGACTGAATTCCTCACATTAAGAATGAACACACAGGAACTAAATGGAACCTTACTGAACTTAACCCCAAACTCTCTTATATCTACATACAGTGCCCTAAACAGGTCACACAAGTCAGGACTCAGCAGCAGTAGTAGAGAATGCTCTGATGACTCATGCTGGGAAGCAGACCAAGTAGTCCGCCTAGCAATGGAGTAACATTAACCTGAAATTTCTACTATCCACCGTCTCGATTTTGGTAACAAAATGATGTTGCTGTTCACTATAACATTTTTTTTTACCCCTTTTAAAATAGATGTTTTTAATACTTTATTTTTATTTGAGAGTCCAACATAGTAATGGGCCATTACTATCTTCTTTAACTTTTAATAAAAATTAGCTTGAGCAGCATTCAATTTGAGTTGAAATATGTTCTGTTCGTGAAAAACTGTAATGTATACCTAATCACACTGTTCTATTGCAAATAAAAAAAATAAAAAAATCACTGAATAGTTAAGGTATGTTTTACTCAATAAGTACCAAACCTTTTTATTTGAAGACATAGATTAATTGAGAGTAGTTCTGTGACCTTTGTTATACTGCTAAAGGTTGGGTTCACTGCAGTCAATTTCCAATCAATCTGGCAAGGTTAACTACACATGCCACAGAAGGAAATGAAACAATTATTAACAAATTTTATAGGTATAGTCTATCAAATGTAAAAGGCAATCAGAAGAGTAAATGGAAATTATGCTGAAAGGGAGAATAAAACTGAAAAATAAGTACATGTTTAACAGTTTCACAGTTACTTAAACAGCATTTAAACATGCATTGCAACATTACAAAAATAATTACAACAAATCTCTAAATACATCAAGATAGCTAGCTATGTGTTACTTTAAATAATATATAGATGTTCTCTCTAAGACAAAATCATTTAAAGCTGTTATTTTTAGTAATGACATTGTATTTGTTGTTATTCAAGTCCATTTACTTTTTACTTGCTAATAAAAAAAAACAATATGATAGTGTTAACCACTAAATTAAAGGTAAAAGTCTGTGATAACCAAATCTTACAGTCTGTTATACAATCTCACAAGGGAAACTGAAGAAATACATCCAGTGTAACTGGCTTTTTTTAAATTTACCCTTCTACTATCTCAGGAAATTAAGTATTTACTTTTACATTTCAAACTTGATTGTAAAATGTTTTGCTAATTGCTTTATTAACTTTCTTTTACATCTTATTCTTTTAAAATAGGGTTACCATATATTCTCTTTTCCCCAGACATGTCCTCTTTTTGAGGACCATTTAGTCCGTCAGGGTGGGTTTTTTGAATTTGCAATAATGTCCCAGTTTGCACAGATATCCTCTTAGGCTGCCTCACACTCACCGCATATCAGTGTTGGTGGTCACCTGACATCCTGATGCTCAGACTACTAAGAGACATGGGGAGCACAGAGCAGACAACAGGAGCTTGGGACAGGCCTTGCGAGAGCAATCTGCAAGATGGTGCCAAGTCCTTGGCAGGACCGATCCTGGGCGGGTTCATGGTGAGCACTGTGCCTAGGCAACCAGACCTAGGGGTAAGCACTGTGCAATGGGTGCTTGCCACGCCCCGTCGCACTATGAAATTGCCTGACCAGAATGAGAGTGTGGGGAGACAGAGACAGACATGAGGGTATGGGAAGAGAGAGACAGGCATGAGGGTATGGGGATAGAGAGAGACAGATATGAGGGTATGGGAAGAGAGAGACAGGCATGAGGGTATGAGTATAGAGAGAGACAGACATGAGGGTATGGGAAGAGAGAGACAGGCATGAGGGTATGGGGATAGAGAGAGAGACAGACATGAGGGTATGGGCAGAGAGAGAAAAACATGAAGGCATGGGTAGAGAGAGACGTATAGGAGGGTATAGGTAGCGAAAGATAGACATAATGGTATGGTGAGAGAGAGATAAACAGTGACTGATATGACTGATATGATGATCAAGGGGGAAATGTTATTTCTGAGCATCATAGAAATAACAGTATACTGCAGAAATAAATAAATTCACTGCACAGTATCATGGCCATAGATATACCTTTTTTAAAATAAAAACTAAAAAGTTTGTGTTGGTCCTTTACATTAAAATTAAGTTTGTTCGCCCCCGCCCCCCAACAAATGTCCTCTTTCTAGTCACCAGAATATGGTACCCCTACTTTAAAGTAACCTTGTTATACAGATGACAGATCAAACTTTGTAAAGTTTGTAAATCATTCCATCTACACAAAATTAAAATCATAATTATAACTTTCAGTTAGTCAGTATATGGTATTATTTTAATTCAGCTTATTTCATGTATTTTCACAGGTAGCACTGTACTACACTTTTGCCTAGAACATTATTTATAACATTGGAATACAGATTATAAAGTGCTGTACAGTTGTGTCAGTGCTTTTGTGCACACTTTGTGGAATTGGAGAATACAATTACAATACATAAGCATTTAATTATTTAGCATATGTCACCACCGGGTGGTTGGCACTCAGAGCTACAATAATTGGACTTCTATGCCTCTTTTTATGTGACACAAAAATTGGACTACTCTTTAATTTGTGCAATGGTTAGATATCACATATTTGAACCACTGTCATGTCATATACAGCATGATAGTTAATGATACTTCAGAAAAAAATGCAACTAAGAACAAAAAGGAAATAAAATTAATAGTCTTTGGGTGTACAAATTAAATAGGTTAATTCAGATAAATTGGTGTAAATAAAAGTCCCAATGGGAGATTCTCCAGAGTGGCTCTCCAGCCACAAAATAGCTTCCAAGCTTAGGACAAATATTGTATCCTGGTCTTTGTCTTTTAGCTTCTGTAGATGCACATACTTACTAAAATCTAGAGTATATTAAACCACAATAGGATGGATAAGGCATTAGCTAAGGCTTTTAAGGGGATACTACACATGGAGAAACCTTAGCATTATATTCAACTCAATACCTGGGAAAAAGAAATTGATTTTACATTAGATCTGGAGGCGTGGTGGGATGCATTATATAAGATGGGCAGGGCTGTACATAATGTGACATTAGCAGAATCCCATTTTAAAGTACTCTATAAATTATATTTGCTTCCCTTCAGGTTGTCTAAGATGTCTCCACTATCGACGTTGTGGGAGAAAGGTAGGCAGCTACTTACAAATTTGGTGGGGTTGTGAAGAAATTAACAATGCCCTGAAAAATTATTTACATTAATAGAAAATATAACAGGGATCAAATTGAATATATCTCCAAAAGTGGCTACATCTGAGTGGTCCAAAGTTTCTTGGGTAGAATCTAATTCACTGCCCATTACTTCGTGGATTTTAAAATAGAAGTTGCCTGGAATTGGAAAAAAGCATCCACTTTATGTTGGGATCAGGTCAAAAATAAATTTTATACTACAGATAGAGATGGAAAGACATTTGAGTCGTTTATTGCTCAAGTCCCCTAAGAATTTCCTGATGTGGGATTCTTGGTTTAATACTGTTGATCAGCATATTAAGGCAACTTTTGCAGTAAAGGACTGACAGTAGTGGATACCTCTGGGGCCTCTATTTCTCTTCTCTGTGCTCACACCCAAACGGCAATGTGGGTTCTTGTACATGGGCTTGTGTTTTATGTATGTTTTATTTTATACATGTATTTATAAACAAATTAACTTTTGCACATCTAATTTTATTTTTGTTTAATCGTTTTGATAAAATAGTAATTACATTTATATGACTTTTTTTTTAAAAAGTAGACGCCAATAATGTTAATGGTAATAAAAGCCAGCAGACCCATTAAAGAAAAATCTATATGGATTTACACACTTTCAAAGAACTAACTTTACTTTTAAAACAAAAATTTATGGAGAAGGGTAATATAGAATTTAAGGGTTAAATAAACTATATCTGAATTAGCTAATGCAAAAAAGAAAAAAATAAGACTTACATATAAACAAAAGGAATCTAACGTAAAGACAAAATAAAAAATTCCAGTTATTTTGTATTACAATTATACATGCAATAGATTAAAAAAAAATCATAAGGAAACATTGGAACATTTAAAGAAAGATAATATTCTTAAAGATAGCCTTTTTGAAACCTCTGATATAGTGTTCAGCGGTGCCCCTAATCTAAAGCATAGATTAACTAAAAATTATACTAGGAAGTTAAAAAAGATTAGAGGAACTTCTTATCTCAAAAGCCAGGATTCTATGGCTATATGTCAAGCACAAGTGTGCAGGGTTGCAAAAAAACAGAAATGCCTTATTACTGAATTTGGTTCATACAAAAATTAGAAATCGATAGATTCCATATGTGTTCCTCCACTAATGTGATCAATCATACATAGTGCCTCTGAGGGTTACAGTATAGTTGGAGAATTACCCACAAGCACAAGAAAAGCATTGAGGATCATGAAAGGATTCCAGGTTGAGTATCCCTTATCCAAAATTTGTGGGGCCATAAGAATTTTGAATAATGGATAATTTTCACCAATAAGATATGTCACGGGAGGGCTACTAGATGGGTGGCTCCTACCGGAATCAGTTCCACAAAATCACTCCTCAGGTCCAGGAAAATACAAATATCAAAACAGGGCTATAGTCACTGTTTACTTGCTAGCAATTCCCTAACATAGCAGACAAGACCGGTGGTGTTGGGTAAAACAAGAAGAACTGTTTATTGATACACCAAACAGAGAATATATACAGTTGAACATCTTGTTAAAACAGATTAGACAAAGGAACAAAAACAGGATTAAAGTTTAACATAAGGACATACAAAGGGGAAATCCTCCCTCACACCTATCTCGATACAAAGGTGTCAAGTTCAGATACATACAGAGTACACTAGTGCAGGGGCGTCACTAGGGTTGGTGTCACCCGGTGAGGAAACTCATGGTGTCACCCCCCTGGATTTCCTCCAATACAATGCCAAACAGATTCCTTAGTAATGCCAGTAAGATGGCCTATTAACTATGCCACACACAGGAGCCCCATAAATTATGCCACACATAGGAGCCCCATAAATTATGCCACACACAGGCGCCCCATTAATTATGCCACACACAGGAGCCCCATAAATTATGCCACACACAGGAGCCCCATAAATTATGCCACACCAGAGCCCCATAAATTATGCCACACCAGAGCCCCACTATTTATGCCTCACCTCTACCCAATTAATTATGCCACACAAAAGAGTCCCTTAATTATGCCACACAAAAGAGTCCCTTAATTATGCCACACATGGGGCTCGATAAATATGCCACACACAAGCGCCCCATAATTATGCACACATGGAACCACCAATAATTATGCAACACACAGGAGCCCCACGAGGTGACAATTGTACAATTATAGATACCAGGAATATTGTGCCAGTCAGATACCAGTAATATTGTGCCAGTCAGATACCAGTAATATTGGGCCATTCATATACCAGCAATATTGTGCCACTCAGAGCCCAGTAATATTGTGCCAGTCAGATACCAGTAATATTTTGTCATTCAGAGCCCAGTAATAGTGTGCCAGTCAGATACCCTGAATATTATGCCATTCAGAGCCCAGTAATATTGTGCCAGTCAGATACCAGTAATATTGTGCCAGTCAGATACCAGTAATATTGTGCCACTCAGAGCCCAGTAATATTGTGCCAGTCAGATACCCGGAATATTGTGCCATTCAGAGCCTAGTAATATTGTGCCAGTCAGATACCCTGAATATTGTGCCATTCACAGCCCAGTAATATTGTGCAAGTCAGATACCAGTAATATTGTGCCACTCAGAGCCCAGTAATATTGTGCCAGTCAGATACCCGGAATATTGTGCCATTCAGAGCCCAGTAATATTGTGCCAGTCAGATACCAGTAATATTGTGCCACTCAGAGCCCAGTAATATTGTGCCAGTCAGATACCAGTAATATTGTGTCATTCAGAGCCCAGTAATAGTGTGCAACTCAGAGCCCAGTAATAGTGTGCCAGTCAGAGCCCAGTAATAGTGTGCCAGTCAGAGCCCAGTAATATTATGCCAGTCAGATACCAGGAATATTGTGCCAGTCAGAGCCCAGTAATATTGTGCCATTCAGAGCCCAGTAATATTGTGCCATTCAGAGCCCAGTAATAGTGTGCCAGTCAGAGCCCAGTAAAAGTGTGCCAGTCAGAGCCCAGGAATATTGTGCCCTTCAGATACCAGGAATATTGTGCCAGTCAGATACCAGTAATAGTATGCCAGTCAGAACCCAGTAATAGTGTGCCACTCAGATACCAGTGATATTGTGCCAGTCAGAGGCCAGGAATATTGTGCCAGTCAGATACCATAAATATTGTGTCAGTCAGAGCCCAGTAATATTGTGCCAGTCAGAGCCCAGTAATATTGTGCCAGTCAGAACCCAGGAATATTGTGCCACTCAGAGCCCAGTAATAGTGTGCCAGTCAGAGCACAGTAATAGTGTGCCAGTCAGACCCCAGTAAAATTGTGCCAGTCAGAGCCCAGTAATAGTGTGCCAGTCAGAACCCAGTAATATTGTGCCAGTCAGAGCCCAGTAATAGTGTGCCAGTCAGTGCCCAGTAATAGTGTGCCAGTCAGTGCCCAGTAAGTGTGCCAGTCAGTGCCCAGTAATAGTGTGCCAGTCAGTGCCCAGTAATATTGTGCCAGTCAGTGCCCAGTATTAGTGTGCCAGTCAGTGCCCAGTAATAGTGTGCCAGTCAGTGCCCAGTAATAGTGTGCCAGTCAGAGCCCAGTAATATTGAGCCAGTCAGTGCCCAGTAATAGTGTGCCAGTCAGTGCCCAGTAATAGTGTGCCAGTCAGATACCAGGAATATTGTGCCAGTCAGATACCAGGAATATTGTGCCAGTCAGTGCCCAGTAATAGTGTGCCAGTCAGATACCAGTAATATTGTGCCAGTCAGTGCCCAGTAATATTGTGCCAGTCAACTACCAGTAATATTGTGCCAGTCAGTGCCCAGTAATATTGTGCCAGTCAGATACCAGGAATATTGTGCCAGTCAGTGCCCAGTAATAGTGTGCCATGCCAGTGCTCGTTTGAAACCACCCTCCTCCCCCCCTTCCCCATAACTTACCTAATGGCTGATCCGTGTCGCTGGACAGACGCCTCCTCCATGCAGTCTTCCCTCCTGCACGGAGGAGGGAAAGACAGTAGCCGGATGTGACGTATCGTAAAAGGTAAGTAGCGCGGTGCGGGGGGGGGGTTCCGGCAGCACGGGTGTCACCCGCGCTGGAGGTGTCACCCGGTGCGGTACGCCCCCCCCGGCCCCCCTCAGGACGCCACTGCACTGGTGCCCTCAAAGTGTGTACCCCCAAACTAATATATCAGCAGACATGGTCCATAGTCCACAGGGAGTCTTCTGGCCCCCAGGGCCCTCCAAGAACCCCCGTCACAGTGGATCTCCAAATCTGTTTCGTGACAAGATATATAAAAGTCTCTCAGCACTCATGAAATACAGTAGCATCAATGTAAATATTCTATAGAGCAAAAACATAAGTTTTATTGTGATGTAGCTGTTATATATGAGACATTGTTGGGAACCTGACGCAGGCCTGTCATGCCTGAACACATGCCATTGTATTGCCCTTTGTGGGCGTGCTTTTGTGGGGAAATCTGAGCATGCATGGATAGGCTATATCACAGCTTAAAACTGTTGTTCACTTGCATTCTGACACGTGTGTGTGTGGAATTTGCAATTTGTGGCAAAATCCATAGAAAAATGTGGATAATAGATCATTTTTGATAACGGATTTCTGATTAAGTAGTATTCAACCTGTATAAAGAAAGAGTTGACATAGCAAGCACTATTATAGTACTTTTTGGATGTCACAAGGATAATCTTAAAGATTTGTCTTTTTGTGCAGTAGATAATGCCCAGAAATATCAGAGAGGGGGATAACATCAAAAGTATTGGTAAAAGTGAAATGGGATGGGTATTCAAATTGGACAATTAAAACCACTTGCACTCTAAATGCAGAATTTGACCTGTTTTGCTTTATGTAATTTGTTTTTCACGTATCCTTTCTCCCACTTAGATATCTGCATTGTGGGTTTTAATTTCCTCATATTAAGCTGCCATTTGTCTACCGTCTTTGCTGTTTTGTGGCAAGAAATTATTCATATCAATAATTTTTAAACTGTTTTTTATTCAAAAAGTTTCTGGAAAGTAAAATAGAACATCCATTAGTAACTTTTACAGTTAATTGTACAGATAATTTCAATCACTAGATAAAGAAATGAAATAACTAAATAGGGGGTCTATCTACAGGTGGAAATTAAAACCAAAACCAAAATTTGTGCATCTGAAACAGAAAACCTGACGATCAGTATTGTGAACATCAAAGAATCAAAGATTCCTGTAACTAATGGAGAGCTCTAGTCTACAGATCTGAAGTGCTTAATATATCTCTCAAGTTTGTGAGTGCATGACCACAGAGGCGGACATAAAAGAATCACTGTGTTCAAACATACTGCACTGTATATTTCTATATATTACCGTATTTATCGGCGTATAACACGCACCGGCGTATAACACGCACCTCATTTTAAGAAGGAAATTTCAGGAAAAAAAACGTAAATTTCAAATAAAGAACTTTGAAGCCCAATATGCCATTTTAATATGCCAGGATATTGCCCCCAATATGCCATTTAATATGCCAGGATATTGCCCCCAATATGCCATTTAATATGCCAGGATTTTGCCCCCAATATGCCATTTAATATGCCAGGATATTGCCCCCAATATGCCATTTAATATGCCAGGATATTGCCCCCAATATGCCATTTAATATGCCAGGATTTTGCCCCCAATATGCCATTTAATATGCCAGGATTTTGCCCCCAATATGCCATTTAATATGCCAGGATATTGCCCCCAATATGCCATTTTAATATGCCAGGATATTGCCCCCAATATGCCATTTTAATATGCCAGGATATTGCCCCCAATATGCCATTTAATATGCCAGGATATTGCCCCTTAGTATGCTCGTTATGCCACCCTCCGCGCCCCCTTCCACAGACCCCAGTACTTACCTCGTTCCTGCTCCGTCTTCCGGTGCTCTGAAGGTGCGTGGCTGTGAGGGAAGCGTTGTGAGCTTCCCTCCAGCCGCGAGGAACAATAAAGTTTGTTTAAAAAAAACACACTTTGTTGACCGCGCGGCTGGAGGGGAGCTCACAACGCTTCCCTCACAGCCACGCACCTTCAGAGCACCGGGGGACAGAGCAGGAACGAGGTAAGTTTTAGATTTTTTCAGCCACCGATCGGCATATAACACGCACACATCATTTGCCCCCTATTTTCAGGGAGAAAAAGTGCGTGTTATACGCCGATAAATACGGTACTTTTCCTTTTATATATCCCATCTAGAAGTATCATCACACTTTTTTTTAAAGGTTGTAAATTTCCAATATGTCACCAGTTATTCACCAAGTGCACTTGTTCAGTGTTTTGCTTTGTCAGACAGTCAGACTTTGTTGAATCAGACAGTCAACAAAACTTTAGAAAATATTTAGAATTACAACCACTCTTCCTTTATTTTAACTACTTCTACTTTCCCTTTTATGCCTTTTTCATGTATTTTCTTTGTATAGTTTTTTTTTCTTGTCAATATTTATTTTTATTATGTTTAAGCATTTTGCCAATTTATACAGTCCTATTCCCTATACATATACAAGAACTAAAAAAGTAAGTGGCAGGGGTATTGCTTAACTTCAAGTGCACTATGCTAACCGCACTACCACAGCTCCTAAAAATATTACTGCTGGTGTCTAACTTTTAAAATGTTGGTTATTGATGTATCTTTATTCATGACACCTCAAAAGATTGGGTATGACCATATGTTATGGGTAGCTTTGTATTTTTATATTTTTATTATACTGCATGTATGCTGTGAGTATCTACAGGCATACCACACAATAACATTCATAATGGGTCCAGAGCACGTATGTAAAATGAAGTACTATCTTCTCACTTATCTTATGCAAACTACAAATACACTCTTCAGTACAAATGTCTTACTAGACAGGATGGACCTCACCCAAGCCTGAAGTGGTTACACAAGGAGAATCACTGTAGAGTCTTGTACTGAAGTGTAGCCGCTATGTGTCATTGAAGTAGAAATGTGAGTCCACAAATGAGAATGGTTGCACTATAATGATGTCCTTACTCGTAAGTGTTCTTAGAGGGGAGTGTGCCCGTACAGTATGTGTGTATATCACGGTCGGGCACTTCAAACATGGTCCGAGGCCCGGCTGAGGATGGGGGCCTGCAGCCGGCTGTGGTTTTCACCCAGCGGTGGGGTCACCCGTGATGCCAGCATCCCCCTTGCAGCGAATCAAGCTGCTGAACTTTTTTGGATGGGGGCAGCCGCATCCGCTGGATGTAGCCGCCCCCCCAAAAAAAGTTTAAATAAAAAAATCATTGCCACCGGATATGACAGTACATCAAATCCGGTGACTGTGTTTCCCACCTCCATGCTGGAAAGAAGACTGCATGGAGGAGACGACCAGGGACAGAGCAGCCAAGAGGTGAGTTTTGGGGAAGGGGGAGGGTGGCATATTATTGGGCAAATTGGCGGGGGCACATTAAATGGCAAAATAATACTGGCATATTATATGGCAAATTGACTGGGGCTTATTAATGGCAAAAAAACCTGGCATGTTATTGGGAAAATTGGCTGTGGCATATTAAATAGCAAAATAACACAGGCATATTATTGGGCAAATTGGCTGTGGCATACTGAATGGCAAAATAACACTGGCATATTAATGGCAAAATAATACCGGCATACTAATGGGCAATTGGGCTGTGGCATATTAATTGCACAATAATACTGGCATATTAATGGCACAATAATACTGGCATATTAATGGCAAAATGACTGTACTATATTAATGGCGAAATAACACTGGCACATTAATGGGCAAGCTGTGGCATATTTAACCCCTTCTCGACCGATGACGGTCCTGGACCGTCATAGAGAAATCTCCCATCGTGACCGATGACGGTCCAGGACTGTCATACAGGTACGATCGCAGTATGCACGCTGGCATACCGTGATCGCGCTAACAAAGACATGGCTGAGTGTCTCGATACCGAAAACATCCGGGCACTGTGACAGCCAATCACAGTGCCCGGATGTTAATAGCTGTCAAAGCAGGTGCCTGCTTTGACAGCTATAGTCTCTCCCTGCTCCACGGTGATCGTGGGGCAGGGAGAGACTAAATATAGTGTGTCAAGTCTCCCCCTGGTCCCCCCCAGTAACAACCAGCCCCCCCAAAGGATTTTTTTAATTCTATTGTGCTAATCCTAACTCTTGGGTTAGGGTTAGAGTTCATCAAAACCCTAATCCTAGAGTTAGAATTAGGGTTTGTACTAACCCTAACCATAGGGTTAAGGTTAGAGTTAAATAAAAATAAAAAAATGTAAAAAAAATAAAAAATTAAGTAAATTAAAAAATTAAAAATAATAATAATAAATTGTATAAAAATAAGAAGTTATTCCGTAGAGGACCAATGACATGTTATGTCTGTCTGTGGTCCTCTAGGGATATTTTTTTAAAAAAAAAAGACTGCTAGTGGGGCAAGTGCTTTGCATTGGCCCCCAGCAGTAGATAGGGGCCCGCAGCAGCTGGATATATGATCTATGCAGCCGCAAGATAGCAAGGATAGCAAAAATCGGTGCTTCCTACTATAGACTACATTTCCTATTCTGCTACGGTAGCTTTTGGCTGGCTGAGCATGATAGGAAATGTAGTCACAAGCATTACATAATAAATACACGTTTTAAAGCTGCAATCACCGTATTCTAAATTTTGCCCTGTACCTGCCACATAAACCTAGCAAACCTATACATGTGGGGTACCGCTATACTCAGGGGAAGTTGCTGAACATATATTGGGGTTTTGTTTGGCAATAAAATAGAACAGCCCCTTTAAATTCATACCTAAGTTTCAAAGTGTGTGGAAATAAAACACACAAAAAATGACTATGCCAAAACTTGTCAAAAATTGGTGGTGAAAAGTGTCAAATTACCCCAAGTTGAATGCCCTGGGATGTCTTCTTTATAAAAAATGTGTACATGTGGGGGGTTATTCAGCGATTCATGTCCGATGTCGGTGTTACAGTGTCACTAACGATAATTTTTAAAATAATGGTTTTGAAACAGCTATATGCTACTTGTATTTATTAACCTAAAACATGCAAAAAAAAAAAAGCAAAAAAAATATAAACATTGGGTATTTCTGTACTCAGGACCTATAGTTGAATCTATTTAGCAGGTTTTTTCATTAGCTTTTGGAGCTGAGTAAAATAATTTACAAAGAAAAGTCAGGAAAAGTGTTTTTTTTTTTTAATTTTAACCATATTTTACTATTTTTTCACAATACAATAAATGATATGAATAAAATAATGGCATGAAAAGAAAGCCCTTCTTGTCCTGAAAAAAACAATATATAATATGTGTGGGTACAGCAACCGACAAAGAAGAAAATTAAAGACAAACACCTCATAAGTGTTAAAACAGCCTCGGTCACTAACGCACAACATTCCAAAAATAGTCTGGTCATGAAGGGGTTAATGGACAAATGGTGGTATATTTTAATAGGCAAACTGACTGTTACATATGTTAATGACAAAGTTACTGTGGCATGTTAATGGGTACCTGACAGTGGCTTATTTTGATTGACAAAGTGATGCTGTGGCATGTTCTGTGGGGAAGAGCATGGGTGGGGCCTGGAAGGGGTCCCTTGATTTATTTAGCCCGGGGGCCCTGAGGCTTAATCACCAAGCTACCCCTCCTTAAGCATATCAGTCCCATTCTATTCAAAATTATTTGAATTGAACACCCACACATAGACCAGCCCACTATTAAAATATGCCTTTACCATTATAATGCTTGCTGCATAGGCTCTCATTCTAAGTTTCAGCACTTTTCCCTCCCTCAGAAAGTTTTAGTTAGTTCACACTGAATCAGAGAGGGAGAACGCAGAGTCTCTTTCATAATACTGGAGATCAGGAGGGAGAGACTACTAGGAGTGAAAGCAATGGTGTTTTTAGACCTAGGGTGTCATATCACAGGGGGTGGCATAAAATCCTGCCCTCCTGGACATCTGTCTACCTTTTGGCTCACCCACCCTTTGTAAAATATGTATGTTTTAATTTTTATTAAACAGGGATGTAACGTGTGAGTTTACATTTTTGATTCCTAATTGTTGGTTACTGACACATACATCTAGATTAGTTTTAGTTTACATTATTTTTTAATAAGATGTAACCTTTTAATCCCTTATTGAGCACAACCACACATTCTCATTTCATGAAACATTAACATTCACCAATAGTGATAGGTCTCTTGCCATCATGAGAAAGGGGCAACAACATTCACATCCTGCATTCACATCCTGCAATACTCATAGTGTCAAGTCACTTACCATCATGTCACATCAACTGCCACATCAACTTTCACATAGTGGCAGATCACACTAATGTGAAAGAGGTATCAACATCCATTACCTGTTAGGAGACAAGCAGTTATTTTTGCTTTCTGTACAGAAAACCAAAAATTGGACAAATTGCTCGATACTATCGTAATTGACAGTGATCACAAAGTCTGTTTTGCATTTTTTTTCAACTATCCACTCTGGACAGTTACACACTGACTTAAGTTTTGCGTCTATCATCCACAATATCCCACTGGTGTATAAACTATAGGCCATCTACCCTACTGTACCAAGATGTATTCTCTGTATGTTATGTAGTGTTTAATTAATTCTAACCCTGTTCCTTCATGCAATGTTGTGGAATGTACTGTCAAAAAAAATAAATAAACACTTACTCTACCTTAGTTATGAGTACAATCATTCATAATGTCTTAATTATACATATTTTACAAACTAGTGATACAAAATTATTTGATTTCACATGTAAAGAAAATCTGTCTATCAAAATTTACAATTATTTAATTGATTTCAAATGAACAAAGTATCTCATGGAAAAATCAAGGTAAAGGTTGACTTATCTTCACTAAATAGTGGCTTTGGTGTGACCAAGTAGAGGTCAAATATTATATCATTTGAAAATATCCAATTATAACTGTGTTTAGCTTTTCTCAAATGTAAAGAAAGGATTCTAGCTGGCACTGGGAGCCCAATAGTTGGGGAAATAATTTATTTTGTGCAAAAGAGAATTTGGTAGTAAAGCACCTCTCAAAAGTGGTGCCAAAAAAGCTTACTTTTAATATTCAATTATTTTACATTTGTAAATCCCTTAAAGGGGCTGTATCACTTAAACATTGTTTTACTGAGCATGTATAGAATAAAAATAATTGCAAATGATCTACACATTGTGTTAGCAAAACTGCATGCAAATGCCTTAATTAAGAGAAACATGTTTCAAATATGTCCATGGTATCTCCTGCTTATGACATCGCCTGTGGCTTAATAAACAAATTGCACATCTCCCGTTGAAAGCCAGTTAATCTGCATATCAAGCCACAAGTGATATGATTAAGTGTAGCAATATGCGAAATGCCTAAGACGTGGTCTCTTTTCCCATACACTGCGTATTCTTTTATCGGATCTGCACCTATTAAAAGCACCTTATTAGTATTTGGAGTGCCCATTATTCATCGATTATGCACCTACAAACCTACAATGGTTCAAGTGGAAGATAATATTGCCAGCAAGTGGTTTTCACCGAATGTTGCATTTTTTTGAAAAAGCCACAAGTGATGTCATAAGCAGGAGACTCGACAGACACATTTAAAAAACATTTTTTTCCCAAATTTAGGCATTTGCTTGCAACTCTACTAACACAATGTATAGATCATTTCCATAGTTTTGTATTATCTACATTTAAGAGTATAAGCAATGTTTAGTTGATTCAGCCTTTTTAAGCAAATCTTTTTACCAAATCTTGAATGGATAGTAGGTAAACCAAAACATAGAAACATAGAAACATAGAAACATAGAATGTGTCGGCAGATAAGAACCATTCGGTCCATCTAGTCTGCCCAATTTTTATTTTTTTTGAGTACTTTTATTAGTCCCCCGTTCCCGGTCTTATAGCTAGGATAGCCTTGTGTCTATCCCACGCATGCTTAAAATGCTTGACTGTGTTTACCTCTACCACTTCTGCTGGAAGGCTATTCCATACATCCACTACCCTCTCAGTAAAGTAATACTTCCTGATATTACTTTTAAATCGTTGCACCTCTAATTTAAGACTATGTCCTCTAGTTGTGGTAGTTTTTCTTCTTTTAAATATACTCTCTTCCTTTACTGTGTTGATTCCCTTTATGTATTTAAATGTTTCTATCATATCCCCCCTGTTACGTCTTTCCTCCAAGCTATACATGTTAAGATGCTTTAACCTTTCCTGGTAAGTTTTATCCTTCAACCCATGAACCAGTTTAGTAGCCCTTCTCTGAACTCTCTCCAAAGTATCAATATCCTTCTGGAGATACAGTCTCCAGTACTGCGTACAATACTCCAAGTGAGGTCTCACCAGTGCTCTGTACAATGGCATGAGCACTTCCCTCTTCCTACTGCTAATACCTCTCCCTGTGCAACCAAGCATTCTGCTAGCATTTCCTGCTGCTCTATTGCATTGCCTACCTACCTTCAAGTCCTCTGAAATTATTACTCCTAAATCCCTTTCCTCAGATGTTGAGGTTAGGACTGTACCAAATAGTCTATATTCTGCTTTTGGGTTTTTACGCCCAAGGTGCATAATCTTGCACTTGTCCACATTAAATGCCAGTTGCCACTGCTCTGACCATTTTTCTAGTTTATCTAAATCATTTGCCATTTGGCTTATCCCTCCATGAATATCAACCCTGCTGCAAATCTTTGTATCATCAGCAAAAATACATACTTTGACAACAAGACCTGCAATATCGCTAACAAAAATATTAAAGAGAATGGGTCCAAGAACAGATCCCTGAGGTACCCCACTAGTAACAAGACCTTGCATCGAATATACCCCATTGACTACAACCCTCTGTTGCCTGTCACTCAGCCATTGTCTAATCCATTCAACAATATTGAAATCCAAACTCAAAGATTTCAGTTTATTGATAAGCCTTCTATGTGCGACAGTGTCAAAAGCCTTACTGAAATCTAGGTAAGCAATGTCTACTGCACCACCCCGATCTATTATTTTAGTTACCCAATCAAAAAAATCAATAAGATTAGTTTGGCATGATCTCCCTGAAGTAAACCCATGCTGTCTCTGATCTTGAAATCCAAGCGACTTTAGATGTTCAACAATCCTATTCTTTAACAAGGTTTCCATTATTTTCCCCACTACTGAAGTAAAACTTACTGGTCTATAGTTGCCCGCCTCCTCCCTACTACCTTTCTTGTGAATGGGCACTACATTAGCTAATTTCCAATCTTCTGGAACTACTCCCGTTAACAATGATTGGTTAAATAAATCTGTTAACGGTTTTGCTAGTACACCACTAAGTTCTTTTAATAACTTTGGATGTATCCCATCAGGTCCCATCGACTTATTTGTCTTTACTTTAGACAGCTGAAGTAAAACCTCTTCCTCTGTAAACTTACATGCATCAAAAGACTCATTAGTCTTTTTCCCTAAATTAGGTCCCTTACCCTCATTTTCATTTGTAAAAACTGAACAAAAATATTCATTAAGGCAGTCTGCAAAGCCTTTATCCTCTTCTACATAGCATCCTTCTTTTGTTTTTAATCTAACTCAGGGGTCCTCAAACTTTTTAAACAGGGGGCCAGTTCACTGTCCCTCAGACCGTTGAAGGGCCGGACTATAGTAAAAACAAAAACTATGAACAAATTCCTATGCACACTGCATATATCTTATTTTGAAGTGAAGAAACAAAACGGGAACAAATACAATATTTAAAATGAAGTAAAGTTAAATCTACAAACTTACCAGTAGTTCAATGGGAATAGTGTGCCAGTCAGATGCCCAGGGATATTATGCCAGTCAGAGTCCAGTAATATTATGCCATTCAGAGCCCAGTAATATTATGCCAGTCAGAGCCCAGTAATATTGTGCCAGTCAGATGCCCAGGAATATTATGCCAGTCAGAGCCCAGGAATATTATGCCAGTTAGATTCCCAGGAATATTATGCCAGTCAGATGCCCAGGAATATTATGCCAGTCAGATGCCCAGGAATATTATGCCATTCAGATGCCCAGGAATATTATGCCATTCAGATGCCAAGGAATAGTGTGCCAGTCAGATGCCCAGGAATATTATGCCATTCAGATGCCCAGGAATAGTGTGCCAGTAAGAGCCCAGGAATAGTGTGCCAGTCAGATGCCCAGGAATATTATGCCAGTCAGATGCTCAGGAATAGTGTGCCTGTCAGATGCCCAGGAATATTATGCCATTCAGATGCCCAGGAATATTATGCCATTCAGATGCCCAGGAATAGTGTGCCAGTCAGATGCCCAGGAATATTATGCCATTCAGATGCCCAGGAATAGTGTGCCAGTCAGATGCCCAGGAATAGTGTGCCTGTCAGATGCCCAGGAATATTATGCCATTCATATGTCCAGGAATATTATGTCATTCAGATGCCCAGGAATAGTGTGCCAGTCAGATGCCCAGTAATAGTATGCCAGTCAGATGCCCAGGAATATTATGCCAGTCAGATGCCCAGGAATATTATGCCAGTCAGAGCCCAAGAAAATTATGCCAGTCAGATGCCCAGGAATATAATGCCAGTCAGAGCCCAAGAAAATTATGCCATTCAGATGCCCAGGAATAGTACAGTGCTTGTTATACCTCCCTCCTCCCCCTCCTTCCCCATCACTTACCTCCAGCTGCTGTGTCCCCGGCCGGACGTCTCGCGCAGTGTTCCCTCCTCCCTGCACGGAGGAGGGAAACAGTTACAGGGTCCGGATGTGAGGAAACGTCACATCCGGTCGCGGTGATTTTTTTTTGATTTTTTTTGCGGCTGCAAGAAAAAAAAAAAAAAAGGTAAACAGCGGGCCGGACAAATGTGCTCGGCGGGCCGTAGTTTGAGGACCCCTGATCTAACTAATCCTTGAATTACTTTCCTTTTCTCATTTATGTATCTAAAAAAATTTTTATCCCCCTTTTTCACTGACTGGGCTATAGTCTCTTCTGTGTGTGCTTTGGAAGCTCTTATAGCTTGCTTTGCCTCTTTCTGACTACTCTTGTAGATCTTTCTATCTTCCTCACTCTGAGTATTTTTATAATTACTAAATGCTAGCTTTTTATTTTTTACTATTTTAGCCACCTCTGCAGAGTACCACAGTGGTTTCTTCAATTTTTTGCTCTTACTGACAAGCCTTATGCAATTTTCTGTTGCCTTCAGTAGTGCAACTTTTAGATAATCCCATTTCTCCTGGACTCCATTTACATTGCTCCAGTCTGATAATGACTCCTTCACACCTAATCTAATTTTAGAAAAGTCTGTTTTTCTAAAATCTAAAACTTTTGTTTTTGTGTGGTGTGACTGCGTCACTGTTCTTATATTAAACCACACTGTCTGGTGATCACTAGATCCTAAACTTTCACCTACAGTAATATCTGATAACAAATCTCCATTTGTGAACACTAAGTCTAGTATGGCCTGCTTTCGAGTTGGCTCCTCCACTACTTGTTTTAGAGATAATCCAAGTAGGGAGTTTAGGATATGCGTACTCCTGGCGCAAGTAGCTGTTTTGTATTTCCAGTTCACATCAGGAAGATTAAAGTCACCCATGATGATCCCTTCTCCCTTCATTGTCATTTTAGCTATTTCCTCAACTAGTAGATTATCTAACTCCTCTATTTGTCCAGGGGGCCTATAAATCACACCTACCCGAGTTACCATATGATTACCAAATTCTAATGTAACCCAAACTGACTCTATGTTCGCCTCACTAACTTGTATTACGTTACATTTTAAGCTATGCCTCACATACAGGGCCACACCTCCCCCTTTTTTACCTTCTCTGTCTTTTCTATATAAAGAGTACCCTGGTATTGAAATGTCCCAGTCATGTTTTTCATTATACCATGTCTCAGTAACAGCCACTAAATCTACATTCTCAGTTGCCAATATTGCCACAAGTTCATGGATCTTATTCCCTAAACTGCGAGAATTTGTAGACATGACCCTAAGCTTATCATTTTTCAGCACACTGACTACAGGTAACTTCTGTACCTTTTTTGGGGGGCAATTAGATTGATGTTTTATCGCCATTTTGCCCCCCTCTTTTAGTTTAAAAACCTCCTAGCAAAACCTCTGAACTGCTCACTGAGAACATTCGTTCCCTTTTGAGAAAGATGCAAACCATCTTTTTTGTACAGTTCCTTTCTATTCCATAGTGAACTTCCATGAGAAACAAAGCCAAATCCTTGCTCCCGACACCATTCTCCAAGCCACAAGTTGAAGTCCCTAATACGCATCCGTCTATCATTCTGAATGTTATGCACAGGCATAACTTCAGAAAAGGACAGTGTGGACACAACCTGCCGTATATCATTGGCAAGAACACGAAAAGCTTCCTTCACCTCTGAAACCCCATTGCAAGCCAAATCATTTGTCCCTAGATGAACCAGTACATCCAATTCTCCTTCCTGATTTGCTTGCTTAACAATATTAGAAATAAGCCTCCTGTCTCTGCGAGCAGTAGCTCCAGGAAGACATCTCACTAAGCCAATACTGTCCAACTCCGCACCTCTTATGAGAGAATCGCCCAACAACAACTGCTGTCTATCAGGCCTCACCTTCTCCTTGCACACCTTAGCCACATAGGAGAGTGGTTCCTCAAACTCTTTTATTGTTTAGTCTTTTGAGTGGTTCTCAAAACAATTGAATAAATAATATATACCCTGTTCAGTCTGTTTTAAAGATGTAATAGTACTAATTTTCAAAAATATATTAAGTACTGTAGGTAAAGCAGACACGCAAACTTTAATACCCTACACAACATTGTAAGTTAGTAGTTAAGTTTTTACACGTCTATTAGGTTAGTGTTTTTCCTTTTTACCATGAAAAAGGAAATGTTTTTTGTTAAATTAACTATTAAATGTGTTTCATAATGATGTGTTTATCTTTTTTTCAATTAGTTGCAGTTACTAAAATATTAAATGTACAGTTGGTTTATGTATGTGACCATTATCTGGTATATATTAACTTACACTACACCCTTTACTTGTATTGCAGCAGCTGATTCTCACTCTATTGAGTCTTTTCACTAAAATTTGAGAATAATTCAAACAGTTCAAGTTTAGAGATAGACTTTCATTTTGAGACACCCTAGTTTGACTTTGATAATTTTGCCTCCCATATACTTCAGTGGGGAAGATTCACACATGGTTTTTTTTTTTGCTCACTCCCACTTGGAAACCAGATTTGACTATAGGATCTATTAACTAAAATGTGTCTTTTGAGGCATTACATTATTGGACATTAATCTTCAGCCAAAACTGTTATGATAAGTTATGATAAATGTAATTCCTCCCCACATTTAATGTGTAGTGCTGAACCATTTCACTTACAAAGTATAAATGACAACATTGATGTACAATGCAACATACCATACTGGGTAAATAAAAGAGTACCCTTAAAGGTACACTCCCACCAAAAAATGAAAAGTGTTTATTTTTTATATTTTGCATTGTTGATTTCAGATATGTCTTTTGTTTTTGGTATGTGAGTTTATTTCATTAAATATTTTACTAAACTGGGCACTGCCATTTTTTTTAAATATAATGCTTTTAGGTGCCACCCCCCAGAGACTTTACATCCCTAGTATCTCACTTTGGGGCTAGGGACATAGAATGCCCTATGTAATGTCAGAATTCTGACCATAGACTTGCATTAAATGGGAGAGTAATGTAACTATTACATCACAAAGGGCCTGAGTTATAATCCTGTTTAAAGGCAAGTAAAAAAAAGTTGTACTGCCCACTAGTGATACACAGGAGCCAGTAAGAGAGCAGAGGTATATCTTATGGCATCATCATACAGGCTTTGGCCACAGTTGTAAAGTGAGACTTGCTGTACGATTGTGAAGCTTTTCCATGTGTGGAAGTAATTTTAATATGTGCAATTACATGCAACAATCTCTATCTGTAAACATCTAGCTATCCTTGACACAGCTAATATATGTGGTACAGTAACTACAGGGGTGTGAGCTATGTGTGTAGTTCAATTTTAAATGTGTCCTGTGGTTTAAGACTATTTGGAATGTACTAACCTTTTCTTCACCAGCTCCATGGAGTGATTGTTCCCACCAAATTTGTGCACATATTCCACAAGCTCCTGCAAGATGTCATTCCTCTTCCTCTGGCTTGTTTTCTTGGCCCATATCACCCAGTTATAGTGCTGGCACAGCTTTCTGAGTAATGCCAGGTTGTCCTCTGCAGAAAAAACCCTGGTCATAGGTCTTTGCCCTTGCTTTCGTCACTCTTCTGTTTCCACTATCCTGGTTCCCCTGATCCCTGATGTCTCATTTTGCAGGTGTAATTTTGGATGCTCCTTGCCAAATATCCTGCTTTAAAATGGTGGTCTTGCTCAGTAGTTATACACAGATTTCTTGACAGTGACTGATTGTAAGATCAATATTTTGTATGAGTTTATTTAATCTAAGCCTATTTTCTATGGAGGTTTGTTTTTTACTGGTAAGATTTCAGATTATTTTCTTTTTTATTAATTTCTTGTTAAAAATCTCCCATATATTGTAATGGGGATTCAAAGGCTACTACTTAATTTGGTGCATTTGTTGTTGGAAACTATCTGTGTAATTGTCTATGATTTCCAAATTGTATACATATTTGGAGGCACATAGCTTGAGAAGGTTGAATTTGGAGTTTGAAAAACCCAGGTTTGAATCTGCTCCATTGAAAGTAATGGGAGGCAGAATCATCAAAGCTATTTTCAGGTGGCACATGCGCTATTCTTGAATTTTAGTAAATAGACCCAACTGAGTCAACACTTTTATAAAAATGAGATTTAAATAATAAAATGGGATATGTAATGAATGCATACTGCATAGACTTTACAGTTTCCTTATTTTCTGGTAGCTTTAAGCATGACTTTCTAAAGAGCAGCTGTTAAAAGTTATGAAATAAAAAGTCTAAATGTTTGACTTCTTTTCTAATTACTGTGATTATTTTAACCTCTGAAGATAAAATGAAAAGAAATTAAATTGGACATGTAACTCAGCAATAGCTCACAGGGAAGTCAGTTTGATCAATAAAAACTAGTAAAATACTCAGACTGGAAAATGATTCCTAATTCTGTTATCAATAATTTGGTGTCCTGGGAAGCAGAAGGAAAGCATTACATTAACCTTTAAAAACTCCCTTTACTGTTAGAGCTTTTATTAAGAGTGGGGTAACCGTTCTTATTATCAGGGTGACAACTCAAGTACCTATTTTAGGCACTTAGACACTGATATTGAACAGGGATATATGTACATAAAAACATAATATGTATGATTCAAGTTTCCAGAACGTATCCATTATAAAAACAATGACAAGAGAATGGCAGACACTGGTTAGAGAAGATAAGATTAACACAGAGGTGCTAAATTAGTTCTCTTCAGTTTATCCCCATGAGAAATCAGGCTCAGGGATTTCACAATAAAGAAGACCATATTGTCACCTACCTTAACACCGGCCAAAATACAAGAATGATTAAATACACTGACGGTCAGTAAAGTTCCTGAAGCAGACGGGAATCACCCTTGAATACCATTGGATTGGCAAAAAATCAAATGTGATGCCTTTGTTTAAGAAGGAGTCCCATTCAGAGGTGGAAAATATTGACTGGTAAGCCTAATATCCATAGTGGGAAAGCTGTTTCAAGGAATATTTAGAGATCTGATCTAAGGGGAGCGTAGCTAACCATGGACCTGAGAGGATGCATATTTGGCAGAGCTCAAGGGAAGACTGATATTGCTATTGCAATATATAGATATATCTACACCAACAAAGCCTAACTAACAATCCTATAGCTTAATGAGATGAGCTAGAAGAGGAAAACATCTGAGAAGCAGCAGACCTTGAGCAGGGTGAATATTGGAACTCTACTACAGGGTGAATATTGGGACTCCTACTAGGCCGCAAACGGCCACGCAATCTTCCAGCTGATTTCTGCCTCAGGATGATTCAGATTCCTCTTTGGAACAAATGGAGGAACACTGGTGAGGCACACTATAGGTGAAAAGACCTGGTCTGACCAGAGGATTTACTGGTGACTATGGGGGATGTCCAGAAGCTGTTAAAAGCGATTCAATCATCCTGAAGGGTTGAAATTACAGGCATGTGCCAAGATGTTGGGACATAACATCAGTCATGTGTTCAACCTGGAGGCCACAACGATGTTTAAAGGCAGCTAAGTGACTATAAGGGGCAAATACTGCGCTTACCTCACCAGATACATGTCAAAATTGTGGTAAGAGATGTTACATTTTACACTGCTTGCAGAAAAGGAGGGAATGATGCTCTTTTTTTAAGATGACCTCCCTATTGTGACAGTCTTATGAAGGAGAACACTTTTCCTCTGACAAGACTGTTGTTAAATACTGGTGGAAGCATAATGAAGACACAACAGATACTGTGTTTTTGCTGGCTCTTGGACTACTACAATTTGCACTAGATTAGAGCCTACCTCAAGCTCACATTGACAATTCTCCTGGACTAAAATGGAATTGGTAAAATTGTGAGGTGGATGGCACTAAAAAGAAAATCACACTAGCAGCAAACCATCTGGCAACTATCCCACAGTGCCACAGAGAAAATACAAAACAATTTACACAAGGTGACAGTGCGCTAAAATGTTTTGAAGTGACCAGTGCAACAGGTAAATGTATTCAAACTGTGCAAAAATGGTATGGATTAATATAAGAAATAATGTAAGACATATATATATAGCACTCACCTATGATTAGTCCATATTGTTAGGACAAACAGTATACAAATATGAAGATTCTTCTTCTGGGTCTTTGTTCTATTTGACCTCCAAACATAAGAAAATATCAGTATACTATAACTCAATTTAATAAGAAGTGCATAAAGTATCTTACACTTAAAATCAGGAATATCAGTACGGAAGCAAGATCTGGAACACAGGAAATAACACAGGATCCTGGTAGGCAAATCCAGCCTGGCTGGATCCTGATGAAGCCCATTTAATGGGCGAAACGCGTTGATCAAGCACCACTCATCAGGGGTTGAGACTCTCTACAACGATTTGCCTACCAGGATCCTGTGTTATTTCCTGTGTTCCAGATCTTGCTTCCTTATTGATGTTCCTGATTTTTAGTGTAAGATACTTTATGCACTTCTTATTAAATTGAGTTATAGTATACTGATATCTTCTTATTTTTGGAGGTCAAATAGTACACTGTTTGTCCTAACAATATGGACTAATCATATGTGAGTGCTATATATATGTCTTACATTATTTCTTATATTAATCCACACCATTTTTGCACAGTTTGAATACATTTATCTGTTGCACTGGTTACTTCAAAAAATGTAGCGCACTGTCACCTTGTGTAAATTGTTTTGTAAATTCTACCTGATGCTTCAGATGCCGTAATATTGGAAATGCTTGGCTACAAATTAAGATATCTGCACCATAGTTCATGTACTTGGCTCAGGGTCCCATACAACCTGGACTCCACTTGTGACAATCAGTGCAAAGTGGCTGCAAGACCTGAGAGCAGACCACAGCAATCCCCAGAAAAGGAACCAGTCACTGTCACAGTAACAGACATTCAACAGCAGGTCAAGAACATGAAGAGCTAGACAGAACATTGCCCGGACATGATAAATACATACTTGTTAGAGAAACTAACAGGTATATATAAACACCTGATATAGCAGGCTCCCATCCAGACTGGATAACACGAGGAAGGACAAACACAGGAAGGGCATTTCTACACCATGGAACACCCTATCAGGCATCAGAGCTGCCAAGCTATAAGACCATATAGAACAGTACATGAGCATAGCTCAGAAACAACACTGGAAGCCAACTTAAGACAAGTGACCATCAAGTGGGGCATATACTAAGGTGATGCACTGTCCCCCCTACTGTTTGGCAAAGCCTTGACCCCCATCAGCCAGCTGATCACAAAGATACAAGTTCAAGAGTGGAACAACCATCAGCCACCTCCTCTAAATGGATGACATCAAGCTGTATGCTAAGAGTGAACAAGACATCAATTCACTAATCCACCGGACATGAATTTACAGTGATGACATTGCGATGTAATTTGGACTGTGGCCGTATGGTAGTAAAAAGAGGGAAGGCACTTAAACTAAAGGGGTGGAACTTTCACTAGGGCACATAGCAGACATACAGACCCACTACAAGTACCTTGGCATCCCACAATCAAATGGGAACCATGATGAAGAGGCCTGGCAGACAGCAACATCCAAGCACCACCAAAGGATAAGACAGATTCTGAAGAGCCAGCTCAATGGGAGGAACAAGGTCCATGCCACCAACGCCTCCGCCCTGCCAGTAATTAGATACCCCACCAGTATCATGAGCTGAAAATATGAAGACCCGAAGTCAGGAGCTTGATGAGGCAGAGTCTTGGAGGAGGACCTGTGATTAGAACAGACTTCCAACAGACTATCAGCAAGCGAACCCAGTGGGAACCAGCCAAGTTGTTTTTGGGTAGACAATACTGTACATATAAAAATCAGTAAGAGGTGTGCCAAAACCAATGTACCTGGTAGGCCTAGAAGAGGGCCCCCCGTGTATTAGAAAGATGAGGAAAAGACAGCTAAGAAAAGGGGTTGGGCACAAGGGTGGGAAATTACAACAAAACACTGCGTGATTAGAAGTGGGAGAGAGGCACTTGATATACTCAGTGCCCCTCCCACAACTACAGGCCAGCCTCCTGGCCTTAACATTTGTTAAACTATAACTCTCATTGTTTTACCCTCCACTACAGTTTTTCTTTAGATGATCTCCTCTCATGTAGTCTCATCTAAACTCCACCATATATAAAGCCACTGTGCAACCTGAGTACTGTCAACACTCTCATACCTCTCCATCATGCCTAACATGCGGGAAAGGTACTATTATTCTTGCCCTTAATGAAAAAAATTCTGCCCCCTACATCTCCCTCTTGCCCCCTACCCGCCACTGATAATTTGTCCATTAATATGCCACTGATAATTTTCTCAAAAATATGCCACTGATAATTTGCTCATTAATATGGCACTGACAATTTGACCATTAATGTGCCACTGATTATTTGCCCATTTATTTTCTACTGATAATTTGTCCATTAGTTTGCCCCTGATAATTTGTCCAATAAAAAAATCACCCCTCCTCCCTCCTCACCCAGCATTTACCTGGATGCTCTTCGTCCCCTGCAGTCTCCCCTGCAGCGTTTCTTCCTGCATGCACATTATGTGCAGGAAATACAGCCTCTTGCCGTCATTTCCGGATGCTGTGACAGAATGCTGGATGCGGATCTGCTGGCAGCTGCCCGATCATGACTGTGTCCATGTGAGACAGTCATGCTGGCAATGGGGGCCCATGGGGAAGCTGCTTTGGGCCCCCAGGAATGAATTGCCCATGCTCTTTTTCTCCTATTTTTTTTTTTTTTAGTAAAGAGCCATGGCCATGTATCGCCCATCACCCCCTGATGGGGGGACTGGCCCTTGGGCTGAAATCATCCTAGAAAATCTAACAAAATGTTACTTTGCTTGGCGCACATCATGGAGATCATGATACCATGGAGCGCCTCCTGCTCCTTTGATGCTGAAACTAAAAGGCAAACAAAGACTCTATGCTACAGCAACAGCAAACTACAAAGTCTTAATATAAGATATGTTTCCAAAGAAAAACATGGTATAGTCAGTAATGCACCCATATAAATTCTTCATCCTAACTGGCCTTTGCTAACACACAAAATACTGAGACTTAGTAAACATATATTTCATAGCAAAACAAAAACTATGTATCTATGTAACATACATCTATTTAACTTGAACTATCACAACATCAAAGGTCTGTTTAAACTAATACATAACAGATATCTTTTGCAATGAGTCAGACACCACAATCCTATGACAGGCTCTCCATCATTGTTGAATGCATGTGCCAACTGAGCTTCAACTCCTCAAATGTAGGTGTGTTCAGTGTTTCTCTAACCACTCCCCAAACAGCATTGAAATGTCAGGAAGTGGAATCTCCATGACATGGAGACCTGGAAATCTAAATGATTGTTTTGATGGATTGATCCTTATTTGATCCCTCTTTTATTGTGATGCAAAGTGTGAAATGTGGATACAAAGGGATGTTACCATAGAGCTATGAACTTTTAACACTTTGTAAAATATATTTTTTTATACTTCAGCTTACCTTCATGTAAGCTTACATACAGTTATATAGTATACTTGCACATAGGATGGTACCCAACCACACCATCTGTGCACCGCAATTGGTGGGAACAACTGACTGCCGAAGCAGTGAAGGCCAAAGAAAAGGCTACTTTGGCCTTCAGTTTGAAATTTCCTTCTCAATTTTGTGCAATTCTCTCTTTCATGATTAATATCCAACATTATATATGATGCGTTAAAAGGTTGACAAGGTTGGTGATGCAAGGGCAACTGACGGCATATAAGGAGGAGTCCTGGAAAGCTGGAGAGTAGTGCCAAACGAGTCACAAGGAGAAGGTGACTGCCTCCAAAGATGAGCAGGCTTCTTCCCCTCTTCAGGGGAGCCAGAGATGACTTGATGAAGTAGAAGAAAGGAACAAATATTAATACAAGTCGTTTATGCAGCTCACACAGGGCCGATCCTAGGGTTATGGGCGCCTGGGTGCAGGTTTTCTTTTGGCACCCAAAAGGTGGGTGTGGTTTTATTATGAACTCCTCCCCTTTAGATATTTCTGGCATTTCATAATTGGGGAGAGGGGGAGGAGAGCACAAACTTTATTTTGATGTAAAGGACCAACACAAACTTTTATTTTAAACAAAGATATATATTTTGCCATAATACTATGCAGTGGTTTTATTTATTTCTATGATGCTCAGCCAGCAACATGGGAGACTTTTGGCTGGCTAGCAGAATTCGTTTTTTACTTCCGTTCCAATGATGTCCATCCAAACCAAAGTCTGGCTGAGCATCACTGGAATAGAAGTACACAAGGAGCGATAAATAATATTCCACCATGCCAGTCACTCACGTGTCTCTCTCTGCCCATGCCCTTGTGTCTTTCTTTCTCTTTCCCCATACCCTCATGTCTGTCTCTCTCCCCATAGCCACATGTCTGTCTCTCTCTTCCCATACCCACATGTCTTTCTCTCTTTCCCCATACACTTATGTCTGTCTGTCTCTCTCCCCATACCCACATGTCTGTCTGTCTCTCTCTCCCTATACCCACATGTCTGTCTCTCTCTCCCCACTCATACCCAATGTCTGTCTCTCTCTCTCCACCGATACCCAATGTCTGTGTCTCTCTCTCCACTCATACCCAATGTCTGTCTCGCTCTCTCCACTCATACCCAATGTCTCTCTCTCTCTCTCTCTCTCTCCACTCATACCCAATGTCTGTCTCTCTCCACTCATACCCAATGTCTGTCTCTCTCTCCACTCATACCCAATGTCTGTCTGTCTCTCTCTCCACGCATACCCAATGTCTGTCTGTCTCTCTCTCTCTCTCTCTCTCTCTCTCCACTCATACCCAATATCTGTCTCTCTATCTCCACTCATACCTAATGTCTGTCTCTCTCTCCACTCATACCTAATGTCTGTCTCTCTCTCTCTCTCTCTCTCTCTCTCTCTCTCTCTCCACTCATACCTAATGTCTGTCTCTCTCTCTAAATCTCTCCACTCCTGCCCCCATGTCTCTCTCTCTCTCTGTCTCCACTCCTGCCCCATGTTTGTCTCTCTCACTGTCTCCATTCCTGCCCCATATCAGGTACTTTTCAGTCCTTTATGTTTTACACTTAGGTTGCGTAATTACAACGAGCGTGAACCAACTTAAATCTATGCATTCAGTGTAGATAACCCAGACTCCCGTGACTATGTTTTATATATTGGCACCAGTGTGCGCCGTGTTTATACATGCCCCCCAATGTGTATATTATTAAAAACACAGTCACATAATCACACAGTCAAGTATGCACAGTTACACTGACACACATATATACAGTCACACACACATATAGTCACACATGCAGTCAGTCACATACATTGAGAAACACACACATACACAGTCACATACACACCTACACACAAATATACAGTCACACATGCAGTCAGTCACATACACAGACATACACACAGAAACACACATATACAGTCACATATGCAGTCAGTCACATTCACATACATACACACAGAAACACACACACATACAGTCACACATGCAGTCAGTCACATACAAAAACACACCAGCAGTCTTTTTATTTTTAAGGGGGGGGGAGGTTTCTTCACTTCCTACTGTGGATGACATACACAGAATGACGCTCATACAGATATAAACAGTGACACATATAAAGGTACATAGGGGCACACACTGACACACATGCAGACAATCAGATACACATACAGACACGCATGCAGATACATGGGATTGTATGTATCTGAATGTTTTTAAATTGTCCCCCTCTTACATATTAGGTGCAGGAGGGTGACTTCCCTGGGGTCTAGTGGTTGCCTCCCCGGCGGTCTCCTCCCGCACGGCGCTCTGTTATCATCACTGGGGCCCGGTCATGCTCTTAAAGCGCAACAGTGCTAACCGGGCCCCAAGAAATCTATTGAATAGTGCCGGCACTGGAGGGATAACCCCCCCCCCCCACGGGTTTTTTTTTTTTTTTAAAGCTAATCTGCTAAACAGTGCTTCGTTTGTTTGTTTTTTGTTTTTTTAACACGGCTGGCCCCCCCTTTGGCCCGGGCCCTTGAGCAGTGCTGGAATGGTCAGTCCGCCCCTGGAAAGAGCACACTTACACACAGTCACACATAAATACACACAGTCACCCTTACACACATACACAGGATACACTTACACAGACACTCATGTACACACACTTGCACAGACAATAACACACACATTGACACACACATACTTATATACATTGACACACACACTTATACAAACACACCCTGTACACACTTACATACACTTCCATACATTGACACACATATATATATATATATATATATATTTTTTTTATTTAACACCCCCCCCCCCAAAAAAAAAAAAAACTTATGCTGTCCCCCTCCCTGCTTAATTACCTTTATGTGCAGGGAGGAGGACGTTCTCGATGGTGTCTGCAGAGGCTGACACCGGCATCTAGTTTCTTCTGCCGGATGTCAGCTGACATCCGGCAGAAGAAACTAGATGCCGGTGTCTGCCTCTGCAGACACCATCCTCCTTCCTGCAGCCAATCAGAGGATGACGGGGCGGAGCTTACACCCGTCGCGCGGTGCTTGGTGTGATAGGGAGGTGCGGTTACCGCAGGCGCTCACCTGCGGCTCGCACCTCCTTGTCACACCAAGCACAGCGCGACGGTTGCAAGCTCCGCTCCCGTCGCACTCTGTGATTGTGGCACCTCTCCTCCCGTGCACCTTGGCGCAGTGCACCCCGTGCACCCGCCCAGGATCGGCCCTGAGCTAACAGCACATGTTGGCCTGTGCAATAGGCACATGTCTTTAAATAGCTAGTTCCACTTACAGTACAAGAATAAACATTTTTAGGTTAGTGCTGCATCTTTTCAAGTTAACAAAAATCTGTATTATCAGTTTTTACCTCAACTCTTTCAATCTCCACAAAAATCCATATAATGTTTAATAGTTTCATTTCTGTTAATATTGTTACATTCTGTCCTCTCTCTCTCCAAGCCCTCCTTATTCGATGTCACAGAATTTGAGTCCTTGATGGAAATTATGTGGAATGAAAAAGCTGAAGAAATGTTAATGGTTTGTAAGATATGACAAATACTCCTATCAGAATTGGTACTGGATATAATAACAGGTTAAAGCAAAAGAACAGAATTCTTCTGCCTGAAGGATATCCACACGATGGTTGAGCCACAGGTATTTTGCACTCTGACAATTACTATAATACCAAAGCGTAACCCAAAACACAACTGGAGGACAGGAACACAAGAAGTGTATAAATCAAAGGCAAATGTACACAAGGATCAGGCAAAAGAGTAGTCAGGCATGTAAGGACTGAGGTTGGCAGCAAACAAGCAGAGTCAAGGCAGGCAAACAGCTTAGGATGGGTGGAAAACAGGCTTGGTCAGGACTGGCAAGGACTCGGTGACGGCAATAAAAGTAAACAATCAGGAATAATCAGGAACGCTAGCAAAAGGCACAGAGGCACTATCACAGACAAGGTGCAAGACAAAAATTTGTGTTTAAATAGTTCTCTAGTAATTGACTGACCAATAGTGACACTGGTAGGAAAAACAACGTTTTTTAATACTAGCCGAAAACAGGAAGCTGAAACTCTATCAATCATGCGCGAAAGCCGAATTGGGGGGGCACTTCGTTTCAGCTGGTGGAATGGAGATAGGGACGGGCTGGGGGAGCATGAGTAGTGCAGATGATGCTGCTAGCTGGCCTAGAAGGCTGAACATCAGGGCTCTGGAGAGCCCTGGGTGGGTAAATGGGGCAAGGGGGTGGCATAGTCCTGCAGCGTGATGGTGCTGCTGTGACATATGCGAATTACAATTTTTTCTTCCTCACACTAGCCTTCTTAGCTGCCTTAGTGATACCTCCAACCTCTGGCCAGATGTCATTCCCATCACCCTACTTGTCTCCAGCTTCATGTCCCCACTACTTCTGGTGGCTACAACATTCTGCCTTTAACTGGTTATGGTTGAAGACCAACCCCCAAGTTTTGCCATATGTGTAAAACCACCAAATTCCAACTCAACCACTTAACTCGTCCTGACATCTCGACCTTTTAAATCAACCTCAACTACTGAACTTGACCTCCTCAACACACCTCGTCTTCCCTCCATCTCAAATTCCTTCAATATAGCCTCAAAAAAGTGCTTTGTGAATTGCTTTTATTAGGTGAAGATGATGACATGCAAGGTTGGTTAAGTCTGGTCAAGGGCAATGAACTCCATCTCACCTACCAAAATCGAACTTTAGTGAATAGACCCCAAGGTAATCCAGTGGACGTAATATATTTCAATTTTTCCAAAGGCTTTTTATACTGTTCCACACAATAGGTTACTGAGTAAACTAAGGCACATGGGATTGGAAAAAAATTATTTGCACTTTGATATGGTGGCTACAAAATGGCACGTTTTCTAGCTGAACAAGGGTCTTAAGTGGAGTCCCTCAAGATTCTGTCCTTGGGCCTATTCTTTTCAATGTATTTATTAATGAACTGGAAGAAGGTACTGAAAGCCATGTCTCCATTTTTGCAGAGCACAGAAAATTATGTAAGGCAATAAAGTCTGATCATGATATCATTTTTCTGCAAAGGGATTTAGATAAAATTGGAAAATGGGCAGTGGATTTGCAGGATTATTATAAATTTCTACCAAGCATACTGAGATTGCCAGTATAGCCTGCTCTTAGATCTTACCTTCTATAAGAAGGCTGGATACTAACTATCATCTTAAGTCTGTGTGGATGATAACGCTATATACCACAGCGAACAGACATTGTTCATTATTCCCTAAAAAGCTTCATTATTTGATTTTGCCCTGCTTAAATAACTCCTCACTACAGTTAAGACACTGCGATCTTTTTGTCAGTCAAAATTTATTCCCATTTCAGCACTGAGAAAAATAAATAAACAACTTCAGCATGAGCTGTGTAAGCACATTCTTTAACACCTTCGCGACAATGGACGTATCAGGCACGTCCTGCGGTTAATCAAGCGGTTTTCTCGATCAACGATCGCGAAAACCGCTTTAACGGTGCTGGTCTATTGCCTCGACATCAAGACAATAACCAGCACAGAAATTTATTTTCTGGGGCACCCACGATCGCCCCATGGAGCGATCGTGGGAGCCATACTGACGGAGCAGCATGCTCCGTCAATATGGCTATGCCCTCTGGAGGTCTAAGCTTCGGAAGTGAAAGTAACTTCACTTCCGTCGCTTTGAATATGCTACTTGACTGCCCCTAGTGGTAGTTAAGTAGCATAGCAATGTAAAAAAATTTAAATAAATATTTAATTAAATAAAAACTGGTTATATACTTAGATTAGCCTATAGAGTTAAAATGAAATAATTTTTAACATAAGGGATAGGGTTAAAATTAAATAAAAATAAATTAAGGGATGGCATAAGGGTTAGAGTTGGGGTTAAATTTAGTGTTAAGGTTAAATTTTGGGTTTGGGTTGGGGTCAAAAGGTCAATATAGGAAAAAAACAAAAAACACTATTTTTTGTTTTTGCCCCATAACTCGCAAAAAAATACCGAAAAATATGGAAACATGCATATTTCTGAACTCAGGACAACATTTAGAAACTATTTAGACGTGGTCTTTTTTAATGATTGTATTTGTGTAAATTATATTTTATGTGAAAGTTAGAAAAAGTTTTTGTTTTTTTAAATTTTCATCATATTTTATGATTTGTTTTGTAGTAAATTATAAGATATGATGAACATATGGTATCTAATGAAAGCCCTTCGTATGACGATAAAAACAACAATAATTTGTGCTGGTACAGTATGTGAGAAAGAAAAAAATTGCAGCTAAACACAAACACCCCAGAAATGTCAAAACAGCCATTGTCACCAAGGGAAAGTCAAGGTGAAAATGTCTTTTCACTAAGGGGTTAAAAAAACTAATTGTCAGGAACTACCCCGCAGTAGTTCCGATGTGTATGCCTGCCTACCTGTCCAACCATTGCATGCGCTTGCAAGCGCGTTCACTGACTCCAGTAATCTCCGTCTCCACACTAGACGCGCGTCCGATGACGTCACGCCCGTCGCGTACCCGCGAGACGCGGGAGAATTTAAAAGGCAGAATCACCAAACACTCGTTGCTTGGTGATTCTCGTGTTTATCCCGGTTCCCTGGCGTTTATCTTCATATATATTCTGTTGCTGACCTTGGATTCCTCGACTACTCTTCTGCCTGCCTGTGCCCCTGACCCTGGACCGTCTCTTAGTTTTTGCTGTTATTCTGATACCTATTGATTACCTTATCGTTTTGCAGTGTGTCTGGCTCCCTCGACCTTGGCTATCATAACCTTAACCCTCCGAAGTCTGGATTACAATATTGCTGTGTTCCTGTTGTAACCTGCACTGATCTGTATTCCTGTTGTGGCATCCTGCTACCAGCTTACCCTTCAAGTTCTGGATTACTATATTGCTGTGCTCCTGTCTGTAACCCACACAAGCCTGGACTATACTTGCTGTCTGGATTCCTATTGTGGTTTCTTACTTGCCTTCCATAGCGTGGTTTCCTCACAGTCCTAAACAGGTTAGTGTCATCTGCATATTGACCTCCATCCAGTACCTATTCATCACACTAATTGTTCACCAAAAATCATTATACCGCTGAGGAAGCACTGACTATGGGCCAAAACGCATCAGGTTTCCCTCACACATATGTCCTCAAAACAAAAGTATTATGTGAATGCACCATTTTAGTACTTGTATTTATTTAAAGTTCTTTTATTAATACTTTTATTATCGTTGTTTTATTATGCAATATTAAAATGTATTATAACATTTCTCTACTGTTTCCAAATAAGCGCCTGAACCATATTTTTGTATTGCCAATGTAAAATTATACCCTAGGGTAAGAAAAACAAGAATGCTAATTATGCTCTAAATTTCTGTGCATTGGGTAAACCCTCCACATTGGGTAAACCGTCTATGGAGGTCTAAACCCTCTGTGGAGGTTTTTTTACCTCCGCACCTGCACCCTAAGCAGAGCCGGTGCTGGTGCGGAGGTAAAAAAAAAAAAAGCGCCCCTTTAAAAAAAAAAAAAACGCTTCTCTGCAGAGACGGAGGTGAGAGGAGATCAGAAGATCCCCCCTCACCATCGTTCTGTCTGCCAGGCTGCACGGGGAGCCTAACAGACAGCACAAAGAAACCTCCATGCTGCCTGTTCGGCTCCCCGTGCAGTGTGACCAGTGACGGATCCAGGGTATGGTATGGTATCGTATGATCCAGGCAATGGGGCAATTGCCCCCCCCCCCCCCCGAGAAGAGAAAAAAAAAAAAAAGCTTTGAAAAAAAAAAAACGACACGCTTGCAGGCAGAGACAGAGGTGAGAAGGGATCGGAAGATCCCCCTCACCTTCTCTGCCTGCCTGCCAGGCTGCACGGGGAGCCGAACAGGCAGCACAGAGAAAGCTCCGTGCTGCCTGTTCGGCTCCCCGTGCAGTCTGACACGGAAATGCCGTCAGGTCACGTGACCGGCGCGCTGAGGTCATACGCGCGCCGGGCAGGGCCGGACTGGGAACAAAAACCAGCCCTGGAAAAAATTTGTATACCAGCCCCATCGCATAAGATTTTTAAACCAGCCCATAGCATAATATCATTTTTTTGTTCATAGAAGGGAAAATCATGCATTTTAAAAAGCACATCTGAACAGTGTATTATTTATAGATAAGACTGATATATAAGCCTGTCTAGGGCAATATATATACCTCCAGTATGTACACAGAGTTATATGAATTGCCCTGTGCAGAGGTATATATCAGGGCAGTGTGTGAGACATATCCTGTCTCTCGCATATCTGTAGCCTGTCTCTCTCTGTCCTTTCTGTGGCGTCTCTATCTCTGTCCTTTCTGTGGCGCCTCTCTCTCTGTCCTTTCTGTGGCGTCTCTCTCTCTGTCCTTTCTGTGGCGTCTCTCTCTCTGTCTTTTCTGTGGCGTCTCTCTCTCTGTCTTTTCTGTGGTGTCTCTCTCTCTGTCTTTTCTGTGGCGTCTCTCTCTGTCCTTTCTGTGGCGTCTCTCTCTGTGGCGTCTCTCTGTGTCCTTTCTGTGGCATCTCTCTCTCTCTCTGTCCTTTCTGTGGCGTCTCTCTCTCTCTCTCTCTGTCCTTTCTGTGGCGTCTCTCTCTCTCTCTCTGTCCTTTCTGTGGCGTCTCTCTCTCTCTCTCTCTGTCCTTTCTGTGGCGTCTCTCTCTCTCTGTCCTTTCTGTGGCGTCTCTCTCTCTTTTCTTTTCTGTGGCGTCTCTCTCTCTGTGTCCTTTCTGTGGCGTCTCTCTCTCTCTGTGTCCTTTCTGTGGTGTCTCTCTCTCTCTGTGTCCTTTCTCTCTCTCTCTCTCTGTCCTTTCTGTGGCGTCTCTCTCTCTCTCTGTGTCCTTTCTGTGGCGTCTCTCTCTCTCACTGTCCTTTCTGTGGCGTCTCTCTCTCTCTCTCTGTCCTTTCTGTGGCGTCTCTCTCTCTCTCTCTCTGTCTTTTCTGTGGCGTCTCTCTCTCTCTCTGTCCTTTCTGTGGCGTCCCTCTCTCTCTGTGTCCTTTCTGTGGCGTCTCTCTCTCTCTGTCCTTTCTGTGGCGTCTCTCTCTCTCTCGGTGTCCTTTCTGTGGCATCTCTCTCTCTCTGTGTCCTTTCTGTGGTGTCTCTCTCTCTTTGTGTCCTTTCTGTGGTGTCTCTCTCTCTCTGTGTCCTTTCTCTCTCTCTCTCTCTGTCCTTTCTCTCTCTCTCTCTCTGTCCTTTCTCTCTCTCTCTCTCTGTCCTTTCTGTGGGGTCTCTCTTTCTCTGTCCTTTCTGTGGGGTCTCTCTCTCTCTGTCCATTCTGTGGCGTCTCTCTCTCTCTCTGTCCTTTCTGTGGCGTCTCTCTCTCTCTCTCTGTCCTTTCTGTGGCGTCTCTCTCTCTCTGTGTCCTTTATGTGGCGTCTCTCTCTCTCACTGTCCTTTCTGTGGCGTCTCTCTCTCTCTGTGTCCTTTCTGTGGCGTCTCTCTCTCTGTCCTTTCTGTGGCGTCTCTCTCTCTCTCTCTGTCCTTTCTGTGGCGTCTCTCTCTCTCTCTGTCCTTTCTGTGGCGTCCCTCTCTCTCTGTGTCCTTTCTCTCTATCTCTCTCTCTCTCTCTCTCTCTGTCCTTTCTCTCTCTCTCTCTGTCCTTTCTGTGGCGTCTCTCTCTCTCTCTGTCCTTTCTGTGGGGTCTCTCTCTCTCTGTCCATTCTGTGGCGTCTCTCTCTCTCTCTGTCCTTTCTGTGGCGTCTCTCTCTCTCTCTCTTTCCTTTCTGTGGCGTCTCTCTCTCTCTCTCTTTGTCCTTTCTGTGGCGTCTCTCTCTCTCTCTGTCCTTTCTGTGGCGTCTCTCTCTCTGTTTTTTCTGTGGCGTCTCTCTCTCTGTCTTTTCTGTGGCGTCTCTCTCTGTCCTTCCTGTGGCGTCTCTCTCTCTGTCCTTTCTGTGGCGTCTCTCTCTCTCTGTCCTTTCTGTGGCGTCTCTCTCTCTCTCTGTCCTTTCTGTGGCGTCTCTTTCTCTCTCTCTCTCTCTGTGGCTTCTCTCTCTCTCTCTCTCTCTCTCTCTCTCTCTCTCTCTCTGTGGCGTGTCTCTCTCTCTCTCTGTGTGTCCTTTCTGTGGCATCTCTCTTCCCCCCTTCCCCCATAGTGTCTTTCACCCCCTCCCCTCCCCCTGTAGTGTCTTTCACCCCTTTCCCCCTGTAGTCTTTCACCCCTTCTCCCTGTAGTCTTTCACACCCTCCTCTCCCCCTGTAGAGTCTTTCACCCCCCCTTCCCCCTGTAGTGTCTTTCACCCCCCTTCCCCCTGTAGTGTCTTTCACCCCTCCCCCTGTAGTGTCTTTCACCCCCCCCCCCCTGTACTGTCTTTCACCCCCCCTGTAGTGTCTTTCACCCCCCCTGTACTGTCTTTCACCCCCCCCCTGTAGTGTCTTTCACCCCCCCTGTATTGTCTTTCACCCCCCCTGTAGTGTCTTTCACCCCCCCTGTAGTGTCTTTCACCCCCCCCTGTAGTGTCTTTCACACCCCCCCCTGTAGTGTCTTTCACCCCCACCCTGTAGTGTCTTTCAAACCCCCTCTCCCCCCTTTCCCCTGTATGTCTCACTCACCTTGCTTTCTCTGCTTCCCATCCTGCTGCAGCATCCGGCGGCAGCAGGCAAACTTCTTAAAGCTTCGGTGGCCGTCTCCGCTTTAAGAAATTCGCCTGCTGCCGCCGGTTGTTGCAGCAGCCGAACTCTTAAAGTTGCGGCCGCCGACGATTCCCTTTAAGTGGCCAAGGCGGCCCCGGGGCAGGCGGCCCACCGGGATTTTTCCCGGTATCCCGGTGGGCCAGTCCGGCCCTGGCGCCGGGTCACGTGCCCTGTCGGCACAACCACCTGGGAGCCGAACAGGCAGCATGGTGGAGACCATGCTGCCTGCCACTAGCCACCAGGGGATAAGGTAAGTGCTGGGGAGATGGGGGGCAAATAGTCTGGGGCTTATTAAATGGATAATAACACTGCATATTGGGCAAATTTGAAGGGGCATATAAAATGGCAACGAACACTGGCATATTACTGGGCAAATTGGAAGGGGGTTATAAAATGGCAACGAACACTGGCATATTATTGGGCAAATTGGAAGGGGCTTATAAAATGGCAACGAACACTGGCATATTACTGGGCAAATTGGAAGGGGGTTATAAAATGGCAACGAACACTGGCATATTATTGGGCAAATTGGAAGGGGCTTATAAAATGGCAACGAACACTGGCATATTACTGGGCAAATTGGAAGGGGGTTATAAAATGGCAACTAGCACTGGCATATTACTGGGCAAATTGGAAAGGGCTTATAAAATGGCAACTAACACTGGCATATTACTGGGCAAATTGGAAGGGGGTTATAAAATGGCAACTGGCACTGGCATATTATTGTGCAAATTGGCAGGGGCATATAAAATGCCAACTAGCTCTGGCATATTATTGGGCAAATTGGAAGGGGCATATAAAATGGCAACTAACACTGGCATATTACTGGGCAAATTGGAAGGGGCTTATAAAATGGCAACTAACACTGGCATATTACTGGGCAAATTGGAAGGGGCTTATAAAATGGCAACGAACACTGGCATATTATTGGGCAAATTGGAAGGGGCTTATAAAATGGCAACGAACACTGGCATATTACTGGGCAAATTGGAAGGGGCATATTAAATGGCAAATAACACTTGCATATTACTGGGCAAATTGGCTGGGGCATATTAAATGGCTAATAACACTGGCATATTATTGGGCAAATTGGCTGGGGCATAATAAATGGCAAATAATACTGGCATATTATTGGACAAATTGGCTGAGAGAGCCATAAATGGGAAGGGAGAAGAGAGAGACATAAATGGGATGGTAGAGGAGAGATGGACAGACATGGGTTGGCAGAGGAGAGACAGACAAACATGGGATGGCAGAGGAGAGACAGACAGATATGGGATGGCAGAGGAGAGACAGACAGATATGGGGAGAGGAGACAGACAGACATGGGAAGGGAGAGGAAAGAGACATAAATGGGAAGGGAGAAGAGAGAGACATAAATGGGATAGTAGAGGAGAGACAGACAGACATGGGATGGGAGAGGAGAGGCAGAGAGATGGGAAATGAGAGGAGAGACAGACGGACATGGGAAAGAAGAGGATACATAGACGGACATGAAGGGAAGAGGAGAGAAACGGATATGGAAGGAAGAGAGACAGAGGGACACGGGGAGTGAGAGGAGTGTGACAGACATGGGAGAGAGGATAAGACAGATGGACATGGCAGAGAGGAAAAGACAGATGGACATGGGAGAGAGGAAAAGACAGACTGACATGGGAGAGAGGAAAAGACAGACGGACATGTGCCCCTCCCGAGATCAGACTCTGGATCCGCCCCTGAGTGTGACAGGTAAGTGCTGACGGGTCATGTGTCCTGCGCTCTGACATCAGATGCTCGCCGGGTCACGTGACCTCTCTGCACAACTGCTGGGAAGCTGAACAGGCAGCATGGGGGACACCATGCTGCCTGCCACTAGCCACCAGGGAAAAAAGGTAAGTGCTGGGGACTTATTAATGGCAAATACTGGCAAATTAGCAGGGGCTTATAAATGGCAAATTATACTGGAATATTATTGGGCAAATTGGCAGAGGCATATTAACCCTTTAAGGACCAGAGATTTTCCTAGACCAAGGACCAGAGCGTTTTTCAATTTTTAATATGCGTTTTTTGAAACATAATTTTCCTCTGTCTCATTTAACGCACCCATACAAGTTATATGTTGTTTTTTTAAAGGACAGTTAGAGCTTTCTTTTGATACCCTATACATAAAAATTATTTACATTTTAGTATTAAAAAATACATATAAAAGAGGAAATTTTGGGAAAAAAAAGTTTTTCCCCATTATTTTCCCAATAATAAGCTACACAACTAGTGCAACACTAACCCACTTATCCCACCTAATTATCTAACTAATAAAAAAGAAAAATATTGGTTCCCAAACCCCCCTAAACAAAAAAGACAGAAAAAAACTCTGAAGAGTGCAATGTCAGATCCATAAAAATCATCAACAGGCATGCAGGGGTTAAATTTTATTAAATAAATATATTACAATTACATTTATTTATTAAAAAAACTTTATAAATTGAAAAAAAAAAAAAACTAAATGAGGGCCATAAAGTGGAAGGAAACTGATCACAGTTACAAACTGTGATCAGCAATGAAAGTTTTTATTTTTTTCAGGAAATGTTCTTTATTTATTTTTACTTGCAGGTCACTCTCTTTGCTTCACTATAAGAACGTGAAGCACAGAGAGTGAATTAGAGGCAAAGTCAGTATGTGACTCATTGACTTTGCCGTCTAATTTGCATGTTATCGCGGTGTTCACTCTATCACCGCGATCACATACCCGGACATCCACCGATTGGGTCCAGGAGCTTTGACTCGGGTGCGAGGCAAAGTCCTAGACCCGTTTCAGACTGGCTGGCGGTGCGCACGGAGCGCACCGCCGGCTAGACTGCATGACGAGTTAACTCGTCATAAGGTCGCTAATGCTGTGGCTCTTATGACGAGTTAACTCGACATAAGGTCATGAAGGGGTTAATGGCAAATAATACTGGCATATTATTCAACAAATTGGCAGGGGCATATTAAATGGCAAATAATACTGGCATAATATTGGGCAAATTGGCAGGGGCATATTAAATGGCAAATAATACTGGCATATTATTGGACAAATTGGCAGGGGCTTATTAATGGCAAAATAATACTGGCATAATATTGGGCAACTACTGGCATATTATTGAGCACATTGGCTGTGGCTTATTAATTGCAAATAAAACTGGCATAGTATTGTGCAAATGAGCTGGGGAATATTAATAGCAAATAATATTGGCAATGTGTATGTAATGGGGTGATTAGGGCATGTAGATGCCTAGTTTCTGCCTAGGGCAGCACAAAACCAAGATACACCACTGGGGGGGGGGGGGGTGAGGAGAGAACACTGATGGGGGAGAGAGAAAAGAACACTGATGGGGGAGAATAGAGAAAACTGACAGGTGGGGGAGAGATGCGAGAACACAGACGGGGGATAAAGGAGAGAACACAGACGGGGGAGAGGAGGAAAAGAGATAGCTATGGGGAAGATGAGAGGCACATACATGGGTAGAGGGACAAAGAGACAGTCATAGGAGGTAGAAAATAGAGACATGGGATGGGATAGGAGAGAGACATAAATGGGAAGGGAGAAGAGAGGTAGAAATGGGATAGAGACAGACAGACATGGGATGGCAGAGGAGAGACAGACAGACATGGGATGGCAGAGGAGAGACAGACACCTGGGAAATTATAGGAGAGACAGACATGGGGAAGAAGAGGATACAAAGATGGACATGCGAAGGAAGAGGACAGATAGACACGGGGATTGAGAGTGCAACAGACATGGGGGCATGGGGAGCATGACAGAAGGACCTGAGAGAGAGGAAAAGACAGACGGATATGGGAGAGAGGAAAAGACAGACGGACATGTGCCCCTCTCGAGATCAGACTCTGGATCCGCCCCTGACAGAGAGCACTATTGTTGTGTCTTGTGTTTCTTCGCATGTCAGCATACTATATGAGAAAAGACATCTGATCAACTTACAAATAAGCTTTTACTCCATATACTCTACCAAATTTAAGTACATTTATATATATTTTTAATGAGGGGTTAAAGATGGTCTTTTGAAGGCAAAGCGCTCCATCTTTTTATATATTGTATGTTTACTTGAGAGGTGTAAAAGGGGACACTCACCTTTGATGTTTTTGAGCTGTTTGTGTACATGTTGTAGAAAAATCTTTTAATCAACCTCATAGCCCCTGAAAACACCTTTTTTTCCTTTTAATAGATTGGGAAATGTTGATCCAGGGTCAGTCTGACTGCATTGGAGTTAAGAATGATTTGTTTTTCCTTTTGAGACTACATTAGTGTCTCAATGTTATTTTTGTACCCTTGTTTGGATCAACTAATATGGGTGTGTGCACCTTCATGGATTACGTGTCCTTTTTTTCAACAAATGTAACTATGTCATTATATTTTATATTTATTTTATGTTTGGCCATGAATCTTTTTTTACCCTTAGGCCCTGAATTAGGCACTATACAAATTGCCAGCTCAGTCCCTCAATGTAGACTGCCATCCGATCTCCTCCTGGTAATTACCGAGTGCTGGAGCACAGCAGGACTCCAACTCCCATCCTCAATACGCAAGCACAAAACAAATGCAGACACCAGAAAAAAATGAATGTAGATCTTGTTGTAATCCAAAAATAGAAAAGATGTTTACTGATAGTCCTTCGACTTATAAAATCATAGGAAATTAGACAAACATAGAGATGGGCTGCAGACGAGACGCTTTACCACGCTAGGTGCTTACTCCTAGGCACACAATACTAGTGTGCAAATCATATACAGCTACACTCCTATTACCGTGAATCAGCTCCTCAATATCATTATTGTCTGAGCAGCATTAGGAACACTAAGATTTTGCTGTCATAAACTACTTACATTTCTACATAGTCCAATGTATTTAATATAATTGTGGAGATGATAAATTTAATACATTTGTAATCAAAACAACATTCATTTTATTTTTGTCTAAACTTGGCTCACGCTACTAAGAACAAACTTTCACATCATATCTGGCTACTTGCTATAAACAATAATTTAATTTTTTAGATATCTTTAACAATACCCTGAGTGAACTTCAAATCCCTCATGTGCTTGGGATTTAAATCAAAACCTTGTCCCTACCTATCGGGCAGTAATCAGACTATGTGGTACCATTACCATTAGTAATCAGACTATGTGGGACCATTTATGCGTGTCATAATTAAGTATGGGGATTGGCAGTTAGATCTATTAGTGTTAGTGGAAATCAGATCATCATTTAGTTAAAATAAAAGCATAGGTTAGTTGATAATTCATGCTTGTCAGCAGCTTTTATATCTGCCTCCCCCTGGTACTCTCAAGGGATTTCTATGCAAACCATAAGATACTAAAATGCTGCAAAAATCTGCTGATCAGGCCTGTTGAGTCTGAGCACACCAATTTATACTGAAGCAAATATAACTGTCTCATGAAAACTCTAGAGTACAATTTCAATAAGCTGTAGTTAACATTAGGGCAAAACTACATTTTTGTTACAGAAGTACAAGTTTGGCATTGATTTATATGCACACCCAATTACTTCTAAACATACACATTTTTTCACAAAGTGTGCAATATTTATTTTAAAAAATGCCCATGAGTCTGTGAAGTAAAATCGTAAACTGTAATTTGATATTGTGTCTAAAAACTAAATGGAATATCCCATTTTCTTTTAACTTTGTTAAACGTTGTGTTCCATTTTGCATCACAAATCACATTGTTTATTATTGTATTTTCAATAAACTAAGAAAGAATTATGCGTTGGTTTAATATGTGCATTGGTCACTGTTGCACATCAATAGTTACTACCATCATTGTATCTGCTGCTGAAAGTTTGGTAGTTGAGTGTTTTATTTTTGGCATAAGTTCCACAGATTTCAAATATTTGACGTTGTAGCACTGTCACCATGCAGGAAAGATGAACATGGGGACTGTGGTCCCAAAACCAGCAAATCTTCAGCTAGTAAATTTATCTTTATTAGACTGTCTCACTCATAACAAAGCCATAAGAACAGAGGTGAAGAGAACGGAAGTGATTTACTGATGACAACAGGGGGTGCTCTCACTAGACTGAAGTACAGATAATTTCTCAAAGCAGTGGGAAAGGAATAACACATTGTCTCAACGTTCTCTATATGAAATCTTAGAAGTGCCTAATACCTGCCTCAAGCTAAGGAATTAATATATTCTATTCTACATTTCTGCCATCTTCAACTGTGATAAATACTTTGAAATGTATTTTTAAAAGTAATTAACTTTCAACATATATGGCTCAGACACTGCTCTGAGAGCTAAGCAAACTGTTCTGTAAATTGCAACAAATCCATACCACATTTTAATCACAGAATGGTGTCTCTTTTAAAGCTGCAATAACTGTAGTGGACCTAAATATTCCATACATTCAAATATCCAATTTATTATATTCTATGAGGAAATCTTTAGGTTCAGATTGTAAACTAAGAAAAAAGGATAACTGTAAGTTTCAGTCATAAACCGAAGTAATGCAGATGAACTGGACACATATGTTGCACAATAGGTGATTCAGAGCAATATAGCCCATGCTGTTTTATGATATGGAAAGCAATCAAATCTTATTTGCAAAAAATTCAGATCAATTGAATTTTAATGAGAAGCAGGTGCTGGAGTGTAGCATCCACAAAGAATTCTGGGAATGTTTAAAATTAGTCCCATATTTGCCAGGAGACAGTTGGGTACATAAACTTTTTATTTCTTGATTCATGGGTCTGTTCGGACTGTAGATTGCTCTGCCATTCTGAGTTCAGCAATTTGAATAAATTATGCTGAAAATCACTTGGTGGTTCATTTTGTGTGAAATTATATTTTCGCTGGAAAGGTTAATTTTGAAGGGAGCTTGAATGCCTTGAAATTGTGCAGCTGGGGAGTCTGCATGTTCAGAAAGCAGCAGTTATTAAAAGCGATTGCATTTCCTCCCAGATTTCTCCTGAGACCAGAATCAGTGGAGATGTTAAACCTTGCTTGACACCCCAGTTGGATAATTGTGGGTGTGGGAGCTAATCAGCAGAAGATGTCTCCTCAATTTAAATCTTGTCAGTTAGTCAAGATTAGGGCTTCCTGTATCGAGCACCATTAGGTTAGTTGCATGTCAATGTGCTTGTAAAGATGTCCACAAACCCTGAATGTACAGTAGCAGTAAGAGGGGAGTTAGTGGACATCAAAGACTGCAAAAATTAGCTAAAATGTTACATTCAGGCAAATGTCTCTGAGACTATTAATGAAAAAAAAAAAAGAAACAATGGAACGCCCATTGAAATTTAACACTTGTTTTTCCAACAGGCACTTGCAACCACACTATTTGAACACATTTTAAAGTATTTTTTCTGTGTTGCTATTAAAATTGAAGCGCTTTAAAAATGAATTGCTGCATTCAGTCAAATAAAAGTGGCATTGTGTTACAGAGGCACTAGAGATCAATAAAAGTAAATGTGTTTGCATAAAAAAAGTTTTGTAATATTTCACTTTCATTCAGAACTAGTAAGGAAAAAAACATACTAAACAGCATGCCCTGTTTGTAATAAGGAACAGTGCTTTTTAAAAAAAATGAAAGATTTTCTCCAGACAAGCTGTGGTTGTTAAGGAAGCAGGCCATTTTCCAGATATTATAAAGCAAATATTTTATCTAGGGAAAATATGGAATTCATAATTTGATGGCACAAAAGGCCAATAATATGTGACAGCATGATCTCATTAGAAAAAGGAATTTTAGCCCAGTGTGATCTGAGTGACTAGTTCCAAAATGTGCAGTGAATTTTATAGTTTGTCTGACTGGCAACGATCCATGCTCCTGCATTCCCCAATGATAAATATTTGTAACAGATTTCACATTGTAACACAAGGGCTCCTTTCAGAGAACAGGTCATGTAACACAGCAGAAAAAAATGAAGGCCAGGGCAAATAAACAAAAAGCCATGCCAAGTTCACCACTCCCATAGATTCCGAAGCTTGGCTGCGCATACGAACTTCACTTGCTACTCATCAACATCAGCATTTATGGCCAGATGGTTATAAATTTACATTCTATAAAATTTTAGAGGATGTTATTTTTTCCACTCGGTTTGTTAAGTAAGTTTCAGTCTTTTTATTTCCTCAAACATAACAGTTCTACTTTTTATTAATGATACAGTATCATATTCTTTCCTGTCTTTTAGTACACCTACTCAGTAACACTAATGAAACTTTCATCAAAAGTAGCCAAAGCTTTTGCATACCAGCAGTGGAATCTCCTATCCCTCTAGTTTTTCACCCCTATTTTAATTTAAATTAACTACATTTGACAAATAATTAGAACATTTCTAGAACTATATGTTTGCAGAGTATTTTAAATTCACAATACTCCTAATTAAAATATTAAAAACACATTTTGTGTACATTGCTAATATTACAAAAATGTATTGATTTATACATTTCTAAATGACAAAATCTAGCTAAAAATCATATTTACTTTTACGCACCAATATGCAAGTTGCATTTCTTGAAATGTTTGTCAAACACACTCTTACCTTTCAATTTGATATTTTAAAAGTCAGAATATAAAATTAGAATTTGCATTATGTGAATTGGTTGTGTATAATCAACAGCAAATTACAAATGATTGCAGAATAAACCAACCACTTCACTAATAAAGATTGCTATTGCTTTTTAAAAATATGCTTAACAACAAAATATACATATAATTGATGAGCTTATTATTTTAGATCATGCATTTAGGAGAGATTTGAGCATTAATGAAAACAATTTAATTAACATGTACATGCGTAAAGTGTGTTAATATTTTAAAGCATGTTAAAAGCTATTAATCCTAATATGTTCAGTCTGCATTCAAACACTTCTCTTTGCCTTCCCATGGTTATGAAGTTTGTAAATTTTCTCTTGAGATTCACATAATGTGAGGTTTTCAAAATCACTGTTCAATTAATCCTGAAGTAATTTAAAATAATGTAATATGTGTTTAATTAAGAAACATACATTATCAGTCTATTTTAGATTTTAATATATTTTTTAATAATTGTAATAATTGCATATTTGCCATGTAGTGTTTAAGACTACATAGTTCCATATATGCATTTCTTCTCTTAAGCACTATCGTAATTGCTAAAATATATTTACATATACTGTGAAGCATTTATAAATTATTTAAGAAAAAGCACCATGTTTTAAACTGTAATATGTTAGGTTAAAAAAATATTTGTACCAGTAAATAAAATCTGTTAATAAATTTAATTTGCCTCTTGTGTTCGTAAATGTCTTTAAGAAATAGATAGCTTAGAAAATTCTATTTCTCAATGTGGTAAATATTTCTGTTTACCTATATTACAGTACATAGAATTATTTGTGTGTGTGTAATAATAGTGATGACTAGAATGCAACAATAATACATTATACAAATAATCTTTATGTAAATAGAATTCATCACATACTAATTAATTTCTAGTAAAGCAAATGAAGGTAATGTTATTTTCATTGTGGATGATATTACTAGATATAAATTCACAAAACATTTAGAATTCTATGCTATTACAATTATTTAATAGTGGTGCAATTTGTTTATATTTTTTAGTGATATATATTCACTGACTAAAATACAAATTGAGAATAATGATTTCTAAATTATCTAGCGGAAATGATAAATGAATTGTGGGTTAAAAAAGGTTGTGCATGCCAAGGTCATTAGAAAGGGTAAATTGGACATAAAATCAGACATCACCGTGATATTCTCCATTCCATTTAACCTAATAATGCAGTCACCATGATCAGACTGGAAATATTCCGGTACAGTCAGAAGATGGCTCTAGTGCTTTAATTTTGCAGCTATGTGGAGTTTGATCCAAGATCACATAGCAGAGTAAAGCACCTATGTCTTGTTCAGTTTATTGCTGTATCTTCTGGTACACAAAATTAAAATATAGACCAAACAAGTCTGAACATGTTTTCTTGGTATTAGTTGTATAATTGGGATTTATTAGCTATCCCTGTTTCGAAGATGTACACAATAGTAGCTTTAAAATGTATGTTTGCCTTTAATGATCAATGCAATGTGAAATGTAAACTTTTTTTTTTCAGGCTTCAGAGCAAATACACTTGCTTGATTAGCAAATAT